>CM061920.1:325269979-325303987 GCA_031002005.1 Vandiemenella viatica | reverse complement strand
AAGGTGCTAGAGAAAGGTAAATGTTTTATATTTCGATTTTTACATCCTAGGAAACTAACACCAGGTTCGGTGTAGAGAAATAAAATGAAAAAAAGTTACATATAGCAGTTAAGGTAAAAGGTGAAAATAAAAAGTTGAAATTTATGCTCAACATTTTATGAGTGACACAGCAAATGCTTGATTCAAACAACTACCACAATTTTCTCTCTTCCAGAACCCAAAAGAATGTTCAATACAAACACTGAAAAATTAAAAATATCGTTAAAATAATTGGCAATAAATGAAAACACTCTTAAAAAGTTGTATTTACAGTTTTTAATATTGCATTGAACAAAATAAAAAAAATCAGTGTATCGTAAACACCCTCAAATACGATGTCCGGCACAACGTAGTATATTAACAGCCATTAATTAAGATTTCAGGTATTGAAATCTATTTAGCAGACTAATAACTTTCATAAATTTATTCAAAGTAGTTTCACGTAGCATCGAACCCGAGATACCACACATTAACGAAATAATTTCACATACAAGCAATTGTAAAAAATCAATAAATTTTTAGTTTACACAAATTTAGTTATTGGAAGGATATCTATTCATGGTAAATTAAGTTATAGTAACGTCAAAGTACTGTTCATTAAATGTGATTACTGAGGCGGAAATTTGTGACCATACCACAATTGTTGTGAATGACAATTTAGCAGTACTAAAATGCGTTAAGTCTGCTGGTTAGCAGTATGGTTCCAAGTAGTTCACGAACTGTTTGGATGAAATATTTACATAGCAAATAGCTACCTCATTTGGAAATTACGGTTACGTAGCCAACAAGAGGCAGTGCGTTGAAAATTCTCCGACTGCTTGCTGTGTTATAGTAACAGGGCAGTCGAGATACAGGTCGTAAAAGTTGAAGTAGCGCGTGCCGTTAAACAAGCGTCCTGGAACATCAAAGCTGCATATGCAGTAGGACCCCGTGATTCAGTTAGGTGGGTAGACGGAAGCGAGGCGCGCTCGTTCGCTCGTCGCCGTCATTTATTAACGCCGGAAGCGACCGCTGTGTCAACTCGCGCCGCGCCGTGCTGCCGGAAGTCGCCTTCCGGCTCCGCTGATTTGCAGTATGCACGACGTCGCGCGACCAGCCAGCCAGCCTCCAGAAAGACGGCGCCGAGTCGCGCACCAGTGACGTCACCGCAACAAGTGGCGCGCGCGAACGCGTGCTGTGTTGGGACACCTAGCTATGCAGAGCGATGATCCGCACGATGTAAAGCCAAAGTAGGACATCCCTTTACTACAACCTCTTGCAGGTTAGACAACCATTAGAAGTTTAATCCAAACGAACCGATTTAGGTCATATTTCGTGTTCGCTTCGGTAAGCTCATCGTTGCATTCACGGTTTTCTGTTATTGGAATGTCTAACTAGTGTGTAAAACTTCAAAAAATCTTTGGTGGTAAGTGCTAAAGATACCATAAAATATTCTCTACGTATTTTGGTGTATTATGTTTCTATCATCACCAGTTTTGAGAACTTCATTCCTAACTGGTTATCATACAATGAAATTCACAGTTAGTACAATACTAAAAATACTTATTTTTTCTTCGTTTCGTTTCTTTCGCTGAAGCATCTTCAGCGACTTATCATCCATCACACCAAAGGTTTTTTTCTTCTTTCCACTCGATGTGAGAAATCATAGGAGTGTGATAGGGTCCCTGTTATTTCTCATATACAGTAGGGCCTAATGATTTGTGCGACGTAAGGGAGAAAAATGACTATTTGCCGATGATGCTATTATTTATCGTTAAATAAAAATACAAGAAGATTGCGCTTCGTTACAAGACGTTATTATGAAAATAATCACGTAGCGTAAGGGCTGTAATGCCGAGTCATGCTTATAAGTAAAAAGATGACACAATTTGGATCTGAATATTCAATTAATGGCACTGTCTTTAGAACGATAGATTCCACTAAATACCTAAGGGTAACAATTCTTAATAATGGAATGAACATATCGAGAAGGTAATTGGGAAAGCAAATCATATGCTCCGATTTCTTTTGTCGTATTTTATACAGTGCATACCAGAAGTTACATCGACTGCATACAAAATACTAGCGCGTCCTCACTTAGAATATTGATGTTCTGCAAGGTGTCCCCATCAAAAGGGGCTAATGGAGGCATTATAGATGGTCCAAAGAATAGGCACCTGATTCGTGACAGCTATATATAGCTGGAGGGAAAGCGTAAGAGGGATGTTGAAGAAGTTAGGTTGGGAAGACCTGGAACACCGAAGACGTTCATTTCGACAGAAGCCTATTGAAAAATGCACGACTGGCGTATTTCAGAATGACAGCAAATAAAAATTACTACCATCAACATTCATTTCTAGGAATGACCGAGAAAATAAGATCAGAGAATTCAGGTCCAGAACCGATTCATTTCTATACTCCACTAACGATAAGGAAATCGAATAGGAAGAATCTACCGAGCGAGAAAACTTAGAATCCGACAGCAGTAGATCTCGATAAACCACTCTAGCTATCCTGATCTGGGTTTGCCATGGGTTTCCCATGTCGCTCCAGGTGAATTCCGGGATGGTTCCTCAAAATAGCCATTGGGCGCCTCCTGCCATGTCCTATATTTTCCTTCCAAACTATTACACTTTCGGATAGGTGCAATGCACCCTCCGCCACACACTATTATTGAATCGCGGTGTGATAATAATAATAATCTCCACCTGGCTTTAAACTTATATATCATTTTCCATATGTTGAATAGGACGTATTTTTCACTGAGCGACCGTCAAATGCTAACCCATATTGCCAATGTGACTCAATACATTGCACTGCAATCCACTCAAGTAATGCGCAATTTATCATCCGAAAAAACGATATACAGCATCGGAATGAAGCAGATATCGCTAACGCCATGGACAGATCGTATAATTTTTTGTATCAATGTTATAAGGTGAACAGAGGATCAAAATGGATGGTTGTACTGGAAATCGACTCATCATCTTTTCAAATCGACAACCCAAGTGTTGAGAGATGTTCCGACACATAATAACAAAATGTACTCGAAGGAATAAAAAGCAGAACAGCTGATCATATATTAATGGAGGGAACGGAAAATCATTTGGAAAGGAAAAAAAACTGAAAATCAATAATTTACACTGTTTTTATTCTGTAATTGTAAATCCCACAATATACAGAAATCCAGTAATCATTATTTGTGATATGTGTTGCGCCCTTGAAACGTTGATAAGTAGCATTTATATGAATGTTGTCCCTTGCTTTATTCTAGATTCGAAGAAACAGTTTTAGACCGTAACTTCGAAAATTTATCAGAAAAATGATGTACTACTTCGAGCACCTGTAATACAAATAAATGAGCACTTCTTCCTTTCGAAATGGCGACTGACATAAAAGAATATTTAAATTAAAGCGTTGTTCACTTTTTTCCTCCACTTTTAACGGGTAATAACGATGTTACCTCTTAGCGGTTGTCTAACTACACATTTATGAACCAATGCCTTTCTGCTATCTCAAAAATAAGTGAGATAGGAAAGCATTTTTCGATTGCAAACCCATTAGTATTCAATATAAATGAGAAAAGGGAGCTGGGTTGAAACAGTGCAGGAACTACTGCAGCTACGCTTGATTACGTTACGCCATAAGATCCATGGTATCTGCAAATTGACCCTGTGAAAACTTATATATCCAAAGAGGTTTTATTATGAAGCAATAACGCTGTTATTCTTACTCGACATATGGGAGATTGTCTTTAAAACTGTTTTAAAGCAGAACATCATCAAAGAAATAGAATAAAATACAAATCTCTAGCACAAGCAAATGTTTGATTTTATTGAAAAGGAATAATTTTTTTTTATTTTTACTATACTAAATTATGCTTGCTAAGAGAAAAGTACTTCGGTGGCTCAGATCGTTAAACAGTAACATGCTTGTAAGATTATTTTGAATGGACTGTAAGACAGCTATCAAACAAATAATTAAAGGAACAATCCACATGCTAGTAATTCACTTGTAACGAAATACTAATTGGTGTTGCCTCTAGAAAGTTTCTTCGTGAAGATGACAGTACCGGAGAAATGGAGTTGAAAATTAACTAAAACAGGACTGAGAACAGTAGCAAGCAAGATTCAACTCGCAAAGGTCAACTCACTTAGATTTATTCTTTTTTTTTTTACGTTAATGCGTCTTCTGAGATCGGCACTGTACGTCATCTCAGAATAACGAGGAACAAGAAAATTCTCCATTTTGAAACGACTAGTACACAGAGACTACTGAACAGAGAAGGAGAACAACGGGATGAGGAACGTTCAACAGACAAAGCTTGAAAGGGTCACGTATATTAGCTGGTATTATTCCGTTTCCCGCACCCTTCCTCTCCACAACGGCGATTCAGTACACATTGAATTTCCTTAAATACCCTATGGCACTCATTTTTCGCGTGAAATTAGGCAAAATATTATAATTTAGTATGAAATACACTACGTTGGACAAATTAAGACCAATTTAAGATCGATAAAAGTGAATGACGTAACACTGGGATATTTTGAAATTGGAAATGTCAAAATAAATCGTAAGGTAAGAAAGTGTAAGCAAAACGCTCTTTGACTGACTGACGTAGAAAGCCAAGCGAAAGAAAGACATTTCAGGGCCGCGATATCGGCGGGACCACCGGTGCGGGAGAAGGCATTAAGGCAGCCGAACTTACTCCGATGGGCATGAACTGTCCAGATAAGCACAATTATATCAGTACTGATCAGCTTAGGCTTTTTTGCTTTTGTAAACACACCCTGAAACGCGTATTGCAGCAGTTAGGTACTGATAAATAGATTCTTTTGTGCAACTAAATAAAATGTTCAGCGGTTAAGTACTTACAAGTTGTTTCTCTTGTATACGTAAACAAAATTTCAAGTTACAAACAGTATTTGTTGTTGCACTGGGTACTTGGTTAAAGAAAGATGTTTTTTACATTGGCATTTTTTTCCCCGAACATCCATTATTTTAGAAATAATTGCTCACTATGTGCTTTGGTATATTTGTGCAGTTTTGCTTTGTTATACTTGATTTTAGGCCTCTGAAGATAGGAGTTAAAAGGATGGAGACTGTATGCTGTAATCGACTATCCCAACTGCTACTGATGCATGCGGCACGGTTTGACGTTAGCGGCTTTTCCTCAGGTAGCTCAACTTTCTTTGCTAGCTGGCAGGCATCGCCCGCAGACGTCAGAGGCTATCTGCCATCCGACCCCAGGGAGCAATAAATTTAATGAAAGCGTCCCGTATTCTGGCGCGCGCTGTCGTTTATCTGGAGGCTGCCGCAGGCGGGTCGGGCCCCGAGGAGTCGAGTTCCAATACGGGGACCCGGCCCGCTCTATCAGCAGTGCGCCGACCACAAAGAAGATGACAGGGCGCTTCATTTCTGTGTGACGCGCCCTTAAACATAAAGCAACCACGGGGCAAATACTGCCTGCCCTGTCCTTTGACAAGGCCGCTTTGTGCTGCAAGACGTTCAATTACCCGCCACGGGCGGCAGCACCGGCGGGGCTCCGGAGGCAAAGCGGTCTGCTCGTCTCGTCTCGTCTTGCGTGAGACTCCTCGCCGTCTGTTCAGGTAGACTAGCCTGCTGTAGTACCGTCCCAAGTGGCAAACTGCTCCCTCATGCAATCGTTACAGAGATTATCATATATATTATTTCTAAAAGGTGTTTTTTTTTTTTGTGACGAACAATCTTTCTTCCTACATATTTAAACAACACCGATGAATGATGTATAATTTTAAAGATTAAGTTCCCCGCTTTAGAAACATCGTTAATTAATAAAGGAATTTTTCAAAATTCTAATCGTAAATACAAAATTAAGAACAATAAAAATCATGACACATGAGTATGCGATAGTTCTGAGATAAGCTTCACTAGCGTCTGTAAGGAGTGATCGCATTACTGCTGGATAGGTGCAACACATATCACAGAGATATTGATGCACTATGTGTATTTTCTAGCTTAGGGAGCTTTTCGGATATTTTTGTTTCTGTCAGGGAAACATTTCATGATTTCTAAATGTTACAAGTGTTTTGCTACGTACCAATTTCAGTTAGTAAGTAAAAAATTGTTATAAACGAGAAACTTCTTCTTTCATGCTACTACGTACTACAAACCATCAAAATCGCTATTCATCGTATAATATTGGCTAAATTTTTGCAGGGGCCACCTAATGGCAAATGAATTTTTCTTGGTTAAATAATATAAATTTTTCGTGTGTAATAATTCATTTTGTAATCAGTCAGATTAAATTTCCGCAGTATAAATAATTATCTTACCTTAAGCTTCATTTTATAATAGCTTTGGTTTCCTCAACGTTCTACTGCATTTTGAATCATCATTTGGTAGCGAGTTAAAATAATGACAGCGAGTGTGGTGGGTGAGCAGTTAGGGCTCTGGCCTCGCATTCGGGAGGACGCCGGTTTGAATCCTCGTCAGGGCATCCAAATTTGGGTTTGCCATGTTTTCTCAAAATCATCCCAGGCGAATGCCGGGATGCTCCCTTCAAAAAGGTCATGGCCGAATTCCTTCCCCACACCCATCCCGCCTCTAAAGACATCGACGTCTACAAGACGTACAGCCATAAGTTTAAAATAAATAAATTTAAAAAAAAACCAACAACAACTCAGAAAGTAGAAAACTGAAAATGGAGAATTCCAAGAACTGAGAGTTATTTAGTAAATGTTATTCAGGGTTTAATTTATTCAATCATCTAACTGTCTCTACAGCTAATAATTTGTGAGAAACCAATACCTGTAAATAGCGCAGAAAATTAGGAATTTGCTTCAAACTGATACTTAATGAATATTTAAATCAATGAAATTAGTGTAAAGTTAAATAAACTACGAAATAAAATGATTCTCTTCTTGACCTTATTCATCACCATTTGATCCAGTTTCAATAACGGTGACATCTTTTCATGTAAAGAAAATCGAGAAGGGTCGAGAAAGATTTTATAGGTAAGCTGGACACTGTCCGAAAGCTCCATTGTTAAAATGTTTTTGATAGTTTTCTAAGTTTATCTTTCTTACCGTCATACGGAAAACCTGAATAAACGCTGTAAACTGTCAACCAAGTTCTTTTTTTTATTGTAATTCACTAATTTACATAAGAAACTAGGAGACAAGAAGCAACGATACGCACTGATTCTTTTTATTATTATCTTTGATCCTGGTATGAGTTTTTCCGAATAAGTTCATTGAAACATCTATTATTTTAAACGAATAATGTTTAAGAATCACAGGTTGATATCAGGCTAAGTAGTCGACAGGAACGTTCATTCGAGCAGTATGATAATGGGCGAGCACTTGTTGCCCTGCTTCAGCCTGTCGGCCACTCGACCACGTTGCGACCATTACGATGGCAGACCTCAAACGGCCACGTCGACTGCCCGGCGATAAAAATCGATGTGTTTCGCCAGCGAAGCGCTCACAGTTACGGCGAAAAAAGCGCTCCCGCGGCCAACCCAAACGGACCCGTTTAATTTCAATGCTAAAAAATGTCAGCTCTGTTTTGATCGTGGCGCATAACAATGCGGGAGGATTTTGTGTGGCGTCATACAAGGCAGTAAAACAGAACTGCTCCCCTCCGTGGCCGGCGCGCGCGTTTATCTTGCTGCACATAAAGCCGATAATGACGGGAATTAACCCCTCAGCGAGAGCCATCGGCGGCAAAAATCCCAGCGGGCCTCCGCGGCGGCTTTGGAGAGCCCAGTTTTATGGCGCATCAGGAGCTGTTTGCAACGGTGACGCCAAGTCGTCGTTCGGTCGCAGTGGCGACTGACGTTTAACACGTGGAAAACTGTGCAATCGCACTGTATTTGGCTTCACATGTGGTGAGCCTAAAATATCTGCTTATAGATCATTAAAACGTATTTTGGGATCCAAGTGCCATTCTTCTGCATACGAGAACAAATAAATATCCCTTCGACAGTTTCTTTTTTATTATTTTCTGATTCATTTAAGTTAGTTTAGCCTTTTATTCAGTCTTGTTCTGAACATAGTATTCAGAACCTGAGAGAAAGTTTTGGGTTTTCCATAGTATCCCCAAATCACTCCAGATGAATGCAGGAATAGTTCTTTCAAAAGGACATGGTAGAATTCATTCCGATTCCTTGACCGCAGTCCTTTTTTGTCTCAAATAACCCCGAGTCGACCAAACATAAAGCCATAATCACAAGTAACTGGAATAAAGAAGTAGAAGGAATATCCATTATCAGACTATTCAAAAATAAATTTCACTTGCAGTTTATGTTCTTTGCAGATGATCTAGTAATTATTTTCAACAACAACTCCCTTGAAAAACTCCATGTAATTTCAGGCAAAATTGGTCTTAAAATTTCGTATTCTTAGAACCCACCATACTGAAGAATTCTCTCCATACCAAAAAGGATAACCTATGAATATTTTATTTGGAAATATTTCTCAAGTTGGATAAAAATTAAGTTCATAAACTTAGGATAAATTATTCAATCTGCAGAACTAAATCGCGAAGCAAAGATCGAAAGAATATCTAAATTAGAATCACCTGGAAGAAATTAAAGAAAAATTCAATATTCCTAAATGCGAAGCTAAGACACTATAACGTAGTAATTAAACCGAAGGTATTATACGCATTGGAAATTTTGATTATTGGGATGTATCCACTAATTAAAGGTATTGAAAAGCAAGAAAAATTCTGAGTAAAATCTTCGGCCCGGTTTGTGCAGAAGGAATTTGGATGAAAAAGATATTTCATGAGTTGTATCAGCATTCTGAAAAAATTACAGACACATTCAGTAAAATACGAACGGAATTCTATGGAATGAATAACAACAGATTGACCGAGTGGTTTCTCTTTTTTTTTTGTAACAGTTTAACGTCCCTTTTTAACAACGTGGTCTTTAGAGACGGGAAAGGATGGGGGCAAGGAATGGGAAGGAATTCGGCCATGGCCTTTTGAAGGAAGCATCCCGGCATTCACCTGGAGTGATTTGGGGAAACCATGGAAAACCCAAATCTGGATGCCCGGACGGGGATTCGAACCGCCGTCCTCCCGAATGCGAGGCCAGAACGCTATCCGTTACACCACCACGCTCGGTGAGTGGTTTCTCGACCTCGCAATCTCACTGAAAGTGAAGAACAATTGGATACTTCAAATCGAAAACGAATATTCTAGAGGATAAACGCAGATTCAGTAGATTGGTCAGGAACTATAATTTTTCCATCAAACTGTATATTTGAAAAAGGAACACCTGCACTAATGATCATAGGGATGAGCTCAGTGAGATGATGAAGAGATTTGTGGAAAAGTAGAAAAACATATGTGCTAAATAAGTTTAATCGTGGTTCTCTGTTGGATATTACGATGAAGGAAGACATTTCTTTCCATTCTCAATGCTAATTTATTTTCTCACTATTTTTCAGTTATCAAAATACAAAAAGAAAATTACATAAGATCCAAGTTTCTTTCAGCGTTGATAATTAATATAGTCTTCTCGTGTGACTAGCCGAGAAGACTATATTAATTAAAAAGAAAATTGTTTTACATAGTAAAACGGCGTTTGAAGTAAAACTTCTCACAGTTTGGATCGAATGTTCCCAGGTTTCGGCAGATTCTGTTTACTTTCTGTTAGTTCGTACTGATCTTACAGACTTGATACAAAAATGAATGTGTAGATCAATTTAAAGTTGGATTTTTTCTATTGGTATATTCAGTGCCTTCATATGTTATTTGTGCATATTCAAACCGAATGTGTGAAATAGTTACGTCTCCTTTAATTCCTTTGTTCAATTTAATTTTAATATAATAATTCTAATGAAAAGATGTCATGGTAACGTTACAGACTTACTGTTGCTTTTGCAAGAAAAGCCATTCACTGTAATATAAACTTTGATATCGGCGATATCTTTAGCTACATATTCTTCCATCATCATATATTTTATTGTAAAAAGTTTTTTTTTTGTCACGAGCCATTCATCTCTCTTCATACATAAATAAAATTAATGGATGAGGTACCATTTCAAAGATTAAGGTCTTCGCTTTGGTAACATTATATTTTAAGAAAGGTATTTCGACCTTCATAGTGCAAAAGTATCATTATTTCTTAAACATGTGGTGATTTTTTTAAATTTTTTGCCTCGGCCATACCGAACTGAAAATGAATTGATAAATGAGCTATTTTTTAAAATATTAAGGTCTCCACTTTGGTCACATCATATTTTAAGACAGGAATTTTTCGCCCTTAAAGGGAAAAATTATCATTATTTCTAAGACGTGTTTTTTCTTTGTCGCTAGCCGTTTATCCCTCTTGATACCTAACTTAAATCGATAAATGAGGTATCATTTTAAAAATTAAGGTCTATGCCGTTATTACATAGTATTTTAAGGATTTTTTTCGGAATTCGACCCCTAAATGGTATTAACTGTAAAAATTACGCGTATGAGACAGTTCAGAGCCAAGATGTCAGGCTTCGCTGGGAGCGGTAACGATTGATCTCAAAACACCTAGAAAGCAGCACCACACATCACAGAGGTACATACAGTATATACTGTGTGTGTTTTGTTTAGCTTAGTTGTATTCTGGTGAGATCTGCGTCACCTCGGCTTCCGGGAAGAAATATCTTCAAGCGTTGACGTCAAAGAAAAGGGATCCAGGATAGCATACACCAGGTGAAATCAGAAAGATATTCCTACAAATAAACTAACTCTTCTTTCTACCTACTACAAATCTTCAACCTGGCTATTCATCGTAATTTATGCGCGAATTTTTTTCACGGGTCAGTGTTTTGCTGTAAAATTGCTTTATTAACATTTTATTCGCGAAATTTTCGCACGGGCTATCTAGTATTGTTTTAAACCTAAATTTTTGTCATTCCAAACCGAAACTATAAATATACTCGCCATTTTTATGAATAATTGTTCGAATAACTCTTAGTTCTCTAACAAAAAGGCAAATAGTAAAGGATAACAAAATTTTTATACTTGTATTTGTTTATTTTCGCTGGTACACGTGTCCTTCATTCTGCATTAGTCTACCAGGGAGTTTCGAGGGAACTATTAATTCTAATTGTTTTTATCTATAAACTATGGCTTCTGTAACAAAGACACTGATGTGGCCACAACCTATTTTTAAATTAGTCTTAGAATCGATTATTCTGATTTTATTACCATTCTATCATAGGAACCTTTTTGGAAACTTGCGGAAAACAAGAAGAGGTTGATGAATTGACCATTTATTATAGGTAAAACTTGTCATGTATTACATACGATAAAATTCAAGAGTAATAATTTGCACCGTTTTTATCATTCATCTCCAAAATTACTATTTGGGATGTTATAATAAACGATATAGAAGGTCTACGACAGTTGAAATATTATTTGGAAGGTAGAGAATGTATATTTTATCGATTTATAGGAATGGTCGTTCCATATCTCGTTGTTCTTTTGTATCGCTGTTAATACTCAACTGAAACTTATCCTAGATAAATTCAGTTAACGACTGAGTATCATAAGATGAAAGATTTATATTAAACTCTGGTGATAATACCAGAAACGTCGACTCTTTACATAAGAAAATTACTGTATTGTTACTGTTACTAGCTGCGTAAACTTATAGAACAGCTTTTTTATGACACACAAAGAAGCACATATGTTTATTACATGTGAGTATGCCTAATAAATTTATCTTATACATGAAATATATTCGGAGTAATCTGAAGTAATGAAGATGGATATAACATTAGAATCTGGACAAATGGAAACCTCCAATGTCTTCTTTTTAAACAAAATTTCAATGGATTAGAAGTTTCGATTGTGAACATCTGTATTAATATCGATTCAAGTTTCTGAGGATTTGTTACTAAAGATTTAGTCTAGAAGTCGAGATTTGTTACGCTCTGGAGTTATAAAAACCGCTGATATCCATTTTTAGCTGTGGCAAAATCCTTAATCTGGAAATATTACTTAAAATCTCGCGATAGACGCTGTGTGATGTGTATAATAACCCTTTTCTCGCCCACTGGTGTCACTACGTCCGATGCGTGTTTACCCTTTGTTGTATAACATCTTTGGTCGCTTGCTGACATGACAACATTATATCTGTTGCACGAAACGATTTAACATTTTTGAAAACGAGCCTTCCATTTGCTGTATAACATCTTTGCTTGAACTCTGACGTCACAACATCTGTCACAAACAGCTCTTCACCAGTTTTCGAGAAGATTTTTCCATACCTTACATAACAACTTGAATCGCTCGTTAACCTCACTACATGTAATCTGTCACCTATTTTCGTGAAGATTTCCCTCCGTTTTTAATCGTTCGCTGATGTCACAACAAGCGCTACTTATGACGCATCTCCTATTGTCGTGATGATTTCCCTTTGCTGCATAACATATGGTCGCTCGCTGACCTCATTACATGCGTTGTATGCAACACTTTACCAATTTTTAAAGGATTTCTCCATTTGTTGTATAATATCTTTGGTCACTCGCTGAAGTCCTTATATCTGTTTTATGTAACGCTTCACCAGTTTCCTAGACGATTTTATTCTTCCTTATATAACATCTTTAATCACTCGTTGACTTCACTACCTCCGTTGCATGCAAAATTTCACCTATTATCGTCAAGATTTAACATCTCTAATCATTTACGGTTGTCACAACATCAGTTGCAAGCGACGCATCACCTATTTTGGTGAAGATTTTCTCCTTCGCTGTATAATATCTTTAGCCGCTCACTGACATCATTACCTTCATTGCAAGTGTAATATTCTACCCTCCCGCCTTTACTGCTAATTCACTTAACCTGATTTCTGTCCACTTTTCCCTAATTATTTCTGTTAATAGTAATTTACAGGACTCGTTTCCAAAGCTCGTTTATGTTCAGTGGGGAGATAGACCGTATCACTAAAGTCAGTAGCAGGTTACATCATAGAGCAGTCTATTACAAATAATTTACATTTATTAAAAAAAATCGTCATGCGCGATAGCATAGTTAAACATCACTCAAGATACTGCACAACTCAAGTTATAAAGTCTTATACACTGGAAAAGGTCTCTTAAATAATCATTGTTCATGGTATTTCAACGTATCCACGTATGCGAGAGAGAGAGAGAGAGAGAGAGAGATGGAGAAAAAATGTTAATCTCTCTGGTCACATTATTCTGTAGTGTCTTGCTGGCCACCACGTGGCTATAGGTGGCACTCACACACGCCCCGGTTACTTCAACTGCTGCCAACCGAAAGATGCTCCCTTTGTTCTGGAGGGCCCTTTTATCAGATCAAAACTAACGGGAATTCAAGGTACGAATCCCAACATTTTAATCTGAGAGGTTCACAAAGAATATCTGTAGCTTATGGGAATTTCTGTAGACAGGTCAACGATAAGTCTACCAGCAAGCTACCTTATTTTTCGTTGTCCATAGTTGGTTGACGTCATAGACACCTTCGCGCCAACTATCCGAGCCACCTGTTCCACCAAACCTCCACGATATCTCCCTACTTATAACCTCTCTCTCATCTCCCCAATATTAAATATATCTACATTAAAATTATCAAATAATCAGTGAATGATTACAGTAAAATTAGCAGTATATAATTTTCACATGCACTGGCATGTTACACAAGCGATAGTTGGCCTATTTCTAGATGATTCGTTTCTTTGATATGCAGGATGATTCAAAATAGCGTGTACAAAATGACATGGTAGATCAGTCATACAATAATAATCAAAAATCGCATAGGAACAGAGGGTCGCAACTGCGATCCGGAGCTGCTACAGGGCGTCTACAATAATACTGACACAAAGAGAAGAAACAAAACCATTACAGATCATTTTATTGATAATTACTCACTCTCATACGAATAATGCAAGCCAATTATTGAGCCTACAGCAGATGCTCAAAGTTTTTGTCAGATGCATTCTCCGTTGCATGGAACGGCGCACATGCTCAAAGATTCCAGGTGTATCTCGAACACATCCAGCTGCCGCAACGATTCTTCCTACCACGTTTTCTGGCGTTTCAACAGGTGTTTCATACACAAGTCCTTTTAAAAACCCGCACAAGATAAAATCCAAGGGAGACAGGTCTGGTGTTTGTATCGCAACGTCCTCTCGTGGCTCTAGCGTCCTCTACAGGTGTTTGCACCCTCTGTTTCTATGCGATTTTTGATCCTTATTGTATGACAGATCTACCATGTCATTTTGCCACGTTTTTTTGAACAACCCTGTATAATAGTTTTGGTTATTCGCTGACGCCACTACATCAGTTACATGCAACAACTAAGAATTTTTGTGAAGATTTTTCTAATTACTAATGCACGTAATAAGTTTCGCTTCAGTATTTGATTTTTTGTATTTTTTGAATGATCGAGTCAGTGTGAAACTGCCATTAACTGTGTTTAGATTACGAAGCCGCGGTACAGTGGCGCACGGAGCGCTTTAAAGGGGCGATGTGACGTGTTTAAACCCGGCCGGCGTTGCGGGACGCTGCGTTGCGGACACCGCGTCGCTCGCACCCCGGCCGATCGTAAAATTCACGCCCTGAGCGGCGCGGCGAGGGACGACGCGTATCGCAAATCAGTCGGGCGGGCCGGCAAAAAAATTACGACTCTAAACAAACAGCGCTGTGGGTCCTCCTCCTCCTCCCCACGGCGCCAGCCACTGTTTACCTATTCTTTAATCCCTGGTGCGCTCTCGCACCGAGCGGGCGTGCGCATTTATTTTTAAACTGGGCACAATTTATTGGGGTCATTTGTACGGCTAAGGTTAATGCCGGCCAATTCCCACACTATCTTCCCTCCCCGCCGACCGGTAACAAAAACAAAACACAAGCGCGGCAACACGTCCCAGAGGGAGGCTTTGGTTTAATCGATTGATTTGTCCGGCTAATATATATATCGCGTCCAGGCCTCCCCTCTGTCCCGCTACCCCTGCGTCGCTCGCTACCTGCGCGGAGGCCTGCGACAACATCAGAACGTACTCGTGTAGCGACAGAACTAATACATTCTTAATATTTCTTCAACCCATACTTCATTTTCCGATGTAATATTATGAAAAGGTAAAACTTCGGTTTCGCGATTTCATCATTTCTGAATTCCCAAAGTTATTTTGGCTATTGTTTATCGTCATAAAAGCGTTCATTTGCTTTTAAAATATAGTTTCGGGCAAGCCAAACGTCATTTCTATATATTCCTATATATTATTTCTTTATAGAAAATCCCTTTTTCCCTTCAGTATTGAATGGTTCTTAATAAATGACAATCTTTAGAAGATTTGGTCACCGGGCAGAAGCAATTTTTTTGGGGGGGGGGATGGGGGAGGAAGTACGTGGACCTATTAAAATTGTGTGTCAGCAGGAAATGATGTATTGATGAATTCACCAAAAATAAATATTAGTTGTGTATTAAAAATTAAGGTACGACTCAAAAATAAATTTTATGTTTGATGGTTCAAAGAAAATTGAGTGAATTATTTGAGAAAATATTTAAGTAAATACCTAATAATGTTAAGACCAACATTTTTTAGATGTTAAATTCTTGTATGAGAGCCATATATTGAATGCCAGAAAGAAGAAATAAAAATTATGGTGAATGTCAGTTAAGTGTAAAAGGAAAAGACAAAACCAGAAATAATAATATTTAAGCGTGTGTACGGAAAACCGTTATGTGTACTAAAAACCAGAGAAAATGCTTACAAGTTATATAAAGTGAAACACAGAATTCCACTTATCGAATATTAGATATTTATAGTGATCTTGACGTAATTTCTTCATGTTGTTCTGACTGATAACTTGAAACCGGTTATTGAGTTTCGAAAACCTGTGCTCTAAGGTCCCATACCCGCCACGTCAGATTAGTTCGCTGTTTTGGGGTGGTATAGCGGGGCAGAATTGAGTCGTGGTCCCTGCATACCAGCCGTTCTGATTTAAGCTTTAGGTGGTTTTCCGCAATCAGCAGGCGAATACCAGGACGGTCCCCAATCTACACATTAAACAAACACAACATTCACTTAGGTTACACAGCACATAGTTACGTGTTTCGCGGACAGATGGCAGCACAACTTTCCACCCAGGACACGTCAGGCTAGGAGACAAGCCGGCCAAATACTAACACATGGCATTCTTAAAAACGCCGCCCCTAAAATAGCGTGATAAGTGCAAGTAAGAAAAAAAAGATGATCTAGTGTCCCGTACAATTATAAGCTGTTGAATTTTTTTCCCTTTCTCGTATCGTTGTTGAGAGATCGTCCGGTAGAAAAGATAATTTTTTAAAACTTTATTTCGCCGGCCAGCAAAATTGTCAGTTGTGCGCCATATTTGCTACAGGGCTCATCTCAGAAACGTTTTTGTCTATGATTCTGAAATTATTCTTTAGTTTCGATCATAATCCATTTTTAAACAAAAAATTCCAGACATATTTACAGCTGATACAGTTAGTTAGTTGCCACCAAACATCCGGATGCTTTTATTTAATTGCATAATAGTACTATTTGGATGAAAGGTAATTAATTCATACTACACTGCGTAACAATTGGTGAGATTGGCACTAGTAAAATATTAATTTGATTTCAATTGAATCATGGCGTTTAAGGCGTAAGTGGTAGAGTAAGAGGGACTGGACTGGAGTCTGCCACCAAACGTGGAAATACTTTAATTTGGGCACCAAATTACTGTTTTATGTCCTGCCATATCCATATCTGTCCTGGACATTATAGTACTGAAACGTAACTGTATCACGCTGGAAAGAAACGAAAATGTCCCTTTTAAAGAAACATGCCTGCGTTTACCTGCGGTGATTTCGGAAAATAAACATGGAAAAAAAAAATTGGTTCACTAGATCAGCAATTTAAATCGGGTTTTTGCAAATGATAGAACATATAAATCTACCGAATTGATGCAGAGACACTTTTTTTAGGAAGACAGGAGCAATTTACGAAAGCAACAATGGGTAGATAAAGATATCAGAACTACTATTACGTTTAGCAGCTACCAGTGGTAAAGAATCTAGAGTGACAGATCTACGTGTTGTGACCGAGCGTGGTGACGAGCGGTAACGCTCTGGCCTCGCATCCGGAAGGACGCAGTTTCGAACCGCCGTTGGGCCTTCAGGTCTCTGTTTTCACCAAATAACTCCAAGCGAATCTGGGATAATTGCTTCAAACTGTCATGGCCGTTTTCCTTGCCCCGTTCCTTTCTCCTCGAATGACCTCTATGTCAACTAAGCGTGAAGTAATAAGAAAAAAAAATCTACGTGTTGTATCGGACAACTGGTATGAGTATTAAATTAACTACTGCCTTCTTCTTGTGTTGCCTTTCTCTTGAATTATTATACGTGGTGATAATTCAAATCAAAATTATCTCAGCTATCTGGTATGGTTAGTCTGACGTACGCCATTAAATAGAAAGCAGGACGAATATTTGTTGTTAATACGACTAGAAATACTTAGGGAGTTGTTAAGTGAGTCCCGAGTGACCTTTAGCACGAAGGGTTCAACCCACGCCTAAACCTGGTTACGGAGGGTGTGGCGTACGTGGGCTCTGGGCGTCAACTAATTTTTCCACGGTGATCGCATCACCGGCGGGCGGTCATCTTCGACACCTGCGATTAGATTAGAGACTACGGCAGTGCTCTCCTCCCCTGCGCTCAGGATTAATTTTAATGAACTTATAATCGAATCATTTCTTTGGCGTAACGCCCGTCCAGCCGTTAACTCAGAGGGCGGTGGCCAACGTGATAACACGTGTGGTGGAATCCAACAGCTACAGTGCGTGAGACAAGGCGGAAGAAAGTGGAATATTACCATACGTAGCAACGATAACGATTCTCTTTTGGTCTCTAAAGTGTAAGATTACTAACAGTTAAATTTACACTCTCAGTCTTGTATGGAATCTAAATTATGGCGTTTGTGTTTTTTGTTTGAGATCTTATAGGACTTCGGTACTACTGAGGCATTTATACTGCAGAGCAATTGTACTGCGTTGTTGAATTTGCCAAAACAAATTCCTTAATTGTTGTGAAACAAGATGATATTATTAGAACAGGTTACATCTCGTAAACAATATACGATTGGCACCAAAAATCTGAAACCACAGGCTGTTTGTTTAATGTTGAAAGCGCTTGAATGTGGTGCGGTGAGAACAAGTGTATTCTATAAATACAAATCCCATTACAAATCGTCTGAAAATTTTCCTTCTTCTTGCTTATGGTTTTACGCTTCGTCGACGTCGAGGTCATTAGAGGTGGAAAATAACGGGGGCAAGGAACGGGAATGAATTCCCTTTTTGAAGGAACCATCCCGCCATTCACCTACAGTGATTTTGGGAAACCATGTAAAACCCAAATCTGGATGGCTTACTCCCGAATGCGAGACTAGAACTCACCCACCAAGCTCGGTCTGGAAATTTTCCTGCGAAGACGGTTCTGCTGCATCCTCTCACTCATAAAATTAAGCATAAAAATCACTGTATAAAATTTAATCTAAAATGCTTGTCAGAATCAAACATACAAAGACGAGACGTACTGAACATAATCCATAAAATACGTCGTTATAGAAATAATTTATACCTAGATGGTATTGTGCAAAAATTACGCCCATTAAAAATGGTCGGGGACTGAAAATCGATATTTGATAAATGTGCTGCAAATCGCTTAAAAGCAATTTCAGTATCTGATTACAATTTTAACATAAACGTAAATTATAATAAATGTTAAAATTTCAAATTTTTTCTTGGTGATGAAACTGTTTGAAATCTCAAAAATACCTTACAAACATTATATCTTTTTATGACTTAATGCCAGAAAATTGAACTATTGCGTCTTTGGTTCGGGTATTGGAGCAAGAAAACCACGCAATTACCAACAGAATAAAGTGGTAGACCACCCCTTGTTAGTGGGAAGTGGCCCCTACGCTATATACTACACAGCAGTGCAGATGGCAGTCCGTACATTCCGGTGGGCGGCGGCTCCCGCGATCCCGGCATGCCGCGCGTTCGTGCCCCGGCCAATCATCTCACAATTATGTTAAATATTTTCATTAGCGCCAGCTGACCACGCCCGCGATTTACGCTCCCGTTGCCGCGCGCTCGTTTTCCGCTGTTTCCGATAGCACACAGTGGTTGCCCAGTCGACCCTTTCACAGAATTCCTCGTGTCCGGCTACAAAACCATTGTTACGAGACCGAAGAATCCCGGCCAGATTTATGCGCGATTATGCAGACCAGGAATGCGCAACGGATGAATTAAACGGGCAGATGCGTCCGTGGACCCGAAGTCTTTGTATTAAAATGGCGGCTTTGAAATATGACTGCGACGATGTTTGTATTTTGTCCCTGAATGGGGGTGGGTGGAGTATGGGGGATGTGATTGTTACTGCTGTGTGGTAGAGAGGACGCTGACGTCCTAATCGTTTATTTCCACGATTACATTTGTAACGTGCCACGCTTGTTACTGAACACTGAAGTGGAATGATACAAGCGGTCCTGTTTTATGACCGTGCCTGACAACTTTTCGAGTTGATGGTTTCTGAAGTCAAATTTAAGGCCTGTACTCCATAATGATACAAAAAATAGGATAATGTAGAGGCACATATAACAATGAATTTATTTTCAACTGAGTGACACTTACAGACGAATGAAATTTATGTGTGCAACTAAACTGAGATAATAAATTTAGTAAGAGTACTCAGACGACTTTTTTAAAATGGTAATGAATTTAATCACCATTAGAGAACTTTTGGAAACTATTTGTTAGCGGAATAATTAATTTAGGTATTTCTTGAATTAAAAATTCGTTTGGAAACGCTGAAAAATAACTTCAGTGACCTTTGAATGTATCTTTACGCTATTTGTTCGATCTTGTCTAGAAATATCGAATGTTTTTAGTTTTATAGGTGCCATTAGAAAAAATACATTTTAGTCGCTGATTTAGTGAAGCGCTTATAAAAAATTGCTGGATGAAAATAATTATTAGCACATTGGTATATATAATCTTTAGAGTGGATAGAATAACAGCGAATGAAAACCGTTGGTGAAGAGTTGTATTGCACGAAACAGTCATTGATCATATCTTGACAATGAAACGTCACTCGGTCATACTATGTAAATATTTCAGGACTTGGTACAACACTTTAAATTCTTGTCCAAAGAATAAATTTTTCATATATATTTATATAATAATATGATATTCACAGTGAAACATATAACAAACGTCAAAATAATCAACATTGTAGGCATATGGCGGACCAAGTTTTTCTCTCATTTTCTTTAACCTTTGTTCCGTATGATATGCTCGTCTCGATATTTTGGTATCTCCCACTGGCTGAGTTATTTTCTACGAACTTGTGTAAATCCATGAAACTGGTCACCAAACCTAGTGAATGAGCGATTTACGCTCGGACTGGACATTCTGTAGAACTACTGTTCGACTATTGTGTGGCCATCCAGTTTTCGGTTTTGCAAGTTTTCTTTAAATCACTCCACGAGAATGTCGGGATGGTTCCTTCAAAACGCCTTGACCGAATTACTTCCCATTCCTATTCCCGATTACTCTCCCGGTTCCAATGACCTCCGTCTCGACGACCTGTAACAGCCTCAAGCAAATTAATAAAACAAAGATTTTGTTTAGCAGTCGACCAAAGGGTTAGCCTGAGATGAATATGAAGATTTTCCTGGATTAGTATGAGCTGAGATCATAAGAGACTATTGCTGGTGATTCATCTTTTTGATAGGAAAGTAAAATATGGCCAATCCTTTTCCTTTTGTTGTAAAGAGTTGGCCTGATTGGGATGGCTCCAATTTACTTTCACTCAAAACTCAACACCTTAAGCTGAATATACGCTTAGACAGGATCACAGTCATGTGCATGTACAGAAGTACAGTAACATAAATACTTCAACACAGGAGACCACCAAAGATATATCTTCACAGAAGTTGCTATGAGGATTATCACCTCCCATAGTAATTTTCTGTGTCTGGAGATGACATGGATTATTATAGAGTAAGGTATTTTGATAAACTATGTAATCTATTAATTTATATGATCGTAGAATAGTACGATATTCATCATAGCATCACAGGTACATACATTCTTATCCCCATGATATTGCAATTAGAAATTAGATAAGATTTTCCATTTATTGCAGGTATCGTACTAGTAACAAATCTCGTATTTAGTGAGGGATACAATCATTTAGGATATCTCATCCCTCTCACATGGACGATGTGGGCCGGTGTCGGATGGCCGAGGGAGCCAATAAATAAAGAAAGGGGCCTCTAATTAACAAGGACGGAGCCAGTATTAAACTGCAGCCCGCTCCTCCGTATTAATTGGGTAATGTTTTAATAATGAGTCACAGCAGAGTGATTTATACGGGCACAAAAATACACAACGCACTCACTTCCACCCATATACCCCCACCCATCACTTCTCTCTCTCATCTCTTTATACGATACTCTTTCTTAATCCGCCGCTGGAAAAGTGTCCCGCTGGCTAATGAGATGTTTTTATTTATTTCGGAGGGTGCATTTGTCAGATGTTGCTTTGTGCGGTTTGCGACGAAAATAATCGCCAATTAGCGTCGGGGTTAACCTTTAATTAAAACGGGTGGTGTGCCCTCACCCACACAGTGCTACCAACCTATGCGGCTGAGTTTCGTAACAAATGCCGCGACACTCACACAGTCTGCAAACAGAACACTAGCGTCTCCAAACAATGCGACGACGGCATCGTTTTCTGACAATGGCAACTTTTTTTGCGCTCTGATATTGATCACTTGAAGCGATAAGAGTGTGATGGTAAAAAAGGTTTTAATTTTTCTATCTCACCACTAAAACTTACTAAGTGCAGGAACATCAATTTCAATTAACAATTGTCGAAAGAAGTAATTACCCATTGCGGTCACTCTTATTAAGATTTATACACTGAAGTGAGAAATGTTATGAAATAAGAAAGTGAAAATTTCCTGGTGGCTGTGTGATCGGGGAAGGAACTTATAAACATGCTGTGCAGTGTTGGGGCCTTCATTTATACACTCGTGTCAGAGGTTTTCTGAAGTGATTATGGCTGCACGAGTTGAATTAAGAAACTTTGAACTTTGATAGACGTATTTTAGACATTGTTCGTGAATTCAGCATTCAAAAATTTGCCATGATTATGTAATTTGTGGCATTATCTTCCGCCATTGATAACGCAGTGGCTGACCACGTCTACCTAATCACCGAGACCAGCGACGTATGCGTCGAGATGTCAGCGTTGACAGACAGGCGACACTGCGTCAAAGAACAGCAACACTCAATGTACGACATACGTAATATCTTGGTTCTCCGGGTGTAGCCGCGTCGATTTGTTAAAACCTAACGTTTCTGCCATCTTGCTGTGGCTTTCATCAGAGGACTGCTTGTAAATTTGCCGCTACCGCCTTATATAGTAGCAGCGCTAGCCGCCGCGGTGACGTCATCGCGCCTAGTGTAGGCGGTAGGATGGGGCCGTTCAACTTGAGTTTTTCTGAGCAAGTATGACCAAATATGGTCAAGTTGTAAACCATTGTCGGCATTAATGTTGTTGGGCTGTTTTTGTATTTCTAGCGCTTCTCTTATGCGCCTAGGCCACCATCTGCTTTCAGTGGCTATAACGCTGGTCTTATCGAATAAAATTGAATGGCCGCTATCGGCTGAATGTAGAACTATTCGATAAGACCAGCGTTATAGCCACTGAAAGCAGATGGTGGCCTAGGCGCATAAGAGAAGCGCTAGAAATACAAAAACAGCCCAACAACATTAATGCCGACAATGGTTTACAACTTGACCATATTTGGTCATACTTGCTCAGAAAAACTCAAGTTGAACGGCCCCATCCTACCGCCTACACTAGGCGCGATGACGTCACCGCGGCGGCTAGCGCTGCTACTATATAAGGCGGTAGCGGCAAATTTACAAGCAGTCCTCTGATGAAAGCCACAGCAAGATGGCAGAAACGTTAGGTTTTAACAAATCGACGCGGCTCCACCCGGAGAACCAAGATATTACATACAGTGACCGCGGAAGCCTTCGTAATCATACGACATACGTGTCTGTGCGGACAGTGCAGCGTATTTGGTATGGATTGAATGTGGCAGCAGAAGACAGATACGGCTGCCTCTGCTAACAAAACACCATGGACGGCAAGGCTTCTACTATGCTCGTAAACACATCTGTTGAACCATAGATGACTGGAGAAAGGTTATGTGGTCAGATGAGCTACGATTCTAGTTGGTAAGAGTTGAATGGTTATTTTCCATTGTGGAGCAGGTCCCACAATGCCATGGACCCAGTTTGTCAGGATGGTTGGTGATAGCTCCATGCTGATGTAGACTGTGTTTACATATCATGAACTGGGGTCTTTGTTCAAACTGAACCAACCATGCTTATTTTGAGCTACTTCGAGACCATTTTCAGCCATTCCTTACCTTTATTTTCCCAAACAGCGATTAAATTTTCCAGGACTACAATGCACCAGGTCATGGTCCAAAATGGTTCACTATTGGTTTGAGGACTATTCTGGGCAATTTCAGCGAATGATTTGGCTACCTATATCTGCAGAAATAAGTCCACTTATACACATCAAGGATAATGGCCTGCAACGACAATAATTTCGCAATTACAGGCAGCTGTAGAGGAAGCACGGCGAATATTTCTTCAGGGGACTTCTGACGAGGTGTTAAGTTAATATCAAGTATAGATAATGAACTTTACCCGGAAAAGGGGGTTCCACGATTTTAAGGGGTACTCTTGACTTTTGACACTACAGTGTAAGTAGAATTAATTGCAGATGATGCTATGAAAAATCTTAAGTGTTTGAGATGGGAGGCTTTGTTCAGGCTTGAATTACAATTTTATCTATCTCTGGAAAAAAGAAACAATTCCTAAACATGGTATCACTGCTCTAAACGCTGGTACGAGTACTAGTTCAATCATTCCAGTCATTAAGTTGCACTGTTGTTTGTTTGTTTAACGGAAATGAGTAAGTGACAAGAGCATCGAAGCGTGAAACAACCCGTTTTCATTACTAAGGATGAACCAAATCGTTATGAAATTGTAAAAGATTTAAATCACAATTTTGTTGAAAAAAACGTTTTCAGATATGGAGTAAAAACGTCAAAAGTCGACCTGAACGTGTCAGAAATTATTCACATTTTCGGTCTCTAAAATCACACCGAAAAGAAGACTTTCTTTGCTAAAGAATACATATGCTAATGAAAAGAATGCCCCAGGGCAGTTTAAAGGAGAAACGCAGTATTGAAAACCAATGACTATTAAATTACTTGTTCTATGTTAACCCAAATTTTAACGAGCCTTCTTTTTTAACTTGGCTCTTTAATTTAGAACAATAGCACGAAGAAATTTACTTTGACTGTTACCAGAACCTTGATGCTTTTAACAATATTTATGCGGTGTACTCAGAGAAAGAATTGGTTTTGGTATGCAAAATTGAAAATATTTAAAAAAAAAATCAACACTGGTAGTATTTCATAAGAAAGCGTTGTGATCCATGCATCATCAAAAATAATTTAAATAATAAAACATTGCGACTATAGAAAACACGAGTTATTTCAAAAGGGAAGAGGTATTGTTCAGGCTTGAATTGCAATTTTATCTATCTCTAAATAAAAGAAACAATTACCAAAGATTTTATCATTGCTCTAAACCCTGGTATAAGAATTAATTCTATCAAATAAGTGTGATAAGATAAAATGTCACGTGCAGTGCTATTATTACACTATGTCCAACAGAAGCAAGGAAAACTGATAATTGTAGAAGGGGAAAAATTGATGTCACTAAAAATTAAAGCTTATAATCAGTAAGTAATTAATGGAATCTTATATTGCGTATTTACTTACAAATTTTATAGATATATTATATTTAAGTTTTACCTTCTTATTTCCCGTACGGAGGAGAAACTGTACTTAAAGTGTGGGTAGGATTCCTGTAACAAAGATATGGAAAATAAGAAGTAGTTCATATCTACAGACAATACATAATATAGAAATTCAGTTATTGGGAAAATCACAATGTCTCTAGAGCCAGCTGTGTGGCCTAATAGCCATATGCCATTTTGTTTTATTTTGATAAAAAAACTAACAGAGTTCCCGGCGGTGCCCGGTATGATCTAGGTTGATTTGCACACACGGTAAATATTGAAGCTCATAAAAGGAGTCAGTTTTTTGTACTTGCGAACTAAATTTTATGTCAGTCGCTCCATTTTTCTATGCGTATTTAATCGGCTAACCCCCGGTGTAGCAGAAAGGAGATGGGGTTGGGGTTGATTTATTCCTGCAATATTTTTAGCCATGATATCAGGAACATGTTACAAAGTTTCATCATAATAACCACAGCGATTCGTGCAGCAATAGAAACAAAGATTTTTTTTCAGAAAATGTGGTAAAGACAGAATCGCTCATCAATAAATTACAAAAAAATAACACTATTTCAAAAACTAAAGGTTTTAAACAGTTAAATTTAACGTTCAAAGCCACCAGATATGCATTACTTACAATTAACAGGGATTTTAATTCACTTTCAAATATCAGAGATTGTAGCTGTGCGGCCTGAGACCGAAGTTTCAAAAAGCAACAAATCTCTCAGAAGGTTCTACATTGAAGGTTTTAATGTTCAAACCCATGTAGTATGCATTACTAAATATCAACAGCTAAAATAATTTCACAAACATCATAGATTGTAGCAGTGTGTCCTCAGAAAGTAACTTCAAGAAACAAAGAAGATTTCTAAAGCTTTTTTTCATTATATTATTAAATTAATATTTTCCACTTTACGTGGTCTCCTCTTCGATACAGCCATCTATGGGTTTTAAAGACTAAAAACCAAAATTTAAGAAAATAATAGCTGCATGCGATAATATGGCTATTATTTTTTACGATTTATGACGTATGGATCGTATTATTATTATTATTGTTTGGTTTCAGGCTGTACGTTCAGATTTTCATTTACCACTCCGGCGTTATGTTACGTTGAAGCATAAGACGTACCAAACAATTCAGTTGAGATTCTAATCTTTAAAACGGTGAAAACCACATCGAAATCTGCGCAGTAGTTTTTGAGTTTTTCTGGTAGGATACAAATACACCCGTTTTAGTTTTATAGATATAGATTATTGCATACATATTAAATACTGTTAAGTATTTAGTTGAAAGCTTTCTTGTAATGTAATCTTAATGTAATAAGCTTAAAGTAATAGTGTAAACAAAGACTGAAACAGTGGGGTAATTAATTATACGTCTTATTATATGTCGACTCCATATGTCGGGTGCCTCATCACTGGAGCTCATTCTAATGGAAGGAATCAGGAGGAATTATATATAAACTACTGAGTTCCGCATCGAAAGAGGTGTTAAGCGAGATGATCCCATCTCTTCAAAATTATTTTCATCTGTCTTGGAGATGGCAATGTCAAAGCTAGAATGGACGGAAAAGGGAGTTAGAATCAATGGCAGAAGACTTAATAACTTGAGATTTGCAGAGGACATTACGCTTGTCGCTAATGAACTTGATGAACTCTAAACCTTGGTTACTGATCTCGCCTCTGAGTGCAAAGCAGCTGGACTAAGAATAAATCTATATATATATATATATATATATAATTATGTATAACAAATGGGCCACAGGGGGTAGTGTACAACTAGATAATGAATCTTTAGAAAATTTCAGTGAGTACATTTATCTTGGCCAGCTTGTAAATGTGAGAGGTGATGTAAGACCAGAAATTTTCCGTCGCATCAAGCTGGGATGGCAAGCATTTGGGAGGCATTCTACTATCCCGAAATCTAAAATTACCACAAATCTAAACCAAGTAATCTATGACGAGTGCATTCTTCCTGTGCTGACATACAGCTGTGAGACCTGGACTATAAGTGATTTTACAAAAAGTAAACTAAGGACTGCCCAAAGAGCAACAGATATTAGGTCAGTTAGAAAGGTCACAGATATCTTAAAGAAGACAGAATGCCGGAAGTGGTAATGGGCCGGTCATATTGCGCGAAGAAAATACCAGAGGTGGACAAAAAACAGTGTTAGAATGGAGCCCAAGATATCACCACAGACCGAGAGGAAGATTACCAGACCGATGGGACAAGGAGTTAACTGGCAGAGGATCACCCAAGATCATGCGACTTGGAGAAGACTGCTCACGTTATACCTGAAAAAATCATGACTTTAAGAGGCCACGTCAGATAATAATTGAACTGGCTGATTATGATATATATATATATATATAACAGCTTACCATCCTCATAATGACTTATACTGTGGTTGGAATCGTAGATATGCAGAATGGTCAACAGAACAAATTTTAAGAAGTGCAAGATTGGTTAGTTTGTTATTGGAGGGAATAGGCTTGAGAAGAAATTGGAGACGATGACAAAGAATAGGATTTGTGCAGGAAATAACTCACAATGTTTGTTGTAACTGGTATGATGATTAAATGATTAGCACACAATAGGAGGAGGTGGAGGTTTGCATCAAACCAGTCGAGAGAATGATGGCCGAAAAACGCACTGTACAATAGAAATATATATACATTCAATTTATAACATCAATTGAATTCATAACAACAATTCAGCTTTAGCTTTTACTGAAACATAGTTTCCTACATATCGTTTTAACACAACTATGCAATTCAAAATGGTTTTATAGACATATACAATTGTTTCTAGATTGTAAATTAACGGTAAATGTTATCAAAACTGACAGATTATATCAAAAGCGAGTGTGTAGGTACCAGAGGAAGTTGGTCGCTGGCGCTATATACCTTACGGCAGTTTCCGCCGCCGCTGCTGTAGTTGTGGCTATATATTTATATACGGCGGCCATCTGTATTAATACGGAGGTTGAGGCCGTTGTGGGCCGGGATCAGCGGCCAGTCGACGATCCCGAGCGCCATCTGTATTAATACAAGTCGGCGAGTCCTGCCTCTAAACTGGCCAATCAGGAGGGGGGACGCAACCGCCGACACGTGACCACACTCACCGGCCTCTCCACTGTATTTTAACAAGAAGAATATCAGCAGTAAAGTCACAGGTAACACATGTGCTTCTTCGTTATAACATAATTGTTATGTATATCGGCATTTATTATCTGAATGTCGCTTCGCTGCCTGTTCTAGTATCTTCCTACCCGTTTTTCACAGGCCTAAACGAAGTGCACTGCATACGTCAAATTTGTACATGTTATGTGCTTCGTTAGCTCAAAACTGAATATCGTATATAAAATTGTGTCAAACTCTATTAAAAGGGATATGTCAGAAAAATTAGGTGATTAGAAAAATATTATTTCTCTACACCACTATATTGTTATTCAGAGAAAATATGTGAGCGTCGTTGGAGTTGTCAATTTTAAACCTTTCCAATTAGAATATGTATCTCAAAAACCCAACTGTTTAGGGAGCTGATATCATCTTTTTAAACAATAAATGTAAACAGAAGTTACATCTATGATACAATAAAGTGTCAAGAATTATGGGATAGCTTCTAAGATAATGTGGGGATACTCTTTTGTTCAGTGAAGTAATGCCATACGACGTGGCATTGACTCAACAATTCGTTGGAAATCTCCTCAAGAAATATTCAGCCATGCCTTATATAACGGCGTCCATAATTGCAATGGTACTGGCGGTGCAGAACGCTTTGAAGGAACTGAACTTTCGATCATGCCCGCGATATGATCGATTGGATTCATGTCTAGCGATACAGGTGGCCAAATCATTCTCTAGATCTACGCAGAATGTTTTTTAAACCAATCGTGAAAGGCCCGGTGAAAAATGTGAGGATTGCAGGAGATCAAATATGATTAGTCCTCTTTCTTTCAGATGTTAAAGTATAATGATATCTATCATTTTCTTCCTACGCTCAGCACTACATTTGAAGCCAATTTGATAAAATTATATTTCTTAAATTTGTTACAACTTATCAAGGAAAGACTTGATTTCAGTAGAGATATTACAGTTCCGGTAGCAAATGATAACCTAGTCAAACTGAATACTCACATCAGTACTCATTTTTGAAGTTTCATACTTCTTTTGTTTTGTTGGAATAGTGTTTTTCAAACTCTGGTTCGCGGAGATAGGATAGGTAGCCTGCAGACAGAATATTAAAAATTTAATTTAAGATGTCATAACAAAAAATAAATTGATATGCGAATGCAGGCTTTCCCGGCGAATAAATGACAGCAAATCTTCTAGGGTTTGCAGCCGGATTTTATTATAAAGCGACAAGCTTTCGGCTACTAGCTCAGTAGCCATCTTCAGGTCGATTATGTATCGGCGATCTTACCTTGATGGATACAATCGACCTGAAGATGGCTACTGAGCTAGTAGCCGAAAGCTTGTCGCGTCATAATAAAATCCGCCTGCAAACCCTAGAAGATTTGCTGTCACTTAAATTGAAAATAAGTTATAAATTCTTTCTTTTCCGTATTTTACGCTGTCGCTTTTGTAGATTTCTTAACGTTATTGCTCATTTCGTTAGTAAATATTAAGTATGTTCAAAACATAATTCATTTTTAATAGTTATATTTCATAATTGTGTTTCAGGAATTAAAACATGTTTTTGAATTATTATGTTTTAATAGTATAATATAGTACGTTCTATATGTTAATCATACACACAAAGGTAAAATAGGCAGTAGTATGTTAGTGGTCTGTAGAGTTACTTTTGGCATTTTATTGGTCCCCTGGTTGAATAAGGTTGAGAAAATTTGAGTTAGAGATTAGAGAGATCTTTATAACCGGAAAAGTATTTGGGACGCCGAACACGAATAAATTCAGCCATATCATTTTGAAAAAGCCATTCCCACATTCATCTTGGATGTTTTAGGGAAATCGTAGAATACATCTTGATAGCCGGACAGGGATTCGAGCTCGCATCCTCCCGGATTCCAAGCCCGAACGTTGCCACTCGCCCACTACATTCTGTAAATTTCGTAGCCCATTACATTAGGTATCTATTAGGCGGGAATTTGAAGATACAATAAAGCGGGGATTTTAAATCATTGCAATAACATTTCCTATTTATGATGTAAGTGTATCGTGTCCTTATGTATAAGAAAGGAAAAGCCTTAGGGCGTCGGACGGTGGCAGTCCAGAAACTGCTGCAGACGGGAGCAAGATCCCTGGGCCTACCAGGACGTCAAATGTTTATCTTTACTGCTTCCATAAAAATGATTTGTTTTTTCGTCCTCGTGCGCCGGCCTCCCAGAGATCTCTTTATCTGCTTCGGAGGCGTCCCTTTCCTCTCTGATTCATGTTTTGTCTTCATCACGCCACCGTGCAGGCGACGGCAGTTAAGGGAAGCAACTTTAAATTGTAACGAACTGCGGGCAGGTACTTTGGCAGGCTCCATCTGGCCGCCAGAGGCGCTGTAGGCGCCCCTGCTTTTGTTTATGACCCGCAGAACGCTTTGCTGCGTGTCACTGTTTTTACCGCCGCTTTTATGAACGACAATTGCATGCAAACATGTACCCGCAAAACTTAATTTTAATTTCATTATTACTTCGTTAAACAAACACTTTGCTAATGTTATCGTAAAATTAATTACGTTTTATTATTTACTGTCATGTGACGAGCAGCAGAGTAAAAAAAATAATAAGCTAAATGCAATTACGAAATTAATTATTTGTGCAGCTTTTAATCAACCATCAACAATTTTTAATCAGATGTTTTTTATCATATTTGCCTATTTACTGATTTCCAAACCTCTCGCCGAACAAACAAGTTGGCCAGATTCCCCCAGCAGGGACGGGAATGTGAAATGTTAATTTCTCGTTCGTTGGCGTTCGTCCGCCGACTGCGCAACAAAAATGCATTCTGCGTCATTACGCGGTATTTACGCAGCAGTAAAGAATCGCGTTGTTTTTATAATGGAATGAATAACGTCTAACTGAGAGTCTTAAAACGTTTCAGTAAGTATTTAAATTATCTAAATACTTTACAGTCTCAAATTTTCTAATATGCTATGTAATAATATAAAGGGACCAAAAAAACTGTTGCTAAACATTCTTTATCTCTAAGAAGAATCAATACTAAAAAATGCCAGCCTACTCATCGTGTCTCTAACCCTTTCTTTCTTCTTCAGGGAGCCACTAAAGACCAAAAATGTTTTCGCTCTCTGTGTCTAGACAACGAAGTTACAGCAACCCACAAATTAAAATTACCTTTTTGTTTGTTAATGATTCTATATGTTTTAAAACGAAAAAAAGTATGCATTTATCTTAAATGCACATACGAATTATTAGTTTTGTATTTATTTACGTATATTTATACTCGTTCGATGTAGTTATGTTCTCTGTCTATAGATGTGACTATTATGGCAAGAAAAACATTTAAAACTAAAGTCTGAAACCAGCGGTAGTGGAAGGCATGTATTTCTCTACAAGTTAATTATGAAGGGGATAGTGTAATGCAACAAGGTGAAGCCGAAATATATAAAACATGCATGTTGCTGTAATAGAACTTAAGAAATATATACAACATTATATCATTACAAAATCAAGGTTATGTACTTTATTTAATAAAAATATTATTTAGTTGAGGAACTGCGAAGAAATCAATTGCCAGGATACTGCGTTCAAACTAGTTGTAATAATATTTTCAATGAGTCTGATATTTGGTGTAGTAATGAAAGTAAACAGGTTTCTGGCATATACTCACAACCATTTTTCTTCGAAACTTGTTAAAAGTAAAAGAGTGTTAATGTTCTTCAAGCCCACGGGAGATCCAGCTTAAGTTAGGGGAAGAGAAGTTTGCATTTAAATGATTTTCTAAAATACAAATTTTTTCCCGTTTATGAGTAACTGGTACGTACAGTTTCTGTTTTTTTTCCCACTCATACTTTGAATATCAAAGCAAATCTCATTATACGATTTTCTCGCACTAAACAACAAAACTTAATTCGCCAGCGAGAGGAAAAAAACTAGCTAAATTCCTCCGAATAATCATGCTATGCTCCATGTACGCAGAAATCATGATAAAATTTCGATAAATATTGCGAGAAGTAACCTACTTTTAAACAGATATTGATTTATGGGCAAATAACAGACACCGATTTAAAAAAATGGTTGATTACTTTTCTTTGGATAATTAATAGTGCCCCAAACTCATTTTTTTTAAACAAAACTTATATTCACAGATATTCTTAGTGTTACAGTCTCTTACAGTTATTTGCATCCACCAGATTACGAATTTAAATAATTTTCAGCAAAAAATACACAAGACTGATAACAAATATTTTGAACTGTATAACCCAATTTACCAAGTTCTAATATTAACATTTAATCAAGGAAGTTAATAATGTAGTTCAAAACTCGAACGAAATGATATACATGAAGTTTTTAACGTTGTATCGTATGTCCTCGTTTATATTTGAAATTAACCAAACGGAGACAACGAAATAAGAAAAGCAACAACTTTTTCCATTTCTTGTAATATACACAGAACTTTCCAAGGGTATTTTACAGTAATGCTATTTAACTAGTGTATAAAATTAAGTATTTACTCTCTCCTCAGACTACAACAATTATTTTTCAACCATGAAGGCCTAACAATCAAAAAGGTAGTGCTATAAATGTACGCATAAATGATTCGGAGAAAGTAAGAAATGGGAAAGAGTCTAGATAATGTTTGTGGAAACTAATTTTTCTTCCAGAACCCCTCACCCCAGGCAAGTCTTTCTTTCTCAAAGTATCGTATCTCCCATCCAGAGTTATTCTCTGGTCAATTAAAACCGTTTACATCCACTGTATTTTAAATTGCATTTCTTCTAAAGCCTTTTGACATCACTCCTCCAAGAATATGAGGATCTAATTTGTAAGCAGAGTACGACCTTAATTGTATCTCCATAAAAGAGAGCAGAAATTAGTTTCTTTCAGTGCCCTTTAAACATGCGATATTCCATGTTGGGCGGAAGAAGGAAATTTAATTCCGGCAAAATGCCATTTCTTTTGAGAATTAAATCGGATTAATTAAGTTGGCATTTCTTTAATACCAGATGAATAAAGTTGCGGGGACGCTGCTCAAATTAATATTGAAATACTTCATTAACGCTTCAACCAAGAGAAGTAAATCTAAACTGAATTTTCATTTGAAATATTCTTCGTTCTTGATACATTAATTTGTCTGCTAAATGTACCACTCGTTCTCCGGCAATTATTAAATCAATTCTTTCAAGCTGGTTGAGCAAGTATTAATTAATGATACTGAATATTAAAAACGATTCCAGGAAAACAATAACGTTCGTTATAACGATGAGTACGAAGAAATAAAAATTCGTTTGCTGTGACAATGATGGACTTAAACAAGCAACTCTTATCACTTTACCTTGGTTCTTTCTCTAGTTTTGAACAGATGATGTAAATGAAACTTTATCTAGTAAACAACTATTATCTTTGCTGTGATTTTTAGTTACACAAATCATTGTAGAAAACGTTATAAATCTTTTTGCGTTATCATCAGGTGATCTTTTACCAATATTAATCGTATTAGATTATCATCTTCTTTCATCATCTTCAACATCCTACCATATCAGGCTGGTCAGCAGGGTCCTCTTTTACTATCTCTGCCGGGGAGGGGAACTAATGCATCTCTGTCTCTGTATGAAACGTGGAATTTGTTCTTTGCGTATTCGGGAGGACGCGGGTTTGAATCTCCGTCTGGGAATCCAGATTTGGGTTTTCCATGACTTCCTCAGGTCACTCCAGTCGAATGCCGGAATAACTCCTACAAAATGCCATGACAAAATTCCTTCCCGTTTCTTGTCTCCAGCCATTTCCAGCCTTTAATGACCTCGACGTCGACGAGGCATAAAGCCAGAAGCCAGATAAAGCTTGATAGCAAATCAGGCGCTTTTACGGAAATAAAGGAGTATAGTTGGAACTACTTCTTTTACTGTAGTATACCAATGCCACAAACCAACAGTTATCTTACAAGGAGTTCCGCA
>CM061920.1:325106978-325268979 GCA_031002005.1 Vandiemenella viatica | reverse complement strand
TCCCTCCGAGCTAAGAGGTGAACAGCTACATCTGGGGAGGCGTGCCGTTCTTGTGTCTGGTCATCTCCCGATCCAGTTTCCATCTCCAAGGGCTGTTGCTGTTGATGATGTTGCTGCTGATGATGTTGCTGCTGATGATGCTGTTGATGTTGTTCTATTATTTGATATTGTTGCTGTAAGGTATGCTGTTGCAGTTGCTGTTGTTGTTGTTGTTGTTCATGTTCTGGTTGCTGTTGAGGATGTTGGGAGTATTGATATCTTAATTGCTCCTCTTCTGCTTCGTAAGGGATGATTATCTGCTCACTTGCTGTGGATACTGCCTGAGGGTTTAACCTTTCTACCGTGATGTAGTTCCCTGATGGTGAGGCTGGGATTTCACTGCTGGTGTAGCACGTTTCTAGTGCCATCTTAATCGTCTGACCCGTATCCGGCGGGTCGGCCATAATTTGCTGGTACCACTAGTTTCTCTAATTAATTCTAATTGTTCACTAAAGACAATAAGCTGAAATATTGCGAAGAGTAATCGCTTTCGCGGCCTCGCGAACTTCCGGACGCGTAGAGCGCGCACACGATACAACAGGAACTAAATCGACAATAACACGTTCACGAGCTCTATGAGGAAGTTGTCGCCTCGGTGTCTAGCTCCGAACTGGCCGGTTGAATTCTTCAACCACTGACAGGAGCAACGGTGACAAATGGGAAAGTGAAGTACGGCAAAGGAGAAACTCACTCCGTAAGTTTTAAATATTTGATGCCACCAGCAGGATTCAATTCCATAATTGTTGAGTATTACATTTCACAGCTATATCTTCCGAGATTTAATGCAGTGGTTGCCATAGTTTTTTTTGCGTCAGATGGCGTTAGTCATTTATGATTAATCCAAAATTATGACGGAGGACGGAAACTTGCAGCCACAAAATGTAAATAAGTTCCCTAGATCACTCAACTTCCATCTCACTAAAAGAACGTTAGCAAATAGTGGATAACTCCTTAATAGCCGAGATCAGGTCAGGAAGAGATGGAGAATTGAATTAATCTACTCCAATATCAGTTTTAAGCAGGATTACACTCCTACAATAAAATATAACTCCTGTGAAGCCGTGTTACTTGAGACGCCGTTTTCTGTGAGAAAAAATAATTAGTTTTCCCTAATTGTAATTTCGATTCAAGTCACTAGTACCTGGAATGGAGCATTCACAACGAGATACGCTTGTCAGCACAACTGCTAACTTGGTAAGTTATGAAAGTAATGAAACAAATAAATCAATACAGAAACTTTTTAAATTTTACTGTTACTACCAAAACTTGTGATATTTCAAATCAAACTCAATTTATGTACAATTTATGGTGTAACTTTTTTTTACAGTTGATCATATATATTTTTATGATTTCATTATTTTTTTGGTGGCCCATACCAAGATTAACATTCAGTTAATAAGGAACATTTGTGAAGAGAATTTCTATGTATACTATAGAGAATTTAGTATAAGATTTATTGCTGAGTGATACAATGCTTTCCGGTAAGTTGGCATAACAGAATGGTTTTACTTAATTGAAACAAGATAATATTCCTTCCGTGGAGCGAACCTATGACCTTCTAAATTATGATTCAATTGGAAGGAACTAAATTAAATCTCAAAACGATGTCATTAGGAACTGTAATATTCAACAATAATGGAAACTGAACCTGTTGGTGATGCTCAGCATTAATAATTGATGAAGCGGACTCCTCATTCTCACACTTAACGTTTTCTTTTCCCGCTGTTGCTACTACTTACTTTCTGTCAGTGATTGTGGAATTCACCTGCCGATAACTCTAGTGTTATCACGTAATTAACTTGAACCGCTGTGTGTCGTTCAGTGATTCAGGTACAGTTCAAGGCCCAACAATTTTTAATAGGTGTGTTTGATCATCATAGATATTCTAGGTCACTATGTTAGGAGTTTACGTTATACTGTAGGGCAACAGAGGTGAAATGCATGACAGATGGTCGTTACGATGGGCCCCATATTACAGCACCGTGTCTGTAGTTGGTCCACGTGATGGAAGTGTTGGTCTTCTTAAATATTTTCAAGTGATTCTTTTGCGGAATCAATGTTAAAAATTACGGTGGTAGTGAGTTGTGGATCACATCATCTGATACATGATGAAAGCAAATTTTACGAATATGTTAGAATAACACAATCTACATTTTCCGATCTTCTGATGAAGCTGGAAGTCAGCATTAAGGAAAAAAACCCAATTTTTCCAGACAATCAATAACATCAAAACAAAATTTGGTTGAAGATGACAGCAATTTTTTAAATCTTCTACCGAAGCCGCAATGTCACCATCAAACAGTTAAAAAAATCTAATCGGGTTCAATTGGTATGCGATACAGTTTATTCAGATACGAAGAGGGAACTAAACATTGGGAAATTTTTTTCCTTTCTTCGTTTGTAAGGCATTATTGCAAAGTAGATAAGGTTTTTTGTAGATCTCTTCTTTTCTAAACATATAAAAGTAGGACTGAAAGTAGCTTTCCTATCTTTTAGAAGCGATAGAGCTCTGGATACGAGGGGCGACATGCCCTTCCTTATAATAGTGCGCCAACACTGCTTTGCACCCGATTTGTATGATGCAGTCTGTTTAATTTGCACATCACTTGTAAAGCGTAAGGTATGACCACAACCGTAATTCACGTATAATCAATTTTCTAGATCTCTAGGAAGCAAGGGAAGAAGATGGAGGTAAAGATGAGGAAGAACTCCGGCGAAGATACGTGAATGGTGCGGAATCAGCGTGTCAGATCGTTGAAGCATGGAGCTGCCAACGTATTATGAAAGGAGACCAAGATAGTGTTAAAAAGATTTTTGATGTTTTCTGGAAACTGGGTCGTTACGACTTATAGAACTACCATATATCATAGCCCGTGATAAACAAAGATATTAAAAGGTCTTTTGTAAATGGAAAACTAAGCCGTAATAATAATAAACAATGTGAAACACAAAATGCGCAGTACCGCATTTTATGTATAATCTGCATGGAATTCCGGAAAAACGTATTATTACAAAAATTTACACATCCCAGAATAAAAATTGCTAAAATGCAATTTTATTGAGTTCTCCCGAGTTAAAAAAAATTAAACGCGTTTTTGTGGAAATCAGCATTTGCTGAGTTCACCGTTTGTTTTCGCAACACCTCATTTAAACTAACTCTAATCGAGTGAGCGCCGAAGGTAAAGAGTGGGCAAAGAGTGGCCGGAAATTTACTTAATTGACTGCAACTCATCCATCATCTACATATATTATTGCCTGAAACTCACAAATATTGGTATTTTTATTTTATTTTGATCTTTATACTTAGTTCAGATAACTCGTGCATTAGACCTCAATAATCAAAAGTGCAGTTGCTGCGTTTCAAGCTTTAGCCCAGAGTGTAATGCGGGCCGGCATTCTGTCAGTGAACAGGAGCTGCATCAGGCCTGCAAGAATCCAGCGGTCGAATAAGCCGAATACAAAAGTACACAAATAACAAGCTTTTAAATGCGAAACTCCTGGGATGCGCAAATTAAAATTTATTCCGGTTTAACGAACACAGTTCTACAATATATGTGACGTGTGCTTCCCTGGCGATGTAAAAACCTTTCCGGCTTGTTTGCAGAACTCCGAACCATTGTTCGAAGAACAAAGAGAGATTGAAAATAAACGCTGCTCAACAATAGTGAACGCAATAATACACCTACAGCTTTGTGCTAGCCGTTTAAATACATGTTCACGTATGCGTGACGGGTAATGGGATTATGCCGGACGATAAAGCATGTATCTCTGAAGGCAAATAAAGTTGGCTGCGATTCGGCTATGAGAGAATGCATGTTCTGACATTTATCCTTTTTTTTGCTCTGCCGTCACTTGTGCTGAATCGTTGCGTTATTTCACCGTGATTGATCCTCGTATCCATCGATGTTTTTTCTTGTATATTTAAAGTTTCCGAATTTTTTGTGAATATTAAGTAAAATTATATAACCCACATAATATATAAACAATTTCAATGTAAGTATGCTGTAAAACTACAGTCTTATACAATTTCATATATTTGTACACTCTGTAGTCAAAGAGTTAAGAATAAGTGAGCATCATTTGTCATTAAGGTATCTTATTATCCCCGCGTGAAAGTTTCTTTTCATGCTCTGATGTATTATCACTCTAAGTAGAAGGCAGTGAATAATAATTTCATTTGCTAGAAAAGTAAATGAGTGTAGCAGTATTGGCAAGAATATTCCGAAACTTACCCTATAGCAATGTTACTAATAATTTACCTACACCGCCCGTGGTTGGTGAGTGGTTAACGTTTTGGCCTTGCATTCGGGAGGACGCGGGTTCGAATCCCCGTCCGGGCATCCAGATTTGGGTTAACCATGGTTTCCCAAAATCACTCCAGGCGAATGCCGAGAAGCTTCCTTCATAATACCATGGACGAATTCCTTGCCGTTCCTTGTCCCTAGTCACTACTGACCTTAGTCGAGTAAAAAAAAAAAAAAAAAAATTCCCTACTTCGTTTCCTGCAAATGGTAGTAGTGGTTATCCTAGCGATAGGCGTTGTGGCCTTCTAACAAACAGAACCTAGAGTGGTGGTGTAACGGTTAGCGTTCTCACCTCGCATCCGGGAGGACCCCGGTTCGAATCCCCGTCCGAGCATCCAGATTTGGGTTTCCCATGGTTCCCCAGATTACTCCAGGCAAATGTCGGGATGCTTCCTTTAAAGGCCATGGCGAATTCCTTCCCATTCCTTGCCCCCATCCTATCCCGTCTCTAAAGACCTCGCTGTTAAAAGACGTTAAGCAGTTAAAAAAATAAAAAAAACAACAGAGTTTTAATTTGTTGCGAAGTCCGTCTCATTACTTGTTACCCTTCAGTAAACGTAGCAGCTTTAAGTGAATTAGAACTACGGAGCGTCCAACTTACTTCATAATATGAATAGTACCGCAGCAAACACTTGAAAACTTATTTAAAAGCGTTTTAGGCGACATTAGTTCAAGTCATTATTTTTAATAAATATTTTGAAAAGTTATCTGAACATAGTTGGCAATGAGCTCTTACAAATAATATTAGTCTGAATTCCGTGATATTTCACGTCTAACAGTTTACTTTGGATAGTATATTTTTTCACATGTTCGGTTTTCGTATGAGATGGGGAATATAACACTCTGTTTCACACTGGTTACATAAACTGCTTTTATATGCAACCAATATCAAGAGCTCTTTAAGACGATGGCATTGCAGTGCTTGATATGGTATGTGAACTCTATGATAATTATTAATTAACATTTATTTCATCATGTAACACTCGTTACAAACTCATTGGAAACAAAGATTCACATACAATTTTAGTTTAAAAAATCTTTTTGTGTAGTACGATTTTTTTTTTTTTTTTTGGAGATCTTCAATTTTCGTAGGTACACAAAAATATATTTTCCAAGCTTGCAATTTATTAAAAGTGCGCTAATTATTTTAAGTGTTTTGCACTATAAGTAATATTATTAATAATTCACTGTCATTTGCATTAATGTGTAACCGATCGGATGTGGTCTTTACAGAATATATGAAATAAACTTGATGGTGGACCCGAGAACTGAAGAAAGAGATACCAGTCGACAGATTAAAGAGGTTCCGTGAAGTAAAACGGATACAGAAGTCACTAATATCAAGGAAGTATATGGATGGGAATATGCAGGGCGGAAGAAAAATTCAAGGTTATAGAAGAAGTGGTTGAGCCAAATTAATAATAATTTAGAGAATAAAGCATTTAGCCTGGAAGATTTATAGACATAAGGAACAAATCAAGACATAAATGAATGGAGGCAAGTCTATCTAAAAAATACTTCCCGGATGATTGGAAGAATGCCATTTGACGAATTGAATAGTTCAACGCAATAATCCATACCGTAAGATCGTCAATTTTAGGTAACCTTTATTAAAGACCGTAAGGTTGGTTGGGCTGAAAGGATGCTAAACCTCCCGAAGGCTCACCACGCTCCTACGTTTAGTTTGTCAGCAGGTTAAGTTGTCATTAATGGTCCTTCCGGACGTTGGTATCTTAAGATACTTTGAAACACATCATGGATCGGCGTACGTATATTTTTCGTTTTTTGTGTGGAAAATACTTGTTTAATTTGTTTAAATTAAATATTTATATAGAGTAGTTGTTAGGGATAAATTAACTAACATGCTGCATATTTCAAATTGATGAACATCGTCAGATTTTATTAAAGATAATTTACAAAATATTTGACGGACGTGAACTCTTAGGACCATTCGGGTACGTATTTCAAATTGTAAACAATTGGCTCTGTAGAAACATGTTACGTAAATATATGAGATATTAAGCCTAGTACTTATTGGTAAGTAAGTATGAAGTAGTAGTTATTAAATTGTGACAATACTTGTTTTTTCTGCAGTTTCTAGGTGCTGTTGAATTGTTGTGCGTTTTACAGAAAACACAACAGGTCAGACAGACGCAATAGAGATGCATTTTGTTCTAAGACTTAGGGACGATGTTTTGCTAATTACCCTTGATTTCTGGTACGGGAGTTCGGGTGAGTGTATATATTTGTCCTAACTTGTACGCATGTCAGCAATCAGTAACAGAAGAAGAAAGACCCCGGCATCCACCTTCACAACTCACAATTTGTGTTTTCACTATTCTATTAAAATTTTGATCCGATTAGTGAAAACAGGATAACTCAAACAGCCACGTTTTCGGATCTCAGAATATGACGTGTCTTCATTCTTCGCGAATAAGATATCAATTAAAATCACTTACTGTTTTCTTGACCAACCATTACGCGATCTCTCACATTACAGAACGGCGCTGTAACAGAAGTGATCCGAGACACATTTGGTGTTCCGCGTGAAATACTCAGAAAATGAGAATTAAGTGAAAGGGTTGGAGACAGAGGCAGCCGCAAACAAACAAACAACAGCTGTTAAAGGGGCTGCGTGTGAGTACAATAGCGTTAGCGGAGCAGGTACACGGTAACCTTGAAGTGGCGGACAGGAACAGTTATGCCCACCTCAGCTGGGATACAATGCAGGTCGGACACAAGCGATCTGTGGCGAAATGTTAGTGTGTTGTCGTACAAATTCGGGAGGTTCCAAAGATGGCGAGTGGAGTGACTGACCAATGAACATAAAGCATCTATATTTTGGTTCTAACAGAAGGTTTTGTTTGCATGTTCTGGAGGGAAAATCCGGCAAGGAGGTTGGTGACGAGAAAAGGAGGAGTGGGGATGGTAGAACGACGTGCTCTGCACCCCGGGGAGGAGACATCTTGTGCCCGCGAGCTGGAGAGGAAGGAGCTACCTTCTCTTACAAGGGGAGTTTAGAGATAGTGACGACACAGTGTACCAGGAATGGTGATCCTCGAGCCTATGTGGACTGTTTGGTGAGCTGAACTGCTTAGTTGCTTGTTTTCTTCAAGTTCCAGTACATTCCATACCCGAAAACGACCCGCAGAGCGATCTGCAGAGATAGGGACTCATGCAATAAAACTTTTCTAGCCAGCAGAAAATTATACGGTTGGACAATCGGTTAATTCCGGAAATCCATAAGATTGTTTCTTTGTAATTCACATGTGCCATATACATTCAATTTTAATTGTGTCTTGTTCAAATGTAAAAGGCAGTAATAAATTGTAACACCTCAACTTGTTAAAGAATTATGTATCTGTTATAAATAGGTAAAAGGAAAATTAACACTGTTCATGCAATCCAAGATTAATTATATAGGTGCCCAAATTTAATTAAAAACAATAAAATCAATCCCTAATTGCAAAGGTAAGCCATATCTACTACAGCGCTAATAAAATGTATAGCAGTAATTTTAAAGGAAAGAAGTGCCTCAGATATTGCTCTGCCAGTATTATAGGTTTTTCCTGCTCAAAATAGTTAGTAAGCTTCTCGAAACAGTAGCAGATGGGTCGCGGACTTCCTACCTGTGGTTGCACTGCTGGCAGGCGAAGCACTCGAGGTGGTAGACGTTGTTCCGCGCTCGCATCACCATCTCGAAGGCGGGGATCACCTTCGAGCAGGCCGCGCAGTGGCCCGTGTTGCCGAACAACCTGCGGGCACGAGGGGAGATTCAGCATATGCCACTACAGCACACGCATCGCTTAGCAAAGAAGAAACCATATTTGTCATCTCGTTATTACTCTAGTTAGTGCATTAATACCACTTGTTCATATAATCCGGGAGACGCCGAATTATTGTATTGGGGCACCAATGTGAAAGAGTTTCAATTGGCCCCATAGTTAGTCTCTATCATGGCGACTGGCCTAAACTTTGTAATCCTACGCACTTGAGAAGTGACGTATAGTATCGGTGCAATGAGAAGCTTGAAGCGTGCTAGTATACCTCACATATGCAAATGAAAAGTTAGCAACATTAAAGACTAGCTAGGGATCCATAAATATTCTGGGCAACAGCAGTATTCGAGCAAGGAACCTTTCTATTCAAAGTCATGGATCTTATAATTTTATTTTAATCTGCTTTTCGTGAAATACTTTATTTCAACTTTATATTCTTTACATAATGTACATTTACATGTATATTTACGACCCCTGATTTACTCAACAACTACTCTGATTATTTTAACTAGAAATTCAATTATCAATCGGAATAACATGAAATTAATCTATTACTTACGTACATGGAAATGATTTTAAAGAAAAGGTTGAAATATACGTACTCACTGTTACAGAACAGAGTTCGGGTGATAAACCGGGTGAAAATAAAACCTCTGTTACCACCTTGCAGAGATTTAGCTTAGTGACTCTTCCTTATTCTGACACGATGAAAATGAGCTACAAATTATATGTGTAATGGCACATACCAAGGAACAGTAATTTCTCAATTAGAAGCACACCATGCGAAGGAGACGCTAGTTGTCTTAATTCCAATCTAAACTCAGTACAGCCTTACTTAAATCGCAGATTATTCTACTTATCGTTGAATGTTATAATAAGCTTGATGTCAAAAGGAATTTTTTATTTGTTTGTAGTCAGCAATTATTATAAATTTCCAACAAATGTGTTACGTATTCATTTACTGAGGGTGAGTTCAATACCCACGCTATATTTATGTACGCATCACTACTATAAATATTTTTTTGTTTTCCACTGCGCGAAACACGTAAATAATTTTCTATCTAGCAGCCAGACTTATAGGTCAGCGGTGATGTGATAAGTTGTGCTCAAAAGGATTTTCACCGGGCTTATACAGGGTGTTACAAAAAGGTACGGCCAAACTTTCAGGAAACATTCCTCACACACAAACAAACAAAATATGTTATGTGGACATGTGTCCGGAAACGCTTACTTTCCATGTTAGAGCTCATTTTATAACTTCTCTTCAAATCACATTAAACATGGAATGGAAACACACAGCAACAGAACGTACCAGCGTGACTTCAAACACTTTGTTACAGGAAATGTTCAAAATGTCCTCCGTTAGCGAGGATACATGCATCCACCCTCCGTCGCATGGAATCCCTGATGCGCTGATGCAGCCCTGGAGAATGGCGTATTGTATCACAGCCGTCCACAATACGAGCACGAAGAGTCTCTACATTTGGTACCGGGGTTGCGTAGACAAGGGCTTTCAAATGCCCCCATAAATGGAAGACAAGAGGGTTGAGGTCAGGAGAGCGTGGGGGCCATGGAATTGGTCTGTACAGTACAGTACATACTAACGAAACTAAAATGAGCTCTAACATGGAAAGTAAGCGTTTCCGGACACATGTCCACATAGCATATTTTCTTTGTTTGTGTGTGAGGAATGTTTCCTGAAAGTTTGGCCGTACCTTTTTGTAACACCCTGTATACATTTGTGCTGTTTATAGCAGCCATAATTTACTTTACTCCTAAATCGTAGCTTCCGGAACATCCAGAAGGCAGCAGTGGTTAAATAATATTTTACTAAGAAACAGAATGAAATTATTAATTAATGAGAGATCTAGGAAAATGGCTAGAAATGTGATTTCATATACAAATGACTTGCTGACGACACCATCCGACAGTTAGCTCGAGAAATCCTTCAGGGAACAACAAGAGATGTGGCGACGCTATACAAAACCTGTTAGGTAGACAAATTTGGGCCTTGTTTGCGTTGACGGACTTGAACGAGAATTATCGGTTTGCGGAAGCCTGGCGTTAATATCAGAGCGCAAGTAAACAGAATGAAATGCTAACGGATGGGGGTATCTACAAGTATAGCAAGAAAATAAGCACAAAATAATTTAAATCATTAACAGGATGATAAGGAGTAACATGATTATTTCTGTATGTAGCCAAGAAATGGAAAAAATAAAACATGAACAAATGCTCTCCAGATTGCGATATTTTATCAACAAGAATGGATTTGACATGTATCACTAGCAGTAATCAATCTCGAAAACCGCTTCGTGCAAGTAGCAAGAACAATTTTTTTTCCCCCTTCAGATCTTTATGTCCCATAAACATCGAGGACGTTAGAGGCGGGAGGGTATTGTATACAAAGAACTGGTAGGAATTCGGCAAAGGCATTTTCAAGGAACCATCCCGGCATTCACCTGGAGTGATTTTGGGAAATCACAGAAATCTGTATGGCCAGGAGATCTGAAACTGTGTTTTCCCGAATACTATGGACGATCATTACCTCTCAACGGGTTCCACCCCCCCCCTCCTCCCTCTTGCTAATTTAATGATTCCTATCTTTCCATTTAGTCTGGAAATGTTAAAGACCGAGGCTTGTTGCAAGTCTATCATTTCGATGTCACTGTTGCTTACGGAACACACCATTATGTGATTCATCGAAGAAATTTAGCAAAACTTTTGTCGGCCAGATCTTGGACATTCTAGATAATACTTTGGTTTCGTCTTGTGTTAGTATCGAATGTAGCATTATTCTTGATTTGTCGCGATAAAGGCTATAGAATCGAACCATTTTCTTTTCTTCAAGTTTGTATTGGCAGTCGGGTTGTATTCCGTTAAACATACCAATGTAATAACTGAATTAGAAATTCTACTGTTGCCAGGACTGGAGTAAATTGTATTATGGGTCCAAAAACTGACTAACATGCCGGAATATTAAACTATGCTTCTTTCTTCCTGTACTTCTTTTTTCCAGGTTGACTAATTATAATTTTTTCTGAAACTTAATATACTGTTAAATGTGAACTTGTATGAGCCGATAGGTTCTAGGCTAAGTTAGCTATAAGCCACGATAGTTGCTTGATTGAAGTTCTGTAAATTTTGTTTACTGCTGTAGAAAAGAAAGGTGTGTGCACAAAAACGTAAAAAGATGAGTGCCGAAAATGATAAGATTATTTCCAACGTTATTCAGATGGAAGTCTAAGTTCCTTAGAGCGAATTACGACCAAGTCTTCTAGTAAGCTAATAGTAAAAAAAAAAAAGGCCAAGTCCAACGTGGCTTGAGTGATACTGAGCCGAGGCTCCTAGAAGTGCTCTCTTCCCTAGCTAACCCATTAATGAGTCAGGAAACGTGTGTAGGAAATGCAACACTGGCTTCTCGTTACATCCTGTTATGCTCAATAACACCACTTACAATCTAGCCGTATATTTGAAATAAAAATACTTGAAATTAGGAAAGTGAATACGTAAGAAAAATTTGTCTGTTACAAAGTTATTAATCATGCAAATCTAATGTTTCCGTATTTGCATGATTGCTTTCACGAAGTATGCACAATTAATAAAGGAATATTTAATGTTTTTTTCCATTTTTTCAGGAAGATAAACAGTAAGATTGATTTTGCATCGACCACCGTTCCCTTAAACACAATAGTTTTTCATGTCTGTGTGATATGGTCAACCGATTCTATTGTCGCCTCGGTTTGACATTAATCTATTTTCGCACTATCAGATGGCAACAAATCTGCTCTGGTCAAACTCTGTCATCGTTTATCTGTTAGACACATTAATTATTATTATTATTTTTGCGACGTGTGATGTCCATCTATCGACCTTAACGTCTTTTACACGTGAAACCTTGTGGAGTGTTTTTATGTGCATCGTGGCAACACTGTAACAGCTGGATACGATGGCGGAGGCTTCAAAGGATTTGATATTGGCACTCCTGGGCTGCGGATACTTTTCTAATGCCGATCGGTTTCGGCGGCTGTTGTGTGTGGGCACACCCACAATGCCGCCGGCTAATTATTCAGACGCCATCAATCGGCTCGCGAGGGCGAGCAGGCAGCCGCACAAAGGCTAAACGGCTGCGCGCGTCAGCCGTCACGCCGTATTGATATAGACCGCCAGCGCGCTCTCCACGAGATTGATGGAGATGGTTGCGGTGCTCGGCGCACGCTCCCATTGTGCTGCTGCATAGTCAGCGTCCGGCGCGAATCAGTTCCACCAATACCTCGCTTCTTAACGCTGTCCGACTGGACCACAACGTCGCCACGAGACGTAAAACTGTACAGTCTCTCTAAGAGGCTTAATACATGATTACCTTGAATCACTGCAATGGAAAATGGGGGATGACGTTATAGTCAATATTCGGTATTACGCCTAAGTCTCCATCCAGTTTTGTACCCTTGACGTATTTGACTAACTTCACACTTCTTCAAAATCTCAAATTGTTCCCTTCTACAGTTCCCTCTGGATCTAAAACTAGTAGCTCTTAACCTTTCAGTATGTGTCCCATACAGTTTGGTTTTTCTGTTATTAATGTTTCTTAGAGGGAAGCCAAAATTTTGCTGTATCAAGTATCTTACCAGCCAATACTGACCTATGATTCTGAAATCTGAGCTTGAACAAAGATATTAGCAGATTACAGAGATGGAATTTATGAGAGAGATAGAAACGTCACAATGAAAGATACATTCAAATTTAAAAATTCGGGGAGAGATTACAAGTTAAAGCATTAGAAGAGATGTAATGAAGTCTTCACGGGTGTACCGCCGGATAGTGTTTTGAAAACACGATATTTCGACGACTAGCTCCGTCGTCTTCATCAGGTGCAGGACGTCTGCACATGTCGGCTGACCGTAGGATACTGAGACAGCCCAGGTGCCGCACCGCCTTATATAGGCCAACGGTTCTCTCCGACCCCAGTGCCCGGCAGTGAGTGGCCTGGCTATAGGTGTTCGTAGCGGGCCGAGGAAGTTAGTATGGGGCCGCTTATGGCGGTTGCTGAAAATGCGTGCCACGCTCTCTGCGTAGAGTTGCCAAGGCTGATTTCCATGTCTCGCTAAGACGTAGCCCACTATCTCTGGTGTAGGTATCAGCCAATCGAATTTCAATCGCTTCTTTGACTATGGAATCCCAAATGTACGAGGTCCTAGCCAATATCGTAACGTTGTTGAAGTCAACCCTGTGGCCATGGTTGTACACATGCTCGGCGATCGCTGACTTGCTATACTGTCACAGGCGAAGATGGTGTTTGTGTTCTTCACACCGGTTTTGTACAGTGTGGATGGTTTGACCGATGTAGCTAGTCGTCGAAATATTTTGTTTTCAAAACAGTATCCGACGCTTTACCCGTGAAGACTTCATTTCAAGCATACGCCGTGAAAGTCTCCGTTCATCATTAGAAGAGATGTTAATAAAAATAAAATTTGTAACTGCTTTACGTCTCTTTTTAACATCGAGGTCTTTAGAGATGGGAAGGGATGAGGGGCAAGGATGGGGGCAAGGAATGGGAAGGAATTCGGCCATGGCCTTTTGAAGGAAGCATCCCGGCATTTGCCTGGAGTGATTTGGGGAAACCATGGAAAACCCAAATCTGGATGCCCGGACGGGGATTCGAACCGCCGTCCTCCCGAATGCGAGGCGAGAACGCTAACCGTTACACTGCCCCGCTCGGTGGATGTTAATAAAGAAAAGACTGCAGTGGGTCTGACATGTTATGAGGAGAATTACAAAGATGGCACTATTGAATAGTGGGAACGTAATGATACCAATTAGAAGACTGGCAAGATGGATGGACCAAGTGTACAAAGGCGTAGAGGCGAAAAGAGTTGTTTGGAGACAAGTGGTGGAGGGAAAATCTTGGAGTGATCTCAAAACATAGAAGAGGATGTGCTGGACAATAGCGGAAACGTCTAGCAATGATCTTGATGATGACGAATCTTTCTTAGAAGCATTCTCCGCTCATTTACTTTGTTTTATTCTCCCACCTTATTATCTCCATTCTTCTATCTAGTATCTGTAAACACTCAAAATGTGACTTTTTATGCTAATCACTTGAAGCCCAACCCTGGAAAAACTCAGGTCTGTGCATTCCACCTGAGAAACAGAGAAGACAGAAGGAAGTTGAACATCAACTGGAGGGGACAACAACTATTGCATTGTGATACTACAAAATATCTGGGAGTAAAGCTTGATCGCTCTCTTACATTCAAAGCCGATTGTGAGAATCTGAAACTCAAAGTATCCACCCGGAACAACATCATCCGAAAACTTACAAGTCCCTCCTGGGGAGAACAGCCAAGTGTGCTTCGCACATCCGCCCTGGGACTCAGTTTCTCTGCAGCAGAATACTCAGCACCAGTTTGGCAAAACTCTGCACATGCTAGGCAGGTTGATATAGCACTGAATGATACTGGCCGCATTGTAATGTTGCCTGAAACTAACTCCTGTCAGTTAAATATACCAAATCATGGGTATAGCACCAGTGGCGTAGCTAGGTCAACAAGCGCCCCGGTGCAAAAAATTTATTTTGGGCCCTCAGGCCAGACGGGCGATCTTTTTTTTGCATCGTGTGCTGGTATAGGCTCCGTGAGCTGAGGATGGGGGCCCTTGAGTTGTCCTTATGGGCCCCGTGAGCAGTGGTTGGGGGCCCCCTAAAAAAAAGAAGGTTGCCAGTTAGCCGAGAGGGCTCGTAGGTCCTCTAAACTGCGCTTTGGGCCCCCTTGAGGTATGCTTGGGGCCCCCTGATCGTAGGGGCCCCGGTGCACTGCACCGTCTAGCCCCATAGTAGCTACTCCCCTGTATAGCACCGCCTGACATTCGAAGGAAAACAGCTGCAGATATGGAGAAGAGGAAACAGGAAACAGACCCGAGATGCCCTTTGTTTGGACACGAACCTCAACCTGCCAGGCTAAAGTCAAGAAAGAGCTTCATACAGTCAATTACGGTCATAACATCTTCACCTGCAGCACGCCGTGTAGAAGTATGGCGAAATTCGTTACCTGAAGGTCACGGAGGAATATAAAAGAGGCACCGGCCAGGGGGTGTAATCAGCCATATGCCATATACTGTAGATGGCACTAAACAGATTAAGGACTGAAGTGTCCCGATGCTGATCTAATATCAAAAAATGGGTTTACACCACTGAAAACGAAAAACCTGCACTATCGACGACCTTTTTAGGGAAAATGAGAAGGCCATAAGAATTGCGGAATTCTGGTGACATTCCATTTAAGTGTGTCCTACATTACATAAGCTTAATATTAATTAATTAATATTAAGCCTATGTCTGAATGATAACTATTTGTTTGTGAAATGTGTATTTATGAGGTGGAGATTGGGCACCGTCCCAGGATTCACATAGATTATTGCGAGAAACCGCCTAAAAATCGCAATAAGGATAGCCTGTACGCGGGGACCAGGACTGGAATCTTTTTTCCCATCATTCCTAGAAGTATTTAAGGCAAGGTTGTGAGAGACAGAACCTTTCATTTTGAGTCTGATGTAACGGAGGGGTCAGCGAACGTGCTATGAAACGCCGTATATTCAAATTTATACCTCCGTCACACCGCTTATGGCTCAGAATGTATATCGGAGATTGCAGGGCGCAGGACACGCAAACGAGAACATTGGCGAATTATATATTAACTGTTCCACGCGCCATCGAATGTTGCCGCGCGCTAAAGCACCGTCATTCCCGACCGGGCAGCTACATACAACGATCACAGGTTCAGACTTATCTGTCGGGCAGATTACTGTTTGCCAGACGAATGTTTGTTTCGAGTGTAGTTTATGTGCCGGTATGGAGTGGTTTTAATGTGTTTTAAATTGTAGGGTCAATGTAACTTTAGTGTAGAGAGGAACTGAGTGGTTTGACAGGGGCGTAGTCTGATTTGAGCATCATCTTTGAACCAACTTGTTCTGCCAAGTTGCCTGGTTAAGAACTTATAATTAATTGCGAAACACTGTTTAGGGATTTTGTAGTAATTCTTGATCGACCTAATTATGGGGTAATATTGAGAAGAACCAGGAGAAGTAATCTCTTAGGTATCAAAGTAACCCACGAGAAACATTTATAAGAGCTGGGAAATGATTTGTGTTAAAGATCAATGGTCAAAATAAACTGAGTGAATTATGAATACCTTTCTCAGTCTGCTTACCCAGTATGTTGTTCATTCTCAGATTTCAGGTAGACTTGAAAAGTCGAATAAAGACCTATTGGACCCCAGATCTTTCCTATATTATTATTATGTTCTATTCTTTCTGCTATATTGGTGAGGTTAAGGAACGTCCATCCAGGTAATTGATGTGACAAGCATATGAAATTGCGTAACAATGACTTTGTATGACAAGTAATATTTAATGAATCAGTGAAGATTTTTAACTTAATTAACACCGAATGCTTTATTAATAATATAATAATGTTATCTTGGCGATTACTGACAAGATTTGTATTGGGCATCATTATTTAAAATTTCCGTAGCTATACTGCTATGAGGAAAAAAAGATTAAATTGGTTGTTCAGTGACCAGACTCTGTCTTTAACCTATCAATATCCAATACTGGTCTTGTTTATTACGTTGCAATTTGTCGACATCGATATCATTAGGGACGGGAAGTCTGGGGTGAAGGAACTGGAAGGAATTTGGCCACAGCGTTTTGAAGAAAATATCCGAGCTTTCGGCTGGAGTAATTTCGGAAAATAACGGAAAAGTGAAATCTGGGTGGCTGGATGGGCATTTTAACCTACGCACTCCCTAATTAATATCTGGTGTCGGACATTTTATGTATATTTTATAATCTCCAGTTTGTACAGATGAACTGTTAAGTAACAGCAGTTATTCGTCATTATGTTCGATCGATGACATAAAATTTATTCCGATTGAATCTAACATTACCTTCGTCATTTTTTATGATATATCCTAAAATAACTCCTTTTGCAGTATATATTTGATATTCAGAATTCTAAGTTTAAAAAATTTCTGAACACTGATCTGTTATAAAATCCATTATTACTGGTGCTATTAAAAATACACTGCACTAACCCAAAAACAGATCGAACTCCTGAAGGAAACAGTGGAGAAAGCTGGAGTAGAGGTTTCATTTTACAAAAACCAATGAAATTAGATGCCAGCAGTTGGAAGCAGCTTATAGGTTTCAATAAAACACCTAAAGCATAAAAACAAAAAAACAAAAAACAAAAACAACAAAAAAGCATTTCCAAACGAAAAATCCTGACACATTACAATAGATTGTTTAAACCAGTATGTCTCTATGGATCAGAAACACTTATTTTTAAACAGGAAACCGATATAGAAACTAATGAAATAAAAATATGCAAAGTTATAAGAAATCCAATTCAGACTAATCGTGAAATCTTACCATATACAGATATTCGCAGTGATGTTAGAAAAGACAGGCAAAAATTTTACGGACACATCGAATAAATGAACCCTGAGAGACTCACAAGACAAATAGTTGCACTATATGAAAGTGGGTATAAAATATTATCAGACACATTCAAATTGATGGGCGTCATCAAGAAAACAGATTACCAAGATTCACTCCAAAGGACATCGAAAATACGGAGACATTTAGATCCAAAATTCACAAGTGTCAAGTTGACAGGGAGGAAGGTTGAAGAAAAGAACCGGAACAACATGGTCCGATGACAGAAAAGAAGCTAACAGCAAATGAGTGAAGGAAATTTTGGCACAACGAAAACCAAATAAATGCTTCTATGTGTTTTGCCTCGTCCTGATGGGCTTATCCGTGAACAATAATAATAATTTGGCATAAAAATTGAAAAAACACAAAATTTCACCAGTAAATTTGAGGAGAAAAAAAAGGGTGTTGAAATTAATTGTCTGGAATTTGCGGGACGGTATCGCTATACTTTTAGAAAGTATTACTAATGCGACAACACAAATGAATTTCTTGGAAGAAATAACCAACAAAACAGGTTTGAGATTTCTGTAGAAAGTTCTAAATTTATCGCAAACATTGAAAATGCTTCAAAATTTTTAATGATAGAGTTTGGGCAAACAGAGAAAGTAAATAAATTCAAATATCCGGGGTAAACAATTCAATAATAGAAGAAAAGACATACAAGATGGATATAACAAAAAATGCTTATGTAGAAATCTTACAATGAGGTACTACAACTTAGTCGTGAAAATAGAATATCATTAAGCGAATAAATACCTATTATTAAACTATAGATTAGGTAACTGGAGTTACTAGAAAGAAGAATCATGAGAAAATCTTGTGTCCAATGAAAACAACCGAATCATGGAAATATGCCAGAATGTATATATAAAATATAACAGAACCGATAAGAAAAAGGAGCTTCCTTTTTTTTTTTTTGGACATACCTTTAGAACGGATGATAACCGATAAAAAAAATACTCGATTACCTTTGGGTAAAAAAAAACAACAACAATAAGCTGGATCCAAGAAGTCAAGAAAGATTTGAAAGAAATAATGCAATATAAGAGGAAAGTATGGAAAGAGAGATTTTCAGGAAGAAGGTATTAAGTATGGAAGGATTCCAAGAGAGAAGAGGAAACAATTCCCGTTCAAAGTTGTCTGAAGAGTGAAGGAAGAAACACAAGAATTGATACTCGTACGTGGCCTAGCAGGCCTGATCGCAAAGAAGAAGGAGGAGAACAATAATAATAAGGGAAATTGTAAAAATATATTCTTAAGCCTTTTTGGGATTAAATTTATTTTAAAAAAAATTTGGAACTCTTAATAACTGTGCGAAAAAAGGTCACAGTCTATGTACACACTCGGAAATCTTTGTGTTGCTGAGGATTCTAAGAAGTGAATAAAACATACAACATATAAATATTAACGTTAATTTCCCTCTGAATATTATATAGGTTCAGTGCCTCTAAGAAGAATTAGAACGTGTTTTTTTTTCCTGATGGATCTCCCACAATCATGCCGTTTCACACACCAAAAGAAAGTCTTCTCAAGACAAAATATTTTTGGTAAACAGAAAATTTAAAGATTATGAACAACTAAAAATCGTAATGAACCAAATGATTGTCTTGGAATTGAGTTGTGAAGAAACATGTCTTTTTATTTATAGTATTACGAAATGTAAACAAAAACACGAAGAATTCAAGGCCCTACTCTAGTGAGAAAACACATGAAAACATGTTTTTCTAAAAAATTTTTGTAACAGAATCTTGTGCAAAAGGATCGATCCCGAAAACCATCGAAAATGAAGATCAGTTGCGCTTCATTCTAGCTAAGTAGTCCTCGTATTGCAGATGGTATATGTTGTGCTTGTTTAGACATTAAACTGTTTGCTCTTCGTCCGACGAGTTTCGACAAAGTAGAGCTGTTGCCGCCCTCTATTTGGCCTGCAGTTCCTGGCGCCTCTCGCAGTTCGGGTGTTTGAAAGAATAACGGCTGTCGGCCAAGTTGCTCTCCGGCGGGTAAACAGAGGTCCATCATTATTAATGTCCCATCCGAGGCGCGAGCCTGAGGAGTTGTGTGTCCGGCGGGCAGTTTAATCCGTCTGCAATCACACAGATAAGGAGCCGGGATGAAGCACGACTTGCAATAACAGAGACGGACCGAGTATCCACTCTGCTACCTCAACACCAGCTCCGACTCCCGTTTCTCCGGTCTGTAGCATCACCAAAAATTAACACGTGCAGCAATAACAAGGCCACAGCACATTATATTCCACACCAGTTATAACCTGCAACTTCGTTTAAGTAGACTCATAATGTACGGATTAAATCTATTATGTTAATTAACACACGCCTGTGATGCAATTCTTATACTGAATCCAATAAACATTTCGACTGCGAAAAGTAACCGAGCCTATATTCTAGTTTTTACGAGAATCTGGTTCATTCTAATTTGCTGACAGACAGACTGACACTAAAAAATACTTGATTGTATCTAGGATGCTTGCTGGCAGTGGCTCAAGCTAATTTTTAAAAAAAATATCTTTACCATTTGCAGAGGAAGTGTGGGAGAGTGAATGAATTTGTTATCCAAATAAGGTTTGGTTGGGTGAAAGGACCGGTACTCTTGCAAACTAAGAGATTAACTACAAAACATCAATATCTCCTGCAAAACTGAGTGAGAAGCAACTTTTTGGTTGTATCCCTTCTGCTGAGTATAACAGCATCTGCAGAGAGCATGTTCAGGAAAACTAACAGTTTACTTTAATCCCGCCAGCCCTGTCATCGTTTGAAGAAGAGTCAGTTATCGGAAGTAGTCTCTGCAGCAGTGTATTGGGTAGGCCTTGATACAGGTCGACATAACAAGTGTTTGAGAGCGAGTCAGTTACCTGAGGTAGTTTCTGCAGCAGAGTATGAAGTTAGCTTTGGTAAAGATCAACACGACATTGTGACAAGTGTTTGAGATTGAGTCAGTTGCCTTAGGTAACAGAGTATGGATGTCGGCATTTGTAAAGATCAACATGACATCGTGACAAGTGTATGAGAGCGAGTCAGTTACCTGAGGTAATCTCTGTGGAAGATTATGAAGTCGGCCTTGTTAAATGTCAACATGACACCATAGTATGTGTTTGACATTTGAGTCAGTTATCTGAGGTAGCAGGGAATGAGGTTGGCCTTGGTAAAGGTCAACATGAAATTGCGACAAGCTTTGAGATTTGAGTCAGTTGCCTAACGCAGGAGGGTATGAGGATGACCTTGACAAAGCTCAACATGTAACTGTGACAAGTGTTTGATATTTGAGTTAGTTGCTTGATGTAGCATACTATGAGGTCGGCCTTCGTAAAGGTCAACATGACATCGTGACAAATATTTGAGTGTGAGTGAGTTACCTGAGGTAGTCTGTGCAGTAGAGTATGAGGAGAGCCTTGATAGGGTCAACATGACACCGTGACAAATGTTTGAGAGTCAATCAGTTACCTGAGGTAGTCTCTGCGGCAGAGTATGAGGAGGGCCTTGGTAGGGTCAACATTACATCGTAACAAGTGTTTGAGATTGAGTCAGTTACCTGAGGTAGTCTCTGCGGCAGAGTATGACGAGGGACTTGATATAGGTCAACATGACACCGTAACAAGTGTTTGAGAGTGAGTCAGTTACCTGAGGTAGTCTCTGCGGCAGAGTATGAGGAGGGCCTTGGTAGGGTCAACATTACATCGTAACAAGTGTTTGAGATTGAGTCAGTTACCTGAGGTAGTCTCTGCGGCAGAGTATGACGAGGGACTTGATATAAGTCAACATGACACCGTAACAAGTGTTTGAGAGTGAGTCAGTTACCTGAGGTAGTCTCTGCGGCAGAGTATGACGAGGGACTTGATATAGGTCAACATGACACCGTAACAAGTGTTTGAGAGTGAGTCAGTTACCTGAGGTAGTCTCTGCGGCAGAGTATGATGAGGGACTTGATATAGGTCAACATGACACCGTGACAAGTGTTTGAGAGTGAGTCAGTTACCTGAGGTAGTCTCTGAGGCAGAGTATGAGGAGGTTATTAGGTTCTTCGGTGGTTTAATTTATATACTGATTAATTAAAAAGTCCACCAGAAAGTTATATTGAAGATTTGTTTATTTTTTCCAAACGAAGTCAGTGATATTCACATGCATAGATACAATACAGAGATGCACTTCTGAGCCGTTGCAAATAAAACTCTGTGAAACTAACTGGATGAATCTCTCTTTAAAACTGAATGAAGTCAACTAACTCCTCTGTCCAGCCGATCTGTTTATATAGTCTCTATCAAAATTACGAGAATTCTTCAAAGGCATCCGCCCGATATTTCTCGAACATTAACAATCACTCAAACAATCAAACATATTAAAAACAATCGGAATTAATACAAAATTACTTAACAACATTACAAAATGATCAGAAATGGTAATTAGAGATACTTAAATACAAAATTATTTGCAGAAATCATCTCAAACTGTAGAAAATTGTCCTGTAGACATCATAACTTGCATGAATACATGGAATTACAAACATTTAAGAAATTATCTTGCACCATTCGGTTCTTAAACATATTAAATGGACTTTAAATAATTTTATTTCATAAAACAAAGTCTATATACACTGATTTACAAGAAATTACAAAACAAACATACCAGATCATATTCAAGCAAACTTTAGCTCACTACAAATACTTCATACAGTACAATACTATTCAAAATTCAGGTATGAGGGCTGTTACAAGGTCCTTGGTGAAGGTCAACATGACAAAGTGACAAGTGTTTGAGAGTTAGTCAGATACCTGACGTAGTCTGTGCAGCAGAGTATGAGGAGGGCCTTGATAAGAGGTCATCATGACACCGTGACAATGTTTGAGAGTGAGTCAGTTACCTGAGGTAATCTCTGCGGCAGAGTATGAGGAGGGCCTTGATAAAGGTCAACATGACACCGTGACAATGTTTGAGAGTGAGTCAGTTACCTGAGGTAGTCTCTGCGGTAGAGTATGAGGAGGGCCTTGGTGAAGGTCATCATGACACCGTGACAAGTGTTTGAGAGTGAGTCAGTTACCTGAGGTAGTCTCTGCGGCAGAGTATGAAGAGGGACTTGATATAGGTCAACATGACACCGTGACAAGTGTTTGAGAGTGAGTCAGTTACCTGAGGTAGTCTCTGCGGCAGAGTATGAGGAGGGCCTTGGTGAAGGTCATCATGACACCGTGACAAGTGTTTGAGAGTGAGTCAGTTACCTGAGGTAATCTCTGCGGCAGAGTATGAGGAGGGCCTTGTAAAGGTCAACATGACACCGTGACAAGTGTTTGAGGGTGAGTCAGTTACCTGAGGTAGTCTCTGCGGTAGAGTATGAGGAGGGCCTTGGTGAAGGTCATCATGACACCGTGACAAGTGTTTGAGAGTGAGTCAGTTACCTGAGGTAGTCTCTGCGGCAGAGTATGAAGAGGGACTTGATATAGGTCAACATGACACCGTGACAAGTGTTTGGGAGTGAGTCAGTTACCTGAGGTAGTCTCTGCGGCAGAGTATGAGGAGGGCCTTGGTGAAGGTCATCATGACACCGTGACAATGTTTGAGAGTGAGTCAGTTACCTGAGGTAGTCTCTGCGGCAGAGTATGAGGAGGGCCTTGATAAAGGTCATCATGACTCCGCGAATAGTGTTTGAGAGAGAGTCAGTTACCTGAGGTAGTCTCTGCGGCAGAGTATGAAGAGGGACTTGATATAGGTCAACATGACACCGTGACAAGTGTTTGGGAGTGAGTCAGTTACCTGAGGTAGTCTCTGCGGCAGAGTATGAGGAGGGCCTTGGTGAAGGTCATCATGACACCGTGACAATGTTTGAGAGTGAGTCAGTTACCTGAGGTAGTCTCTGCGGCAGAGTATGAGGAGGGCCTTGATAAAGGTCATCATGACTCCGCGAATAGTGTTTGAGAGAGAGTCAGTTACCTGAGGTAGTCTCTGCGGCAGAGTATGAAGAGGGACTTGATATAGGTCAACATGACACCGTGACAAGTGTTTGGGAGTGAGTCAGTTACCTGAGGTAGTCTCTGCGGCAGAGTATGAGGAGGGCCTTGGTGAAGGTCATCATGACACCGTGACAAGTGTTTGAGAGTGAGTCAGTTACCTGAGGTAGTCTCTGCGGCAGAGTATGAGGAGGGCCTTGATAAAGGTCATCATGACTCCGCGAATAGTGTTTGAGAGAGAGTCAGTTACCTGAGGTAGTCTCTGCGGCAGAGTATGAGGTCGGCTTTGGTGTACAGCGTGGAGCCGACTTCTCCCAGGCGGCAGTCGCAGCAGCCACACTTGAGGCAGTCCTCGTGCCAGTACAGGTCCAGCGCCTTCAGGAGGAACCTGTAATGAGCAGGCGTATAGCTAGCTTAAGTTTTAAGAAAGGACAAAAAATACGGATTTAAAGTTAATTTTCAAGAACTTTTTTGTTTAGGACCCTAAAACAGTGTAGTCAACAAATGAAATTATTGGCCCAAAACAGTAGCAGATGCGTTTTCCTTCCTTGATATGCGGTGTCTGTCAGTGGGGCACGAATATAAATTACTAGAATCTTTCTTGCATCTACGGATATAAAATTAGTTGTATTCGACTGGGGTTCTTTGGATTTTGATTGTTTATTTGGCCTCATGCTAATCATGATTCTTGTTACTGCTCTTTAATATGCCAGTCTGCTGTTTCTTCTATTTATTAATATTCTATATTAACAGTTTTCTCTCTTTTTATAGATTTTTGGCTTTATTTGATTACATAACTATTCTAGACTGTTAAAGAAAACGTAATTAGCAATAAATTATTATTGAATTTTTATTATTTTCATGAAAATTTATAACATTAAAATTATATACTGTGTTTTAATGTGGTATATATAACTGTAAGAACTGAAAAATCATGATATCTTGTGTTTTACTTTAGGAAATACCAAAAGAAGTGTTACATTTGACTAGTCGTCCGTGTACAGACATTTACTTTTTGGTAAATAATAATTTATATTTGAACATCTGTCGCATGTTATTATAAGTGTTTGTTGAAAATGTGAACTGTAAATATCCTGGCATAACATTTGATAGTACACTCAGATACACTGCTGATACGGAGGCTTTTCAGAATCCCACATTTATAGGAGAGGGTGATGACGGAATGTACAAAAGAAGTAAGGAAATAGGATTACAAGATTTCTCCCAGAGCATTATTGAATATAGTGGTGTAGTATGAGACACACATTTTGTTTGCGAAAATTTAGGAAATGGGGTGAGTTCATAAAAGATTTGTTTGTGGAACACAATCGGTAACAGAATCTGGGATGAAAGCAGACGGGTGAAGAGAATGCTGGAAAAATATGAGGCGTATGTTGGCGATGAGTCTCGGATGGATATTGGTAAAAGAATTAGAAATGGAAGAAATTCCGTGCCCATTAGCTGACACTTAATTTCAGGCAACAAAGAAAATGATGAACAACCTACCAGAAGCCGGCTTCGGTAGCGTGGAGGCTAGAGTGCTAGTTCCACGTACCGATGGTCGCCGGTTCGAGTCCGGCCGAGGGCATGGGTGTTTAGGTTAAGTTAGTGTTGTGTGTATCCTGTGGTTTCCTACAAATTGAGCGTTCACATAAAAATTCGGAAAGATTCCATTAACATTGACGATATATAAAATACATTGAATGCTGGCTGAATGGCTACAGGCCGATTGCCCCCAAAAAAAAAATTACCAGAAATACCAAAAGATTTGACGTTAAAATTACCATGCTCATAAGCTGGCATTTGATTTCAGGTGACAAAGAGAAAATATTAAACAACGTACCAGAAACACTAAAAGATTTTAAATTAAAATTACGATGCGCAGAAGCTGGTATCTGATTTCAGGCCACAAGGAAAATGATGAACAACTTACCAGTAACACGGAAAGATTTGACATTAAATGTCGTAAAGGAGAAAAGTATTAGGGTGGTGATATTTAAACAACGAATTTTACTATTAAAAATAAAAAAGTAATGAAATAACGTTCACAACACTGTGTGTCTGTGGTATTTTATTCTTTGCATTGAGAACGTAAAAAACATTTTCAGTCGCAAGAAAAATAGCCGGTGTTCTTGAGATATATGTCATACCTGCGCACTCACCTCTCTGTAATTTTCTTCCCACACCCCGCGCATTCCTGCGGCGAGCTATTTTTCTGCGTCTCCGCTTTCACGTCCATCGTCATCATGAGCTCTGCAACACAACAAATTACAAAGCGCTCAGTTTATTTACGACCCGGCACCCGTGGTTTGGGAGTGTGCTTTATTAATGAATCGAGCACTGTAAATATCAGTGATTAATGGAGGAGTAGTCCACTACATCAAAATCATCATATCGTGCTCGACACACAAGAAATATTACGCGTTATTAATGAACACTGAATTAAAAAGTCCAGACTCCGTAAAACTCGACGTAATTGGACAACACAGCTGAGTCCCGTATGAACTTTTCACTTTAGCAAATAAATAATTGTAGCTGTCCCTGGAGAGAAGCCTTAGGACTATTTGAAATTTATAAAAACTAGGTGGCCAGTAAAATTTTGCGAATGATTGTTCCTTTACGATGAATAGCGATGTTTGCTATTTGTAGTAGGATGGCAGAAGGACCTGCTAATTTGTAGGAATTGTTTATTTTTCAACTGAAGTAGGTACTTAGCTAGAGCAACGTCATATGAAACAATTAGAAAACACTTTTGGACATGTGAAACATACGTATAACACAAACTCGTGGTTATCTAAAATACATAACGAAATCTAATTTATATTAGAATTTACATGTAAATGATTACTGCTTACTCTAGAAAACATACACAGTTTATAAACATCCCAATGATGTAGCTGGCGTTAATGCGATATCTCCTTACCTTTTAAATTTACTGGTTGATTTTCGTAAAATTCCTTTCTTAATTAATAATGTTACCAAAGCGGAGAGTTGAAACTTTCATTTCTCGATTTTGGTTAAGTAAAAAAAAAAAAAAAAAAAAAACACGTTTTGGAAATAATATATATGATACGGTACGTTAGTATTTTTCTCATAATATTCTGATTAAGTTCATTCGTGGTATTTCAAAACCTGAAGCGGTTCTAAACAGTTTTCGTTTGCAAGTTGTATAAAACACAATCAGTATTTCTCCAAGTTCCTCTTTCAAGCATCTCTCAATTGCTACATCTTATATCGTCTACCATGAGTCTTATTGTGTGTTGTGAGTAGTCTCAATGCTATTCGCAAAATAAATAAATACCCCTTTTTGTTATATCTCTGAGAATTGGGATTGTCGATTTCTGTACGGTGTACACTGTTGTTGAATGACACTGTTGTCGTATTAAAAGATTAATTATCACTAAATGTAGAACATTGAACAGAATACATGTTGATGAAGGTTTTCTAAAAATTTTATCCAGTTAAATATTCCTTCAATAAAGAAAAACACTCAAGGAATGGGGGATTGGAAGCAACGATCGTGAAGGAAATCAGAGAGTGCTGTTAGAAGGAACCATCCCAGCATTCGCTCGTGATGATTACGGGAAAGCATTAGAAACCGATTTCTGGGTGGTCGGAGCAAGACTCGAACGCGCGTCTTGTCGAGTGCCATCCAGGCTCTATTCAAGGTATTGAAAACGACTTGAAAATCCTTATTTATGTTACTCTGCCGTAGAAGGAAATACACATGATTGAAAACAAAGAGAGAGTTTTTAATATTTCAAAAAAAAATTTTTTATTAATTCAATAGGTCGAAACAAAAAAAATTGATTGCTGAAAAGGTAATTTTTCTAAGTTTTCTTTGAAATGTTAAACATAAAATTTATTTTCATACTAATACTCAGGAAGGTTTACATGTTTCGACAGAAACTGCACTCTTTTTTTTGTCGTTTAGACTGCAAAGTTCTTAAATACGGTCTTGTAATTAATACATGTGAAGTTTTTAATATTACGTCTAATTTGAGGCCGATAAAGTACAGTCCATGTCACGAGTACTACACTTCAGTATGAATTTTTATTCTATGGAAAATAGTACTGAACCTTGGTTAGGATATACCTTCATCGTGCCTCAGAGTTAGAAAATCTAGCGCCAATAGCGTAATATATATGGAAGACAAAACGCAAGAATTGTTTCTATTTGATGGCTATTAGCTTCTTGGTTCAAACGATCTGGTAGCTCAGTGGTTAAGGCGTCTGACTGGTGATCGAAAGGTCTTAATCCCTGTGTCGGCGGAGATTTTCATAGGCTCTTAAACCGACTTTCACCTCTAACACTGCTTACTCTGTAATGTGAAGTACGCCTAAACGCTTCAGTGGTTCGGATTCGATGTTAAACTGTAGGTCCAAGTACCTGGTAGCACTACCGGGTTAGGTTAAGGTGGCTACGACAGGTACGAAATGCGAAGCCACTAGAAACCCTATCACCAGGTCATCAGGACCACCTGGTATTATTTATTATCATAGCACCTTGCTCCGAAAGATCATTTCACCCATTTTCTAGTAAACGTAACTAAAGGCTAACTGTGAACACTAAACTGCTTTTAATACAAAATAGTGTGTGAATTATTGCTTACAGTTCAACGGTTTACTTATGAAGAAAAAAGCTAACTGAATGTTGTAATTGATACAGATATTAAACCATCGTTCTTCAAGATTATCTTTGTAACAATAACATTGAATATTTTTTTTTTAACCATTTCATTCCTCCCAGCTGAAGGCGAGCTGCTGGAGAGTCACGAAGACTCTTTTCAGCCAATCTACTCTACGGGGAGGGTAGGGGGATGGAACGCTGGCCGTGGCCTTGTAGGGTACCATCCCAGCATTCGCCTAGAGTGGTTGAGGAAAACGAAAACCACGGAATACCTCATCCAGGATGGCCGAACGAGGTTTGACTCTCGTCCTCCCGAATGATAGGTAGGAGGCCGAAAATGGCCTTTTCCCATCTCGGTGAAAACATTGAATAGAATTCGGGATTGATTTATTGGTGAAGTTTAATGCTCTGCCTGCGAGAGGTACTTAACTACCAAGTAAAGGCAGTGAATGTCTGGCAGCACTGTAAACTTGGTGCTAAAGTCTTCCACGTCGGACTATCAAAGTGTGTACAAGATAAAAAACTGGAGACAATCTAACATTTGCCGTTGGAAAGACAGCAAGTAAACAATGACAGAATTTTAAATGGTGTTGATAGTATGGGCATAACAACAGTATCACATTGACTTAACACACTTTTACAAACTAAAGTATCACAGACGGAACCAATATTACACTGAGATTGTTAAAGGAGGAAACGAAAATTGCCTACACTTAAGTACACAACACAGTTTGCTTAGTATTACTAACATTCCTCACAATAATAGTTTTGAAGATTTACTATTATAGCAATATCTGATTAGGCTCACAGCACACAAATACATCTATAACTTGTTTTTACATTTATTCACACCATATCAAAAATAAAACATACTGTTTTTTGGTGCAAAATATTCCTTTACATCACACTTAACGCTCAGCAAATATTTTCATTATTAATATTTTTAAAATCGCAAGAATCTGTTAGCCTAGAAAACGGATTTTTTTTGCCTATGACTTTCCTCATCGACTTTATTAGAGGTGGGAACGTATTGGGAGCAAAGAAGTGGAAATAATTCGGCCATGGCCTTTCGAAGAAACTATTCCGTCGCTTGCGGAAATCATGGAAAATCGAAATCTGGATGGCCGGAAGGGGATTAGAATCCGCGTTCTCCCGACTGAAAGGCCAGAGCGTTAACGTTGCGATCTCTAATGTACCTTCACAATTACCGGTATTAAAGAACAGTTTTTCATGTAGCACTATTAATATTTGTATGTCCAGATAATTATCGTGACACAGGAACACTGCGTGAGGTTTTCTGTGGCCACATTCATATCCACCAGTCGGAAGAGACCAATGATCTGTGGTTACTTTGTCTCATCTATACAACCGAGCGAACTTTAGCGACTTCAAGAATACAGTTTCGTAGACTAAAGACGTTTGCCATTTACATAACGGTTCTAGTTTGAGATCAAAACGAAGTTGGTTTATCCACATATCAGTTTGATATAACTTTCGGAATGGTTGTTCAATGAAATATATTTCTGATTTTCTGGTGATTCCTTGAAAATCGCTATAAAAGTCCATGATTAAATGGTAACGAATTAATTTATTATGATCCTGTTTTCTACGCAATTGGTCGTAAATCCACCACAGATCCATAAATCACTATGAAATTATTACTATTTCTTCATTACTAAATACGTAAGAAACTAATGGGAGTCAGCAACTTCTGATGTTTAAATTTTTCTCACTACCGTAAATCAGAGCCAGATACTGATGTTACGCTATTGAAGATGCCTTCATGGAGGAACATGATATTCGAAGAAGCTTCAATGGATCTCAGAATCACTGGATTGATTGAATACTAGAAATAATTTTTGCCCTTCTAGCATAAATAATAGTTCGAATTAAATACCTTAATATAGTGTTCTCGGGTGACTAGCCTAGTGAGCATATATTTGGGAATTGTGTGTGTGTTTTTTTTAATATACAGAAAATTTTCGACAGAATGCTATGCTACACTAATTTATGTGATGTCTACATCTTGTAATTAAAATATCCAGGTTATTTATTATAAGTGGTTTCACAAATTTAAGTGTACCTATATTATTTGAAATATTGCCACAAAACATTACAGTACTATAATAACACTCAAAAGATTCTGCAGTCGCATTTCAGATTTCTGCCATGTTTGTAAATTTTTAATCAATAGATTGAGAAACCGATGGATCGGTCGTGGTGGGAATTATATTCATTCTGCAATTTCTGTCATTGCCTCCACGCTCTTCCAACCTAACTTCATGCGTTTTGTTTTGTGCGGAGTTATGTGAAAGATTCAGTGTTTAAGGCTCCTCTACCAACAAACCTACTAGAACTGCGAGCTGAAATGAACAGTGCTTTTGAACAGATTGATAGGGACACTTGATTATCGATTTAATATCTGGAGAATAAGCGAGGGGACTCATTTGGAACGTTTCTATTGCGTCAAAATTAACTTTTTGAGTTTTTCTACATTACTGTAAAGTTTTGTGACGATATATCAAATAATACAACTACAGTAAATTTACTAACTAGCTTCAGCCATTTACAAAAACCTTGTACTTACGCAGTACGAAGGCAAATGATTTTTTTTTAATGAGTTTTTAAGACTTAGTGAAAAACGTTTTCTTTCTTGTAGTTTTATGATCCAGGCAGTACCACTGACGCTGATTCCTACTATTTTTCAGACAAACCATCCCCAAACCATATTCTTGATCAGATAACGCCATTCACGAACTCTACTTTCGTTCTGAATGCAAAAACTATGTAGATTCTTCGAAAAAAGTGTGCGAATTCGTGTTCAATTTGGAGTTACGCGTCGAAGTCTTACACAGCCAGTTTACAGACGATGCAGAATCAAACATAACAATGCACCTGGTAATCAATGCCTTCAACTGATACGCCACAGCCAACCTGCACGTAACAGCAGACCTTCCTATGCTTCTAGAGGAGATACAGTAAAGAAGAACAGAAAACCATATAATTCTATCAAAAACGAGAAAATCATCAAATCTACTTAACTCTCGGGCGCTATAACGCTATATTTTATAAGCATAAAATACTCCTGTCAGATATATAACTAAAACAAAACAGACCTAAAGAAAAGTGATTTCATAATATCACGTTCGTAGAAAATGTCACATCTGCCAATTAAAGATAGGAAAAAATGCTGTAGTTGTGGAGTGAAGTTATATGTTGGTCATCCAGATCCCATCCGTTCAAACGGAGTGGAAAATAACAAGGTTTCCTGCTAGGAGATAACATGTCATAGAGCGATGAGTGGAAAGTGTGAGAAAGTAGAGATTGCAACAAACATTCCACGATCGACGAACTTCATGAGGGCAGTTCTCGAAATAGTATTGTGGTGTAAACTTCCATTAGCTACTTCCTCCTAGCGACAAATTTTTCCTCACTAGCAACCTCATGATGTATCTCGTAGCCGATCAGCACCGGCAACAGAACTTTTATAACAGAGCTAACGAAAAAATTTGGCTGTTGTGTCATATTTTGAGACATGCGGGATTGGTTAATTTGTTAGTGGAGGGAACAGTCGAAGGTAAGATCAGTAGAGGTAGAGGAGTTAGAATATATGAAGCAAATAATTGAAGATTGCAAGGGGTATATTGCGATGAAGAATTTAGGGCAAGATAAAAAAAAAATGTCTAATTCGTAGCTCATGAAAAATATGTTGTAAATATTCATTATTGATGTTTCTTCAGGAGTGATGTCAGAATTAAGTGGATCATCAACATGCTTTCTAATTTACAATTGATTCATTAAATATAATCAATAATCAGTATGAAATTTTTACACAATTGAATTTCCCCTCATTTAGTCATTTAACTAAAATTAAATAAACCGAGAAATGTATACAAAAAATAGTAAAGAGAATTTATTAATGTGAAGATATTAACAATATCTCTTTGTACACGACATTTGACATCAGAATACATTTATCTTAAATATTTTGTTTGTTATTTTCAGTAATTGATACAAAAATATTGTTTATTTCTATGAGAAAATATTTGGCAGGTATAATCCAGCTCTTTGAAGCGTTTTTTCCTAAGATTTAACGAATTGCAAAGGTAACTTTCATTTGGGATCTCCTGCTAACCCCCGAAGGTGCCGCTACCACAGTTACTGTGGTGCATGGCTGGTTGCTTTTCGACTACGCAGGTGCCGCTGTGATATTGTGTTCAGGCCACCCGTGGACCCACTTTTAACATAAATAAACGATGTGTTTTAACGTAACGTAAGTATACTGTGTCAGATTTTAGTGAAAATCCTATCCACTGATACCTTATTCATCGCCGTATGCCTTGTATTACTATAGAAAAAGAGATGTTGGCAACAGAAATAATACACTCCTGGAAATTGAAATAAGAACACATTGACGCCGGTGTGTAAGACCCACCATACTTGCTCCGGACACTACGAGAGGGCTGTACAAGCAATGATCAAACGCACGGCACAGCGGACACACCAGGAACAGCAGTGTTGGCCGTCGAAGGGTGCTAGCTGCGCAGCGGTTGGGCACCGCCGCAGTCAGTGTCAGCCAGTTTGCCGTGGCATACGGAGCTCCATCTCAGTCTTTAACACTGGTAGCATGATGCGACAGCGTGTACGTGAACTGTATGTGCAGTTGACGGACTTTGAGCGAGGGCGTATAGTGGGCATGCGGGAGGCGGATGGACGTACCGCCGAATTGCTCAACATGTGGGGCGCGAGGTCTCCACAGTACATCGATGTTATCGCCAGTGGTCGGCGGAAGGTGCACGTGCCCGTCGACCTGGGTCCGGATAGCAGCGACGCACGAACGCACGCCAAGACTGTCGCATCCTACGCAGTGCCGTAGGGGACCGCACCGCCACTTCCCGGCAAATTAGGGACACTGTTGCTCCTTGGGTATCAGAGAGGTCCATTCGCAACCGTCTCCATGAAGCTGGGCTACGATCCCGCGCACCATTAGGTCGTCTTCCGCTCACGCCCCAACATCGTGCAGCCCGCCTCCAGTGGTGTCGCGACAGGCGTGTATGGAGGGACGAATGGAGACGTGTCGTCTTCAGTGATGAGAGTCGCTTCTGCCTTGGTGCCAATGATGGTCGTATGCGTGTTTGGCGCCGTGCAGGTGAGCGCCACAATCAGGACGGCATACGACCGAGGCACACAGGGCCAACACCCGGCATCATGGTGTGGGCAGCGATATCCTACACTAGCCGTACACCTCTGGTGATCGTCGAGGGGACACTGAACAGTGCACGGTACATTCAAACCGTCATCGAACCCATCGTTCTACCATTCCTAGACCAGCAAGGGAACATGCTGTTCCAACAGGACAATGCACGTCCACATGTATCCCGTGCCACCCAACGTGTTCTAGAAAGTGTAAGTCAACTACCCTGGCCAGCGAGATCTCCGGATCTGTCCCCCATTGAGCATGTTTGGGACTGGATGAAACGTCGTCTCACACGGTCTGCACGTCCAGCACGAACGCTGGTCAAGCTGAGGCGCCAGGTGGAAATGGCTTGGCATGCCGTTCCACAGGATTACATCCAGCACCTCTACGATCGTCTCCATGGGAGAATTGCAGCCTGCATTGCTGCGAAAGGAGGATATACACGGTACTAGTGCCGACATTGTGCATGCTCTGTTGCCTGTGTCTATGTGCCTATGGTTCTGTCTGTGTGATCATGTGTTGTATCTGACCCCAGGAATGTGTATATAAAGTTTCCCATTCCTGGGACAATGAATTCACGGTGTTCTTATTTCAATTTCCAGGAGTGTATGTAGGATTAAATGCTTCACTCTTCATCTGTTTTCTGAAATTAATAAATATTTTATTATTCTTTACTTCTTTACTGGGTGAACATCGCTGCTAAACGTCATAAATTAAATATTAGACAATTTTTTCCCCTACGAAATCTCCTTCTCGTACGATGCGGCCCCTTCTTTTTTAAGTATTGTCATTGACAAAAGTGTTTTAAAACGACATACTACAAAAATTACGGATTTTTTTTGGTGTGGGGGGGGGGGGGGGGTGTGTGTTCTGGAACAAACTTTAATTCCTCTGCAGCATTAACAGCCATTTTTCTACTATGCTCGTCCGACAACAATCAGCCGCAGTACTACCAAATACCCACTAGGACCAAACTTTCTCATTCTTTCAACCAAACATCATGGTAATAACACAGGAAGATTGGTTTATACTCATAATTGAAGGTGTCACTTCCATATGCAGTAAGCCTCGTAAGTGGGCCAGCCTACGCCGACGCGTAAGGAATGCGGGGAATACCGATGCTGAAAACAGGGCGAGATGTTTTTGGGGTAGATCGTCAGGCGTTTGTGAACTTTAGGAGAGATGATAATGCGATGCAACTTTTGCTGGCAAGTAATGTTTACTGTGTTAATTTAAAAAAATAAATAAAGTGAACAGAAGTTAGGCTTTGGTTATTTCACTGTCATTCATGGATGAACTTGAATATAAAATAATAACAACAACAAGCTACATGATATTTCGTTAGAAGAAATGATTTAATCAAGTTCTAAATGTAAAGTTGCAAATGTGTGATATCTCAACTGTAGGAGGGAGTGTGTATGTGTGGGGGGGGGGGGGGGGGAGGGAGTTTGAGGGAGGAGAGAGTTCCATTAGTGTGTCATAGTGTGACAAGGATACCGATGTCGAAAAAAGGATGAGATATTTTTTTGGGTAGAGAGGCAGGCATTTCTTAGCTGTGGGAGAGATGATAATGATATATTACGTTCGCTGGTATTGATGACATGTAATGTTTATTGTGTTAATTAGAGAATAAAGAAACAGTAATTCTACCATGGTTATTTCAGTCATGCTTGGATGACCTCGAGCATAAATTAATAGCAAGCTACACCAGGTCTCGTCGGAAGCACTATTTTAATCAAGTTCTAAATGTAAAGTTGCAAATGTGTGACATCACAAATCTGTGAGAGAGTGTGTGTGGAGGGGAAGTGGATGGGAGGGTGGAGGGGGGTGTTCCACTTGCGTGTCATGGTGTGGCAAGGAGAAAATGAAATGGCAGGGTAAAAAAAAAAAAAAAAAAAAAAAATCCCTGAAATCTGTGTGACATAATTTTATGGATGGTCCCTCCTGTTAAATGCAGACAGTCGAAAGAAATCTGCATTAATACGATTAAAGGCCTGTGGTTCGTAGTTTGCGCATAGCATATTAAGCTGTGAAGAAGCTTTCCCAACAACTTCAGACTTCACTAAAGAAGAACGGAAAATGACGACACTTGCATGTGTTGTAGTACGCTGATCTTAGCGATGCCGTGTAGTAGGCGGCGGAGTTGTTGCAGGTGGAATTGAGTGCCCGGCTGACCGCTGCAGGCCACTTATCTCGGCCCGTCTTACCGCACGCCTCCGACCGCACATAACTTGCCGCCCAGCGACCTGCCAGCCGCACTCGCAGCTGACCAACTCCTCCTCCCTCGACCGCAGTTGCTGCCGACTTCACGGCCCGCTGGGAACCTCGCAGTTACCTATTGTTCCCACAAGACTGCCTGAAATAGTGCCACTGGACGCTGCCCGCGTAATTGCTCGTTTCCAGCATTTAAACTTACTACTGCTCCGCAGGCTACTAAATATCGCAGGGCGTAAAAGGTCGATAGCATCAGTCTAGTTACCGATAGAGCAGGGGTCGGCAGATCGCGGCTCACGAGCCGCATGCAGCTCTTTGAGGACTTTAGTGCAGCTCTTTTGTAATACATTTTTTTCATACACGTTTACCAACAATAATGGTATCTACTTGCCGCAGTAGCAACGTCGACGAGCTCTACAGACCAGGCATCACCAATGTGGACAAACGTTTTCCAATATGAATCTTACTAAAAATAAATTCAGAAATAATAACCAATGAGAACTTGGATTCATGTTCGAAATTGAAAACCACGAGTTATGCACGTAATATTATAATACTTTCTAAGGAAATACAAACGCATGGATCTCTTTAGTTAAAATGCTTATTGTTTACGTGTGAGCACGACTTTGTGTTTGCTCGCGAAGTTTTGCTATAAGAAATATTATATATAACAAAGTAAATTAATAAACAGTCGTAAGAATTTTTATGTTTAAACTTCACGAACTATCATAAAAAACCATGGTTTTAGATTGTCGACAAAAAATAATTAGGCACATTTCTAATAAGACAAAATTCTTAAATATTTTTTTAAAAAATTTATTTAATTTGGTTTTAATCAGATGCAAAATGTCTCCTTCTAGTTTCTTCCTGTTTTCTACATTTTAACATTGAATTTTTAATAGTGCTAATTCGGTCATAAGGAAAAATCTTCTGTTTAATGCTAGGCTTTCTAAAGTTTTTCTCTCGATAACTACTACAACTTTATCCAATGTTAAACCTTAAGCTTTATGAATTGTTATTGCTAAAGTATTTTTAATGGAAATTGTTTTCGTGAATAAGTGATATTCCCTCTATTAAAAAAAATTAGTTGTCAGTGGAATTGGAACACAACCACTATTTTGATAAGTTAAATGAAAATAATTTTCAAAACCAACCATTATCACTCGTGGCATTTGATCAAGCTTACTTAGATTTCTTCTAATAAAACTCGGCGAAAAAAATCGAAAATAAAGAGAACGTTTTTTTGATATCTCGCTTAGTTCTGGAGAGGTTGAAATGCGGCCTGGACCAAAAGAAAAATTTTGCCGTAGCCAAACTCGCTGATGAATTTATATGTAAATTGACGAGACAAATCAAATATAAAGAATAATTTTTTTGATATCTCGCTTAATTCTGGAGATACTGTATCTCAAAAGTGAGGAGGTTAGACTGAAATCCGGCCTGTACCAGAAAAAAAATCACCAAAACCACTATATTAACATGGTGGAAATTCGCAATAGATGTTTTATTTTCGTCCTATTGGTTGTTCTTAGGTTTAAATACAGCCTGTACCAGTAGAAAAATCACCAAAAACACAAGAAACTATGCCTACGACTGATTTTTGGCATGCTATATCTCGAAGTCTCATCGAGTTACATAAAAATTCATCAAACTGCGGCGTAGAATCCCCACATACACACATTTCTTAACACTAATACAGAAGAAACTGTAGTAAAAAAAATTAATACTTCCTTTTCTGGAGTTTAGATTCTCTCAATACTTCAGTTTGTGGCAACGTTATTTTCGATTAAAGTTTGAAGCTTTATATTTCATTTTATTTTCATTAAACATTGAATCGTAAGTCATTATAATTGTATAGGTATTTAAATAACTGATTAAGTGCGGGAGTGGAATTTCTTTATATAATTACTAAACTGTCGCATCTAAATTTACACAAATCACAGATGTATTTACATAGAACATTCAACAACCATAGATCATATTTAATACAAAAAATAAATTAATATCTCTCTTTCTGGAGCGTAAATTCACAGGTGAACATCGAAAATCACAAACTACACTTTTTGTGAACAATTTATTTGATTATCTTACCGTTGCTGTGAACAAATGACTGCACTTCAAGTTCAGTGGTAAGTTATTCTAACAGTGTTTCCAAACTGCGTCCCTCTCAATGGACACACTAAAAGCAAAACTACATTAACACATTTCCAATAACTTGCGCTTTAATTGATTCACTAATTCTTGACAATAAATGTGTCAAACCACGTGACGCGACTACATGACGTCTTCACGTGACCACGCGATCGCCTCTGATTTCTATCGGCATGAATGAATAGAAATATTAAAAAAATAGCTATTTATTTGTGCTTTTTTACAAACATAATGATTGTTGGCACATCTACAATTGACTTTGAATCAGTATGTTCAATTTCACTTATTTAGGTGCAGCAGTTTTTTCAAAAAGTGTACCACAAAGTGTTCACAAATCGTCTCCTAGTATAAAGGCCCGTTTCGCTCGCCCTAATTAAATAATTTCTATGTATTCTATGTACGCTTTGGATTTGTTAATGTTAGTCCAAATTCTTCTTCCAGTATTTTGTTCGCGCCATTGAATAATTACTAGGTATTCTATGTACGCTTTGGATTTATTAGTTTTTAGTCCAAAATTCCTTCTCTGATATTTTATTCACGCCACAGAATAATTTATATATACGAGTCTTTGGATTTGTTAATGTTTAGTTCAAATTGTACTTCCAGCATTTTGTTCACGCTACTGAGTAATTTCTATATATGCTTTCGATTTGTTAATATTTATTCCAAATTCAACTTACAGGATTTTATTCAACCGTTGAATAATTTGTTAACATTCTATATACGTTTTGGATTTTTTAAATGTTTAGTCCGAATTCATCTACCAGTATTTTAGTCATGTCATTCAATAAATTTTATGTATATGCACTCTTACAGAATCTACAGCTTAGGGTCTTGGAATCACTAATTTCGAGATATTATAGAAAAGAGAGAATTAGCACGAAGAAACAGGGAAGAAATTGGCAATGTCCTTCATGAAGAAATAATTTTAACATTCACCTCCCGCGTTTCCGGAAAACTTTAAAAAACAGAAATATTGACCGGGAAGCGATCTTGGAAACGTCAGACTCCTGAAAGTTACTGCTTACTTACCAGAAGTGGTTTGCACATAGCAATGGAGAAGAAAGAGAAAGAAAAAAAACACGAATAATTTGAATGTTGTATAAAGCAGAGGCTCATAGGAAAGGCAACGAAGATTATACTGTCAAAGAATTTGGTAGTCATTAGAGTTAAAAAAAGAAGTTGTACAATTTTTGCATTCGTCTTTACGAGTTCTTCTGGTCGATCATTAAATATTGAGACTTTTCTTTGTAGTTGGAATATTGTGGTTTAGTAGAAAAGGGGAGGGTGGGTTAGTGAAGTAAATTTTTCCGCTGACTTATAACTAAAGAGGTGTAGCAGGTATAACAGCTCACTGTACAACTAATTACGAGTTGGCGATATACGGCGAGACACAAGTGTAGCTAATTGTGCATTTTGTTAGCATTAAGGAGTGTTTATTCGGCACAGCGGCAAGGAGGCAGCCGGTGCCATGTCGCCAGAGAGTTGGGCGCGCCGGCTGGCCGGAAAAGAGCCGTGCCAGCCGCACAAATTACGGTTGACAAATCGCGCAAGTTGCAGCGAGCAGCCGCAGCGGCAGCTGGCCGGATTTACAGCAGCCGGCACCTGTTTGCCATTCCTCAAAGAGCGGCCGGGCCTGCGGGCTATTTGTTCTCGGACGCTCCACCGCAGAGACGTCCGATAAACCTGAGAGCGCGCCTCAACTTCTTCTCGCCGCGATATTAATGCCCGCGACAAAGCGCCGCCGCCGGAGTTGGAACATTCTTGCTGCGAGACCGCACCGCAAACTGTTCGGGGACAAAAATTACCACCGCGCACGGCCTTACTTCCCCGCCCGCCCGCGCCGCCTGGGGGCCCGCTTCTGTTGCGGCGCGAGTTGCTACTACTTGCTGCTAGGTCCGACTGCGAGGGCGCTGTGGCTTGGAGGAGGGGACCGCAGACAGTCACTTCTCTCAACTGTCACCGAACAGCGCCCTGAACGGAGTAGTGATTCAGGATATATTAGCTTCCAAACGAAATCTTACCATCTCGTAAACAGCGGAAGAAATAAAACCTAATGTCTGAAGTTAATAAATAGTATTTATCCGTTGTGACGTTCAAACCCATGCTTCATTCTTTTTTAGAAATCCTTTTGAACGTTATCTACTATTTAATACACTACGCATTCGTCATTGGTTTAGACAAACCTTTCCCAATCTTTTTCAGCGGCGGACTCGTTGAGATTAGCTAAGGACCTAATCAGTACCGGATTAACCACGTAGCAGGAGGTAGCAAATGCTACGGGCCTCGCGCCTTCTGGGGGGCCTCGCGCCTCCTAGGGGGGCCCTCGCGCCTCTAGATGGGCGACTTTTTTTTTTAGCTCAACAATTTTCCTCCGGACGGCAAAAATCTAGGGCCTCTTCTTCACATTCTTCACATTTGCTACGGGCCCCGCGCTGTCTTAATCCGGCCCTGTTAATAATAGTAATAATATAATAAGCAACTTTGTCAGCTACTACGTCGTCTGTCACGGCATCACGTAACTTTATGACGTCGCGCAATGATGTCACGCTTTACGCCATTATTCCTGGTAATGCTCCTTATTTAATAACATTTCCAAGCATCCGAGAATAAATTAACTGACAGAAGACTGAAATAAAAGTATGTATTGCTTTAAAATGGACATATCAATCATTAGATGCTTATATTTACACAATATTCTGTTGGTATATAGAAGTATTCCTTAAATTGTTCGTACATAGATAAGTAAGATAAATGCTTTGTATTTCGTCCATCAATGTAGCGAAAGCTTTGGTTAGATTGTTACTTAGCATGAGTCAGAATCACAACTGGAATTTGACGTTACAGCAGAGGGCATTTTTTTTTTCAAAATAGTTTAAACTGTGTGCTATTATTGAAATTATTAATTTGTTTGAACGGAAATAGTTGCAAGCTGATTGCGATCTGTGCATTTTACACAACACTTTAAACAAATATTACGTGGAATAATGTAAGTTTATAAGATTTATTTTAATTTCCTTTGCTTTCACTGTGTAATATTACTGAGCCTAATTAAGCAACTGTGTGGGCCATTAAAACGTTTTAACATCGGTCTGAATTACGGATAACAAAAAAGAAATGTGTACAAATCCTTGAAGATTTTTGATAAAATTTATATCGCTGTGCATTATTGCCACTAAAACGTGATACAGTTCATGTTACAATATGCGTGAGATTGAAGTATTGTTCTCCTGGCGGCAAGTTTATCGTAGTACGTGGTTAGGTTGAAATGCAACCTGGACCCGGATTGAAACGGAAACCTTTTGCTACAGTGCAAGGCACGAGGAGTTACACTGAATTTTATTTTATAACAATTTTATTTACTTAAGAAAATTAATTATCAGTTTTTTTTACTGAAATCATTACATGGTTTGAATAAAAAGTTCCAAATAGATCGCGATATATGTGGCCTAAACCACAAATAAATATCTACTTGGTATAGCGTAAGTTGTTAAGATTTAGTTTTAGAATCCTTCGTTTTAATTGGGTAATTATTTCAGCCTACGTAAGCTGTCTCAGCCGTTAAAATATCGATCTTCATTACAGGTATTAAGAAAGAAAAGTGTAAGAACCTGTGAAGATTTTTGATCTGGTTTATATCGTCAACACCGATTTCATTAAAGGCGGGATGGGACGGGGAACAAGGAACGGGAAGGAATTCGACCATGGGATTTTGGAAGAAGCGTCCCGGCATTCACCTGGAGTGATATGGGGAAGCCATGGAAAACCCAAATTGAGATGCCTGGACGCTCCTGAATGCGAGGTCAGAACTTTAACAGCTCACCTGCAACGCTCGGTAGAGTAATCGGAAATTTTGCAGATTTTAAATTAAACCATAAGTCTTCACACGGCGGAAACCACATTCAAATGAGCTCCGTGATTTTTGGGTGATGCATGGACGATTTGACAGACAGACGAAATCCGTTAACAGATTTGTAATAGTATAAATAGTAGTTACTTCGCGTCGATACTATTAAATATTCAAATCGTGATATTTTCTTGATGGCTTGGGAAGTGAATTGGTATTTTATTGGCTGAGGCGCTTACCTTTTAAATTGAGGATTCTACGTCTAAATTACGGAATATCCTGAATTTTTTGCTAGTTTTTCTTTGATGATGCGAAATACGCCAGAACGTTCCGTGGCTCGGATTCCACGTTTAAATGTTGGTTTCGGCAGGAAGTGTTGGTCATGTTGCACCTTACATATTGGCTCCATCGAACACTCGTTACTGGATTTTATCATCCCTAGAAACGAATTGTCAGAATTTGGTGTTAAGTGACAAGCTATCAGAAAACATGTTTTGAATATTAATTAGTTAATCATAGAGCACAGTAATGTTTTGTTAATAACTTGTATGACTAATAAAACATATATCGATGTACTAAATTTCAAATGCGTTTCAAAAATTCAAAGTGAAATAAAAATTTGTGAAGTATTTTAAAAGTATCTATAAAAATAGCTTGATTTCATATTTCAACTATTACAGACCCATTATGTCATTCGTTAAGTCTTTATTATTAATATATGAACGGGGATGAAATGAAAACTTGGAAATTATTATCTTGTGTTTTACTATACGTAATGCCTAATTAGGGTTAAATTTAAGCGTGTAGTGCGAGCAGATATTTTTTTTGGACGATGTAATGTTCCCACCCCTCCTTCAATTAATTTCCGGCTAATTTATTAATGTTTTAGTATCGGACCTCTTAGCCGAAGATTGACTGCATTCACTCCATCATTTAATCCATGTAAATGAGGTGGAACAATTGCAAAGAAAATAAAATTTTGTTAGATGCACCACTGATTTGAGTTATATTCTGATAAATTGTACACTCTGACACACTTTAGGTTTTTCTGTTCAAACACAAATATTGAATCCACTAATCAACGTCTTGATAAGACAATTACAACTTCCTTCTTCATATACTTAATTTACTTTTCAAAACGGTGAGCGAGAGTGATGTATGGCAGAAACACAGAGAGAGAGAAACAGAACATAATATGGGATTACATCATGATCCCTCACGAGCTACCACCGCGTAGCACTGGACAAAACTGGTCAAGACTGAGAAGGCCTGGTCCCATTGTGAGGGCTTATATAACACCCACCTAACGGGATTCAGGTGTGCTGATCCTCTGCGGGAGGGGAGTACTACCAACATTGGATTCTTACTTTCCCATTTGGCGAGAGGACCATCTCTGCCAAATGGGAGGGAACACAGAGTTCCACCGATACTACCCCACCCGACAGGTAACTTTTGTGTTTGTAGGGTGGCTACAATACTATGCTATCCCCGCGGAAGCAAGGTGTCCGAACTTCTCCCACATGGCTTAGCCGCCATGACAGTATCTGTAGCCACTTGAAAATCTTCTCCGCCTCACTCTACCTAATTGAAATTACTTAATCCTAACCTTATTCTAATTAAATACTATTTCTTAAAGTTCCTAATTATGACTTCAAATGTCTTGTGACATCACAATGACCAAGTGTTTAATACGAATGAAGCTGAAGCCCTGTTGTTTTTAGTCAGTTGTTCTCAAGGCTTACACACTTGCTATCTCGAAATGACTATACTTTCATTCGATGACCATAAAAATATGCATATAATTATGACGATCATAAAAGGGAAGCCCATTGTTATAATAACTACGAGAGTGCCTCAAATTTGAATTATAACATGATTTCGGTAGCTAATAAAAATTAAGTTCGGAAGTTAAAAACTGCCTGATTATCGAGGGTGGATATTATTTCAGTCATTCAGTGTGAGTGAAAAAGAAGGGCATCCATGAGTGACACAATGCATTGTAATTTTAATCTTCACAAAGAAAACCTCACATTGGCAGGAAGAATCTTTGGTGGGGGAACCTATCAGATATTAATATCTTAAATGAGGTAAAATTTTCAGAGATTCTCGAAAACAACCACGTTAAAATTTTTTTTAATGCATTGAAAAAGGAGAGAGCCTACTTCGAAAAATAAAAGCGTTTAAATTTTTCTTTATGTTACCTTTTAAACACTTAGTAAATTATGATTAAAATTTGATCATTCATTCTAGTTGATTCCCATAATAATAAGACAATTATCCTGCATAGACAGCGAGTTAGCCTAGCGCTCTGATCCTGTGTTTTCTGAGTTGCCGACTCGAGTCAGCCCTGCAGGCAATTTGATTTTTAATAGGAAAGTGTTGAGTTCGTTTCTTGTTTTCACTGTAAGTGCTTGTTGATGACTGCTAGAGAAATAGCTGCCAGTGTGGCTAAAACAAGTAGAATTCATTTATAATTTTGTCCGTCTTGCTTTTACCATTTAGCAAAGTATATTCTTGCTTTTTTTTATTTCTTCACGTACTTCATCAATACTTTGAAATTATAATTTCGAATTCTCTTTACTTGATTTGGTACATACCAAAGAGTACAACTGAATGGCATTTTCAGCTGCCTCTTTCAAACGTCGAGGCCACCACTGATCTTCTCTCCACAGAAGCCTCGTGTCTTGAAACAACAGCGACAAATCCGTCGTAATCCGCCATGCTATTAACACCGGGCATGAAACAAACGCGAGGCTTCTGTGGAGAGAAGATTAGTTGTAGCCTCGACGTGTGAAAGAGGCAGCAGAAATTTTAAGGAATACGAACAAAATCAACGAAGATAGCGGCCTTTTACTCCGTGATGCTTGGCGACAGTTGCTATATCAACATAAATATAAACAGTATCTCTGAAGAAGGCTGTAAGATACCAGCCGAAATCTCAGGTAATTCAATAAACAACCTGCCATAACCCCAAAGGCTATTTATCATGAATAATTATGAAGTCCAGAATGAATAAGTTTACAGATAGCCTAGGCTGGAGTAGGTATGCGATGTCAGCCAGGATGTAACTGCAGAAATTATGAAACAATTAGTTGGACCAAAAATGGAAAAAAATGAATTGTAATAAGTCAAGAAGATGTGGAAGTTGTAATTAGTATGAAAAGTTGTTTAATAGAAGTTGTGTCAAGTTTAACTCAAAAAGTTATTGCTGCTACTATTATTATTATTATCCTGCGGTTCACTAAAAGTGGGTGACGGAGGGTGGAAGGTTAAACGACGGGTATTTGGAGTAAGACAGTGAAATAGACAAAACAAAGTAGTATAAACACTTTCTTTCGGATATAATAACAGAGAGAAACGAGGAGTTTTTGAACTTGTAACACAAGAGCTATCCTCATAAGTATTCTAAATTAAAATATAACATAATATTTCCTCGTCCGGGCTGAAAACGCCTACACAGGCACATTAAGCCAAAAGTAAAATGACAATAGATAGTTTAAGACATGGTTATCGAAAGAAAACGCATAATAATAAAGGTAAAGAAAGAAGAGTAGTTTCTTTAGGGAAAGCTTTGTTAATTTTCATCTCGAGGTTAACGTCAGGATGGTAGTTTACAGTACCTATATTGTAAGTCTTAAATTGCCTCATGCAATGTCTGACGCCTTATTAAGTTATTGGCATTAATTCGTCCGTCCCAGGTCTCGCCTGTAAGAAGCTGACCCGCGGTGTGGCACCGCTGCGGTATAATTACCGGTCTGAGAGGGCCGGTCTGAGCAGCCTGTCGGCCGCCCGCGGCGCCGTCAATCAGCGCTAATTACTCTGGCCGCCCGGACACCGCAGCTAATTCGCACACCGCCGCTCCGCGCAGCGCGCCGTCTCTGCGCGCAGGTGGCTCCTGCCGCTGACGGCCCGCAACGCCTCAAGGAGTAGCGGGTAGTCCGCCAGCCCCTGCTGCTAGTCGATAATACTCCACTGATTCAAGTTATTTCGGAACGCTCTCTTGGCCCAATAGTTAAGATATCTGACAAGCAATCGAGTAGCCCTCTTTTTGGATCCTGGTCTCGCCAGATTTTTTAACCGGTCCTTGGAACGACAGCAGAGGATATGTAAATGTAATAGCATCTGAAACGAGTGAAACATGTCACGGTTCCTTCAGGCCTTATTTTCCTATAGCTTCACACCTCGTCAACGTCAGTGTTATTAGAGGCTGCTCTCGATTGGGATCAAGGAATGGGAATGGATCCGGCCTACCCGTTTGAGGGAAGCATACCGGCATTTGCCTGTAGTGATTTGGGAAAATAATGGAAAACCGAAATCTAGATGCCCGAACAGGTATGGTCATTCAGGACTGTACTACATATTTGCCATGGAATGAGCGCTAGGTTTTAAGACGCTGTCCGACGTAGAAATCATTACCAACAATCTATTCTGGTGAGTTAGTATCGTACACCATGTATCGAATTTTTTCCAGCAACTGGGTTATAAACCATGTAACGCGAGACTCCACCATACACCGCAAACTGGGCCAAAGTAACATGCTACATACGATTAAAGAAATAAAAAGCTAGCTACATAACTTCAAATTAAACTTCAAATGAAATAAATATAAAATAGCCTTCGAAATCGTATTAAGATTTAACGGTAAAGATGGTACCCATATGTTATCTCCGGAATCCTCGTATATTAGACCCTAAGGGAAAATGAAATAAGCACCACTTTACAAAATTGCTTACACAATCACATTTTTTGTTTCATCATTGAGAACACGCGTTGTTATCTAAATGGAAGATATTCCTGGATACTACAAGCATACTTTTTTTGGATAAATATTCAAATTCGTTAAGACATATCAAAAATTTCTTCTTTTATTAATGAAATTCTTTCAATTTATGATAAACGTTCTCTTTACCGAGCGTGGCGGTGTAACGGATAGCGTTCTCGCCTCGCATTCGGGAGGACGGCGGTTCGAATCCCCGTCCGGGCATGCAGATTTGGGTTTTCCATGGTTTCCCAAATGACTCCAGGCAAATGCCGGGATGCTTCCTTCAAAAGGCCATGGCCGAATTCCTTCCCATTCCTTGCCCCCCATCATTTCCCGTCTCTAAAGACCTCGCTGTTGAGAGACGTAAAGCAGTTAAAAAAATAAAATAAAAAAATAAACGTTCTTAACTTTTTTTTCAACATTATGAAATGCAGTCAAACTGTAATTAAAATAGTTTATTAATTTTATATTTTAATTTAAATTAATATGTAAAAAAATGTTCAATTTTATGATAAACAGAATCGCAACTACTTATTCCTTTAAGCAATTAAATCAAAAACCCGAAAAAAATTAACTTCTAATACCAGTTTTTTGTTGTATTGAACAACTGATGTTAATTATTACTCAAAAGTAATAACTCGTTAAGAAAACTATCTTTTTGCTACTTATAATCCTAAATAGTCAGACTCGACAGTAAAACATTTTATGTCAAGTTGCCAATTTCTTTAATTCGTTTTGATTAAAGAATCGGATTAATCCAAGAAAAAAGCGAAGAGTGAAGGAAATAAATACTCACTACGTCAATAAGAACGAATGAAATTTCTACTAATGATACTGACATCAACAAAAAGTCTTGGAGAAATATTATGTTCTACGGGAAATACTTAGTAAGCGGAAAATCCTAAAAACTGAGACTAGCAACAAACGTTGTTAACGTATAGCCAGGCAGTGGCTAATTGTTTTTAATGCGAAAGACTTACTGAAATGTTCAGTGGAGGCATCATTCTCCCAAGTGGTATCGAGTGCTCACACTGAAGAGTATTGACAGAAAGTAAAAGGTGCTTCAATTTTGTGCCACACGGGTGAGATCTGTCAACAGCTCACTGCGACCTGATTTTTTCTCCCCTCTTTGATTTTTTTCCAAACGGTGAACCCCGAAAACAGAGCCCGGAAAGATTGTGTAAACGGTTGTGTGCGGCGCACATATCGATGATGGTGCATCTCTTGCGCCGGGCGCTATCTTTATCGCGGCTATTGTTTCCAACGCGAGCAGTTTTTTTGGCCGGTGTTGTGTGTGGGTGGTGGTAAAGCCACTAATGCCAACCGATAGGCCCGGGGAGTATCGGGCGCGAGGAGGGGTGGGGGATTTCGATACGCCGGTCCACCCGCATCGTACGACAAATATTGTCCCCCGGCTGGCGATTTGGTGTGAGGACGGAACACGTTGGAGAATGGGACCGAAAAACAGGCGGCGAGGTCAACAAACGAACCCGAGAGGCCACTATTCTATGGCGTGGTAGTGGTTTTAGCAATGTCATAATCGTCGAATTTGTCTCACCAAGTAAATACGTAATTATTGCTGTCATGTTGTGAAGTCTCAAAGAATTTCATTTTTCCAAAGTTGTTAAAATCATCATCACTGCCAGGTGGTACCAGCGAATTCTTGCCATGAATTTGAAGAGATACCGAGCCTTGTGTTTCAGCGGCAATGCTCGGAAGGACGCAGCTTCGAACCCCCGTCCTGTCATTCGTATTATTGTTTTCCATGGTTTCCCGAAATCACTCTACGTGAATGTTATAACGGTTTCTTCCAAAGGCATTGACTGATCCTTCCCATTCGTTACTCTTAACTTCACCAGTCTACCAATTATTTCGATATTGTTCACAGATCTGTTGTGTGTAGCCGAGCGTAGATAACACTACTTACCTCGGCGACTCATCGTCAAATGTTTTGTCCTGCAAAATACGAACAATTAGCTGGGGAAAGGTACTTAATAGTACCATAACTGAGGTAGTCTCAAAAAAAAAAAAAAAAAAAAATCATGAAGTGAGGTTGACTGGCATTAATTTGTTAACTTATGAAAAGGCGGTTTAATGCCTGGCACAGCATGAATAATATAACTGTGCGCTACACTTCCGTAATGGTACTAAGTGAATAATTGAGCGTATAAAGAAGCCAATCTTTCAGTGTACGAAGGGTGGTAGTGAGAAACTTCATATGAAGTAAGCTAGGTCACTCCGTGGTCCAAATTTCACGCTATTCTGTAGGTCCAACCACGACAACGGTGGAAGGCGCTGCTAACCGAAATACTGACTGAATTCACTTTAATTATTTACGTAAATGAAGTTTAGCAGAGAATACATATCAGACAATTACAAAATTTTATAATTAAATGTAATCCAAATTGATATAAGCTGCGGAATTTAGGTCTAAAAAGTTATACGTTGCACATATGATAAATGGAGAACAGATTTCCAAAGAAGCTCACACATTTAGCAGAAATTCGTTGTCTTTTATGACCTTCATTTTGATGAGATATAAGGCTGTGTTAAAAATATAGGTACTTCCCATAGCTAATTCAGGTAGTCCGCAAGTATTTCTTTAAGCCATGATAGTTTTCTTTTCAATGAATTTATAGGGTGAGGCTCTTCCATTTCGATCGGGCTGTCCCCTCAAATTGGACCGTGATTGGTGCTTTACATGTTTTTAAATCGAATTATCGCAAGATTTTACCAGAATGCTACACGTGTGAACCTTGTTAGGAAACTGGCTGGTATGTCATGGAGTGCAGGCATCCAAGTTCTTCGAGGAGCAACCCTTGGCTTGGCATTTTCCGCAGCAGAATACTGTTGCTCTACATGGCTTGGTAGTGCTCATACTGCTAAAGTTGACACCCAGCTTAACGCTGCTATGAAAACAGTGAGTGGTGTCATTAGGTCTACCCCAGTATTCTGGCTAACTATACTTTCCAACATTCCTCCACCACATTTGAGGAAGAAATCGATATTGCTTAGAGAATTGGAAGGAGTGGAGGGAAACAACATGTTTCATTTGCATGGTCACTTCCTTCAGCTGCCTCGACTAAAATCGAGGAGACCTGCCTACCTGGAAGCAGCCAATCTCAGATATAACAACTTTAACTTGTGTGAAGAGGGGAGAAAGGAATGGGAAGCCAACAGCCCACACAACTGTGGGCTTATAAAAGATCCGACAACCTGTGTTCCAGGGTTTGACGTGCCTAGGCGTCTGTGTAGTCAAATGAACAGATTTCGCACAGGTCACTGGGTGTGCAATGCAACCACGCATAAGTGGGGTCTCCGTGAAGATGCGTTGTGTGACCGTGGTGCCACCCAAACAGCTAACCACATTGTGATGGACTGTCCAGCAAGGAGACTATCTGGAGGCCATCTCACACTGCATCAAGCTGGACCAGCTGCCAGAAGATGGCTCGAATCTATAGATTTAGTTATGTAATTGACATGTCTTTTGTTATACTTGGCATACGATAATAATAAAACCGGTATGTTTGACGAAAAGCGATCTTGGAATCCAAAGGCGTTATCGCCGTTGATAACGCATGTTCTGTGTGCTGCATGCAATAATCTGTAATGGTGGTGACGTTGGTGCAGTGTCGTGGCGTGCAGACAAGCCTGCGCCTGCCGTGTCCATGCTATGCAGCCGTGAACGCACGTGCCTGGTTGCAGCTGTTCCCGCTTGGTGCGCTGCTGTGCCCCCCGCGGGTGTGCCGGCTCGCAGTGCGCTCCAGCGGCCGCCCACAATGTCACGTGATGGGCTGCCTGAAGCACGTCGCTTCACACACGCTGAGCGGTCCTTTGAAGACATTAACCTCGCATATGCGCACTAACTAAATAGGCTGCTGATAAATCGCTTTATTCTTAAAAGCCACCCTCTCTTCAGACAGAACGTGTGCTCTCTCCAATTTGAAAGATTTTTGTCAATACAAGTACTAATTTTTTAACTGACAGGATATGAATTTTTTTTTAAGTTTGATGCCAATATGCCTTCAGATAAGGTGTAACTAAGGTGTAAATAAAAGTTTTTGGGATTTGGTTTTATTATTTTACATCGGTAAAACAATCGTTATCAAAGCTTAAAGATTATCGGTTAATAACTAGAAGAGACACTGAAGAGATATACGTTGCTTGTAGTCAACCGATCTCGGGATCTGAACGCAAATGAAAGGTTTTAACGATATCTGTCAACATCCTTACTCAACAAAGTTGATTTGAAACTTACAATTTTTTTTAAATATTCATGAATTAGCCAATACACATATGTGCAAAATAGAATAATTGTCAGTAAAGGAATTCATATACGATTTTCAGCATTTTTTCATGTATGATGTTGCTACGAGTGTTATAATTTCCATGCATCCTTGTGATCTGTATGTTATAACTAAAACAACATAAGTCAACTATTTAGATGAGTACAAGCTTTGGTGTAGATATTTTAATTTGATCAGTGTTGTGTTATGCCATTTAAATCCTATCATCAAAATATGTCTTAAGGAATTCCAAAAATATCATAATATAATACATAAAATTTAACTTGGTTCATAACCAAAACATTAGTTAGATCATCTCGAAGAATGTGCACTAAAGCAATGCAGTTCCGTCGCATCAGGACCTGCAGTGTGACGTGGAATCTAAACTATGGAATGACCTTAGTGCAGAAAGCAAGCGTTGCCAGAGGTAAAAATTATATTAAGTGCCCCTAGAACTGCGGCCCTTACCGGGATTCAAATAGGTATCCTGTTCCTTTCAAGTCGGGTTATTCTAACATTCTAACTATTCAGTAAGAAAATCTGGGAAGAAACTGCAGAAATACAAAGTTTCATTTAAATCATTGTGTTGGTAGTAGAAAACAAGTAAGAGTGGAAAGAAACCAAACACGAAATTGCTAAATTTATTTAAAACTAATCGCTTTTCAAAGTAACCTTTACTACACTGTTTGAACATTTTGATATAGTTTTGCAAACTCTTTACCATGGTATCAAGGGAAAGTTGTAGAAAAAATTGTGGATGTGAAATTTAGGCACTAAATATACCAAAATATTACCACTGAGAAATTGTGACAAAAATTTAATACAAAATATTTCCTCTTTTATAGAAGAGACAACATACGTATATGGTCACTTGAGTTCTTGAAACAGTAGTTTTTGTATTGGAACAGTGTTTATGTTATCGTACAGAATGTTTATTCTGAAATAACAGATCAATATAACTAAATATAAGTTTATTGTTTGATGTGTTATGATGATATGCTTATAGTTGAAAGTAACTAATGAGACTATTTGCCACAGTTCACTTGTGTGTAGTTAGTTAAACTTTGTTTTAGGAAAAAATGCACAATTTCTGCCACAGTTAAATACAGTTAAATAAAATAGTAACACTTGGTTTGTTACTATTTTTTGAACATTGCAAATTGGTTGTTTTCATGAGTCAAGTTCAATGGAAGAATGGTGAGGTGATGGCTTCTCTGTCATATTATCCCTACTTCGTGTTTTTAGGACATCTTTTAGGTAATTTCCAGTTTTCTATATCAAAATCTAGGAATAAAAATTTAACGCCACGTGTATAAAGTCGCGGATAACAGCTAGTATTCAATGAATTCAATGACTCGCTGTAACAAAGTTTCTAAATGAAAAGATTGTTTACTTGACATTTATTCGCCGGAGAAAAAAATACGAAATTAATAAGTATGTAACAAACACTAAATTATCTAATGTATCCACTGCCAGTGGAAGTCAGGATACTAAAACAATATGAACTCTGCAATCAAGCTACAAAAAGCTAAAACGTTTAAATTTAATGCTAAACATATCTAAAATATAAATTTTCACTATTGCAAATTTATGTTATACAATGATACAAAGTAAATGGCAATTGTAAAAACAATGAAAACACGAAAAGTGGAAGAATACAATTGTTGTAATTCAGAAATCTTTCTGGTCTTGATTCTAGAAAATTTATATGATTGGTAGTTCACTTCATCCTCTGTCTCTAGTCTCTGAGCAATACATTTACAATTATACGAATATTCTGATGAGTACTTCAGTGCTTGATTCTCTAGCACGCATATGCGCTTATTGGTTTATTCGTACTTTAGTTGTCATGAGTATATACACACCACATTCCAAGTTGTTAAAAACCATTTTCGCGACCGAGGTGTGATATTCTTTTTCTTCTGTTGGCACTGAAATTTTACTTAAATAGAGTCGTAAAAGATTTATTAAAATTAAAAGTACACTTACATGGACTGGAGAAACGACAACATTCTTTTTACTCTCACTGATATTTGTTTTTACAAACCGATGATGTGTATATGCTATAAATGGATTGCAAGACGCAATTAATTCTTGTACTGCAACCAAAGGCGCAATTATGTCAATAATATGTATATACAGTGGATTTTTATCAGGTATATAAATGGAGATTTAGGGGAAATAAATTCCCCAGCAACGCAGAAAATCTCTCCTCAGAGGTTACGACCAGATAATGTTTTGTCCAGCTAAGGTACGCGATATAATTCTTAAACGGTTTGACGAGTTTTTCCTCATGGCCATTCATCGCTTTAAACGAATTCCCTCTCCACCTACCCTTCTTCATCCCCTTAATATCCGCAAATGCATTCCTCTTAAAGCTGCAAACTGGACGGGAGAAAAACTAAACGTATTACACCCGGTACGCTTGGCAGTAACAACAATAATCATAACTTACGACGTGTGAGTAAAAAAAGTGAGGAACTACGTAGAAAGTTTACAAACAAAAACTGCTGAAGCACGCAAAAGTGAGAAATTCTCCACCTTTTTTTGCACTGATTGCTGCCTCGAATAATTCGCGCCGTGGGGTCTCACAGATAATAATTTTTGTCGTAATTAAAAGTGGTCTCTCTGGCTACAGTTGCGAGGTTGAGGGGGGGGGAGGGGAGGGTGTAGTACTGAAGATAACGGCCCGTCACAGCACAACGCCTCCCAGCACAGGCGACGTAAGAAGTCGTCAAACCGAAATTAAAATTGGGTCCGCCGCGTCCTGCCAACAAAGGCGAGGTCGCGATAATGGCTGCAGATAGCATTGTTGGGGCTGGCGGCGCACAGTGGTTCCGCTATCGGACAGGGGTTCGACTCCCTCCCTGGCACTCTGACTGTACCACTGCGGCCCTTTGTTTGCGACATCTCACTGCCATCGCTACTAGGCATGAAATTCTTTTTTCCTTCTGATATGAAAGGCAATTTTGCAGAGGAACTTATTTCCGCTCTTCTTTCTCGTGAAAGGCGTTAAACGATATTTTCTTGAAATGTCGTGATCACTCAGATAAAAGATTTTTTTTAAATATATATTTATTTTTCACTGGTAGGAAGAACAACTGGGTTGTATTACGACGTTGGTCTGAAAAACTCTCGTCCTTGACTAGAGAAACAGATACCATTTACTGTATAGTGCAGTGACAAATAAGTTAGCTGTTCTCTTACTTACAAACAGGAAAATAGCTTTAACAAAGATAAAGTATATGTGTTTAGCGAAACTTTTAAGAGTGCACTGATGACACAATACACCAGGCAACGCTAGTAACATTTTTGTAACGTTTCAAAATATTACTAGTTATGGGAGCTGCCTCACTTTCGTACACCTACTACCGAAGTACGTCATGGTCTTAAGATTTGAAATTACTTCGATCGACTCCTTTCAGCTATTATGTTGTCAGGGGGGTAAATGAATAATAAATAAATTATTAATTCAACTGAAATATGGCATAAGGCGTTGGCTGATGCGGGCTTGCATCACGACGCAGCTTGGGAAACCAGGTCGCTAGAATTGCTGATCGAGGATCGCTGACCTAGCGGGGCGACGCACGCAAGCAACGCTGCAGGAGAATGAGGGCAGCGAGGTTTCTTAATAGCTAATCGCCAGTTGCTAGTGACTTGAACTTGTGATTCGTAACTGACACCTGCGCCTCGGGCACGGCCATCAACCCCGCGCTACGCCGCTATCCTGCCAATACTCTGATAGTCAGAACCAGCAGTAGTTCCTGTCGCGGTGTGGACCGTACCTTCCTGGCGTAACTTACTTGAAGCTTCTACGAATAAACGCACAGTACATGACAGTACGTCTTATTCTTGTAGTAGCGCTAGGACCCTCTCTGCCGTCTAGGCGGCTGGTGTCAGACCTGATTATTCCAGAGAGCGGCCTGTGCAAGTAAGTCCACTCTCACCACTCGCCTTCCTGACCACTAACGGGACCTGCCCGTATACTCCAGAAACGTCCCGTACAATGTTAAGGGAGATCATGTGCACCGAAAATTTAGAACGTCTTCGAAAAATTTCTTGCCGCTGAACCATGATGCGCACGTAATCAAAAGGGCAGACAAACAAAAATTTTATTTGATAGACCATTTGCATCGTTATGATATCCAGCTACCCCTCCTCTTACGATTTTTCTCGTTATTTTTTCACTGTTTGTTTTACTCGTTCTTCTTTCTTTTCTTTATTTCTGTTTCTATTATAACGAACTCTTTTTCCGAAGTTGCTTGCATTCATGAACTTTAGTAAATATAGGAATATAAGGGTTCATTAGAAGGGATATAAGTTACATATTATTATTTAATGATAATCTTCGCCCACTTATTTTATTCAAAATCAATTGTGCATTGGATTTTTTAACAGCACACTTCTACTACAACAGTACACATTATCCAACAGAAAAATTCGTGCAGCAAGTTCATCAGAATGCTTTGCTCTGTACGCTTATTAACATTTCTTTATATCATCAAAAGTCATATTAGGCCTTTAAATCATTTATCGGCGTCGTTATACATTTTTCGAGAATTACTGTACGTGCGGAATGGACATAGTAAAGTAACAATGAAAAAAAATAGGGTTTGTCGAAATAGACAACTAGAGAGAAAATATTGTTTTACCTAATCATTTGTGATACTGGCTCTGTTGTCGCTCCTATCATGGTCGCTTTGTCTGCAACACATCCTTGAGAAAATCACCAACAAGATAACACGAAACGTGCAGCATACATCCAAAACCAGATTGAAGATACCCCTTTACATTTGGGCAACCCTCTATATATAACAAAATAACGGTACCACCAAGTCAGCCAGCCAACGGCGTTCCTCTTCTTCGTTGCTGACATAGCGACTTTATTAATTTGACTTTAATTGACTTACGGACTAAGGTGAAAAAATTTGCGGAGGTGGTGTCCGTCTATTTTTCCTTACTGTCTCGTGTTCAAAAGCTTTGCTATTGACACTAGTAAGTCCCCCAGCATAGGGTGAGCGTCCCTTTTTTAGCCAGACGTGACTGCCATCTCCGGACCTCTAACGTTCCGTATAAAATATGTTTCTGATTACCCTATAATATATTAATGTCCTATCACTCTTTTCCCTTCTCATTATCAGTACATTTTATGGAATTTCTGATAACAATTCTAAATCAAAATTGTTCCTAATTATTTGCACCTTCTTTTGGTTATCCTTTTCAAATATTCATCAGACCAGTTGTAAAAAAAACCGGTCTAAAATATCTATAAAGGAAATAAGTGTTTTTTCCCTAAAATTGTATTTTAAAAGTATTATTCAAAAAGTTTTCGAACGTTTAATTTTCCAAAACAATTATTTTATGAAACCTTTTGGTGCAGTGAATAACATCAGAGACATTAGTAATTTTCGGCTTGGAAGAGAGAACTCAAGGACTCGGCAGGTTTACGAGGACTGTGGTGAAGTTATAACCTTCTACCTCACACCCCCTTTCTTCCTGATCTTTTCATACCACCTTCTCCTCTGCTTTGATTATTATAAATTATCTCTATCAGATTATCTATTCACAAAAGATATTTGATCAGTTTTCTAATAACACGAGGACTCAGAGACCGTAATTTGCCAGTCTTATTGGCGTAGTGTGTCGGTCCTTTTGATGTGACAGCAGCCGGAGCGTAGCAAGAGGCGAGCCTGGAGTGTGAGCTGCGTTTGACAGGCGGCCGCTCGATACAATGGGAGACGGACAGACGAACAAACACACATGTGGCGCGCCGCGCTGTTTATTGCACATGTGTCATGATTTACGCCTCCCCCCTCCCCCTCGCCCTCGCCGGGCCGACCGGCGCACAGTGTTTTTTTACGCCGTGCCTCCAGAGCCGCCTATCAGCCACCAGGCGTCATCGACACGACCTTTGTTTACCTCTCTCTCCACACCTCGCTGCCTCCCCTTTTTTATTTCTTTTTCAGTATCGGCAGCGGGCAGTGTTAATGATATACTGCTCCAGCGTAACGCGCGTGTAATGGACTGTCGGGGACGGATATTCCATTAGCACGGTAACGGCTTCGTATCCAATGCGCTGTAGTTAGCTCGCACATCAACACCCATCCCGTTTGATTTTTCAGCCGCGGCCACAAAATCGGTGTCTGATCCGCAGAGTGGTAAATGCGTCCTCCACAACTGCGCGGCGACTACAGTGGGGTGGGGTGACACGGGAATGCTGCTCTCGCTTGCAGTGTTGTTTACACATTAGTCATCAACAAGTAATTTTAAGATATAATAAATTGGTTGCCTTCGCTGGTAATTATTAGGATGTACAATGATTTTTATGATTGCGTATCTGTTTATAAACGAGCTTTATTTTCTGTCACAGGCAGCTATATCGTGAAGGTAGTTAGATGCAGGCAGTGTTGCAAATTGAAAAAAAATTTTTTTTTCAGCTTTGTGAAAAAAACATAAAAAAAACTAGCACCCTTGTTTCTTTCATATTTTTTTTTTATATATTTTAAAAATTTGATAAATTATAGTTTTATTTACGGAACTTACATTTTACATGTGTGTTTTAAATCTTACTGAATCACATAATGTCTTACATAATGATTCATAAATGTATCTATAGAGGTAACATAATTTTATTCATCCTCTAAGTCAGTACCACATTCACTAGTATCAACATTAGCAACACTAGTTCGATCTGTGTCGGAATTTTCTGTTTCTTCTTCTGTCTACTCTAGAAATAGTTAAATTTTCTTTTACTGGTTGTTCTTGTATTGTACGCAAAAGATTTTGAGATTGAAATTTTAAATTGTGAGCAAAGTACACACTGTTCATAAAGACTGCGCCGATAATTCTGTATTACGGTCCTTTAAGTTTGAATTTAAAGCTATTATCATACAAAATAGGAGCTTTATTTCTTTTTTAATCGTTGGTTTACGCCAACGGTTGCAAGGAAACGATTCATAATTACTGACAATTTAATGACTCAGTATCACTATACGCTGAGAGATTAACAAGTATACGAATATAAGGAAAGCACAATAAGTAATAAAAGGAGGCAAAAAACTGTAGATAAATTTTAAATTCCTAATTTAGTGAAAAGATCCTTAGATCTACAGATAAATTCGCAGGGCTGGCAGCATTAGTTCAAATAGCGGGTATGGGAAGTCCCCGTTCGTAAAAGAAAACTTCAGTCAATGTTGCCAATATTTTCGTAATTTTCTTTTCTACTGAATCAGAAAAATATAGTAGATTTAAAAATTAAGATAAGTACTTAGTATAAACTCTAAAACAGTCATATTAAACGATAAATGCCTTACAAATGTGAGATTTAGTAGTTATGAAAAAAAAGTTTCCCAGAAAAAAACGTGTTTTTTTCATAGTTTTTTTTCATGTGTTTTTGTTTTTTTCAAGGCAGAAAAAAACCGGTTTTTTTTCAACACTAGCCGGCTACATTTAAAAGATGAAAAATCCTTGCAAACTTGTTCTGTAGGTTATGTGGCCTTCTCTAGCATTTCCTTTGTAACATACGCTACCACCCCAATTACGAAAATAATTAATTTGTAAATATTATTTAGTTAAGTGTAGTTAATCATGATGTAAATATTGATTGTACTAATGTATATAATGTAATTACGAAGCTCGAGAAATCCACAGATTACCAAACACATTGTCAGTGGGTAGTGTAAGTGCAACTTTGAAAAGAATGAGATAGAAAATCTTTAGTCTGGTGTGAGACACACAGAGAAAGAAACGGAGGAAGATGTGTGTGTGTGTGTGTGAAGGCGCGCTGTAGGTTTTGGACTGCGAGTGTCGCAATAGCAATATATGAATGTATTAATTATTCCAGAAGTGACTATTGTAATTGTGTTTTTTTGTTTTATCGAGTGTCTGCGAGCTTTAGTTTGGTTATTAAAACAGTTCACAGTATATGCTAACAACTGCGCGTTGTAATTTTTTGTAGAATTAGCGACCCGTTGATTGAGACATTTTATGATGACTGAATATTATAATATTTAAAAGAAGTGACCTCTACTCTGTTTACTTGGGTCAAAAGACGACATATTTAGGGCCACGTCGTTATAAGACCTGCAAGGTTACGAGCAAGTTAATTAGTGGAGTTTGCTCGTCTTCGATTAGATAAATCTTAATTGTATGGAAGTTACACCTTCTAACTGTACCCTGTTAGTATTTCCATCTATGTTTTTGTCCATAGAACGTATTTTTTACTGTATTGATTCAAATAAAAAATTATATTTAAAAGTTTATTCTAGCAATATCTTTTTTTATTGCTTACGCCTCGTCGGCGTGAAGGTTATTACAGGAGGAATAGTACTGGGGCAAGGAATGGAAAGGAATTCGGCCATGACCTTTTAAAAGACCCAGAGTTTCACCTCGAATGTCTTACGGGAAAAAATGTAAAACGGAAATATGGATGATCGGACAGGGATGTGAACCTGCCTCCTCCCGAATGTGAGGCCAGAGCGTTACCGCTCATCCACATCAATACTACGGTATGAGCGGAAACGTTCTGAGAAACTGTCAAGCAGAAGACATTATTCTACAAAAGTCGATTTGTTTACAGTATTAACTACAGCACTATTATGCGAATAATTAATTGAAACCCTGAGAATATCTAGTAAGAAACTCACTAGTTGCATTTATAAGTTTAACAAAAGATGGTGCACGTAAGATGGTGTTGGATCAATTGCAAGGAAAATCTCAGAACTGTATTCACGCGAAGACGGGCGACTGATCCATTATCGCAGTCGAATTGTTGACGACAATTGAGCTGAAATCTTCCAATATTCGCTGGTGTCACGGTCGAGTATAAACGATTACATTGAAAAACATGGAGGAATAGATTCCCATGACTCGTAGAGAGCTGCCTAAGTTCAGGTCACTTTCCTTTTGCGTGGCTGAATAAACCAACCTTTCCTTGTAAGGATGGTTTATTGCACAAAGATGTAACCACATTGCTGCCATCGGCATTCGTTATTGTTGCAAGTATTGGTTATTCAACATGGGAGTAACAGAATTAAGAAAACAAAAGTTATACCTTTGCTTTCATAATCAGTTCTGCAAAATTCTGCTGTTAGCTTAACTCCTTTTACTAATTAGTAATAAATCAAAAGAGCACAAGGAAGCTACAGAAATAGGGGTCAACAGCCAACCATACATTAAGCGTAGAGAACTTCCAAACTTGTAAGATTACTGGCAAGAAGAAAATTGCCTGTAGCTTTCATTAACATATTAACACGCCAGTGTGTTCGTGCGCCTTAAAGCACCATGAACCTGGAGTCCAAATCACGGAATTGAGGTAGCGCTCGTTGTTAGGCTATTCTTAGGCTTTCTGGGCTGTTTTCCGTGAACATATTGAAGAATGCTGTGAACTTTTGTGATTTTCATCCCGTATATTACACATTTAACAATAAAATAGACACTCATCATATAGAATGTGGGCACACAAAACTCTGGCCATCCTTTGGGGTCAGGCTGCCAGAAATGCCATGCGGATAGACATCGCACCAAAGTTCTATTGGAGCTAATTATTCAAATTAGTGTGATTTTCAAATACTAAGTGACAGAGTTACTTATAGGGTGCGCATATCGCCTCTGTTGAAGTCACCGAAACTAACCTCTATTCCCACTCCGTAAAGACGCGTGATTTTTTTTTTTTTTAAACTGAACTGTAGTTAAAGATCTATGCTCCAGTGAACATCTTGCAGTGGAGATTCATTGATTCATTCCACCGATCGGTAATGTTCTGGCCTAACATTCGGGAAGACGCAAGTTGAAATTACCAAGCGTGTGGTGGGTGAGTGGTTAACGCTTTGCCCTCGCATTCGGGAGGACGGCGGTTCGAATCCATGTCCGGGCATCCAGATTTGGGTTTTCCATGGTTTCCCCAAATCACTCCAGGCGAATTCCGGGATGCTTCCTTCAAAAAGCCATGGCCAAATCCCTTCCCGTTCCTTATCCCCAGTCCCATCCAGCCTCTAATGAGCTCGATGTCGATGAGGCGTAAAGCCATAACTAAAAAGAAGTTGAAATACCAGTTCGGTCATACTGATTACGGTTTACCAAAATCACACTAGGTGAATTCCGAGATGTTTCTGTGTCAGGATATGGCTATATTCCTTCCCGTTCCTTATCCCCAATCCTATCCTGCCTCTAATGACTTCGACGTTGAAGAAGCGTAAAACATGAAGCTGAAAAAAGGGGAGATTTGTTTCTTACTAATTACTGTACAATAAAAGAAATGTTAGATGGTGAATGCAGTGTTATTTTACCACTTCTGAATCCCTTGATGGATTGAACATTTGACAACTGACTCTGATAATTTTCTCGGAGCAGTATTTTTTCCATAAGGAAGAGAAACAGTTTCTCTCTGTATGGTAGATGAGTTTTAATTTTCAGAATTTGCTCTAACTACTTGCCCCGTTGTAACGCTCATAATTACGACTCAAATTCGTCGTGTTTTCTATATTCGCGTTCGAAGAATTATTAAATTGCCTCCTCTATCTCCCTCACCCTACCAAGTTTGTGAGTCAATGTTTGCGGTTAGCTGCTTTCGAAAAGATAAATTCTGTTCAGCTACCTTATTGCGGCGGATTTTATCGGCAATATAAGAGAATTACATTATTTCTGGAAGAAGAGGAGAAGCAGCAGCAGTACTGGGAAGCCGAAGAGAAGAGGAGAAAAAAAAGAAAACACTTGGGTTCATCTCCCGAGGCAATTTCTCCCTCAATATCCTCCCTAATTCCCCCCGCGCAACCAGATGACATTTACTGCACCTCCGACTGTAAGCGCCCCCTCCCCTGCCGCCGTTTATCGAAGACATATTAAAAAGCTGTCGCGGCCCGCAGCGCTCCGGGATCAATAAGGTCCATTATGGCGGCCGTTACCTTGTGTATGCAGGAGGGGAGCAAAGTGCCATCTATTATGGGATTGTTGATAAGATCGTAATTGAGTCGGGCGTGACAGGCGATTTGCACCCTTAATGCCTGTTTCTGTTCTTTTGTGGGCCGCGGGATGAAGTGAGTCTGAGGCAATCTGGTGGCGGCAAGGGTAATGCCCGTATAACGACCCCAACCGCATACCTGAGCGTCAGCCGTAAACTCTCACCTTAATATTTGACGCCACTGATTGCTCCTTATTTTACTTTCAATTATAGTATGGAAAAAAATTAAGTATTTTAGTAACTCAGTGTAACAACGAAAAGGGATATCAGGCTGGATGAACGCATGCAGAGAATGATCTCCCACAAGTATTGCTTTCAGGTCGTTAGGTTAAAACTTGAAAGTACGTATATAGCATAGCCAACTCTCTTATGACCTCATCCAGAGTTCTGTTACGCTGCAAGGAATTTGTATTGTAGTGTATTAATTAACGATAGTTAAACTATAGTTTCCCAGGTGGAAGGGCCGAAGGTTGTGAGGAAGTTTCGCCGCCTGCTCTACAATGTCGGAAGTACTCTCTCTTCGTCACCTCTTACAGTTGAAAACCTTTATTTTACCTTCAAATACTGAGTGAGTTCTTCTGAAATATCGTTCGTTTTTACTAAGAAGTAGACATATACCTTTTTAATAATAAAATTGTGGCGGGTGGGAGGTGGGAATTTTTCTTTTGACGGAAGGGAAGCGTGGTAAGAAAACTTTTGGCAACAATTCAAGGAACAACTGCGCGTTTTGTGACCGACAAAACTTCCACAGAATACCGTATAAACAGAAGTTTGACTGGCATAGTCTAACAAACAGATATAGTAATTTTCGGTTTTTTTTTTTTTTTTTTTTTTTTTTTTTTTTTAGTACAGGTTTATTGAAACCTTACAACATTTCTACATTACAAGATTAAAGTTTCATAATACACTCTACGTTACAGAAACATCATATGAGTACTCTGGTCAAATGAATGGGCTGAATATATGCGTCATCAAGATTGGTTGACCTGGTTGAATTTTTTAAAATCCAAAGTGTTATTTTAAGTGTGGATAAATAATTTGCTAGATCCTTAGGTTTTTTTATTACAATATTGTACACTGCTTGTCCTAACACCCAAACCAGTGAGCTACGTTTTTCCGGTGGCATGGTCTTGATATATGGTCGTATTAGAATCTCGCATGTAACCTCGGGTGGAGAAGTTCTTAATAGAGTTGCCGTTGCATGCTTCGTCCAATTCCAGATATGTACAGCCTTTCCACAAGTAAAACGATGAATTAGTGTGTCAGTGTTCCCTCATGTATCACATCTATCTGTAGGTTTTATATGGATTCGAAATAATCTCACATTTGTAGGTACAGTGTTATTGACAACTTTGTACCACACGAGTTGAATTTCGGATGATAACACTTTAAGAAATATATTAGACCTTACGTTTCGCCAATTTGTGTATACGAATTTTGATTCAACAATGTTTTTGCTTCCTTCAGATGTCAAAGCTTTGTATATATCTTGGTTGTTACATGTAGTTTATCCTTTCGGGCTTCTGTAATATAACTTTGTTCTTGATAATAGAATCTTTGATATTCGAAAGTCTTGTCAATAAGAGCTATAGTTACAGGCGGATCTATACTGGGTGGTTTGTAGTGTTTGATAATTTGTGACATTATGGTGATTTTATTTAAATTTGAATCTGTTTTATCTTCATCGTTTTATTTTCATCTACTAGATTGCAATGAAGTTCTTCAATCATTAGAGTATTTGCTTTTTTGCTTGGGACATTACGCCTCGTTGAAAGGACTGGAGCGAAGAAACGCGAAGCAATTCAGAAATGGCCTTTTGAAGGAACCATCTCCTCATTTGTCTGGAGTGATTTCGAGAAACCACAGAAAACTGAAATCTGGATGACCTGACTGGGATTCGAACCCGCATCCTCCCTAATGCGAGAATCGAGCGTTATCGTTCACCAAACACCCTGGGTAATGCATTTGTACAGACGTGACAGGATAAATAAGATCAGAGAAAGTAATGTGGTCTTCCGCTGTGCTTATGGATAAGTATGTTCCTCCTTCTCTCTTGAAATTTGGTACCGGAGAGTACAGGGAAGAAAATAGCATCGATCAAAAGGATTCTCGTAAAGTTGAATAAATGGTTGAGTAGTGGTGTAAAAGTAGATCTATAAATGAAATAAATTGTTTTAGTTCATGGAAGGACTGTCAGCCTAGACAGCTCTGAAATGGAAACCATTAATTCACTGCAGTCACATAGTAATAGGTTGTCTGGGCACCCTGGGTGAAATAGATCGCTGTATTTCTAAGGTTCCGCCGTCACAATTCGGTGTTTCTCCATTTGTGCTGTATAAACTTGCATCAAAATCTGTGGACCGTTTCTGGCTACTTTAATCGGCATCATCTATAGCTAGGCATGCATTGGGCTGGGTCTCCTGATGGATTCGACTTAATCAGAATTAAATTTTCTATTTGTACCAGTATCATATACCTCGTCCACCCTGATCTGTTAGATGATATTACCAATCATATTATTTATTTATTTGTTTCCTTAACAGTTTTTAAATGTTGTAAGTATTTAGGAAATTTACATTTGCTGGGAGCCTTTCTGTTAAATCTAACTAGAATGTACTGGTCAAGTACAATACAGTCTGTGGCTGTTGGTAATATGGGATAAGGATCCTGCCAAACAGAAATAATTACGCAGCATATGAGTATGGCAGGTGAGTCCTGACATTCGGACCCGACACTGGGAAAAACTTGGGATAGTTTTCCATAGTTTTCCAGTCAACTCATCCAGATTTACAGAAACAACTACAGGAAACAGCCAGCGTGATTCCATCAGAAATTTGAAAACAGTTTCGTTCCCGTTCAATGAAATCATTCCTATCCCGAAAGTGTGACCGCAGCTGAAGCAAAGAGTTCTATAAATGCATTGTAAAAAAATGTACTTCGCGCTTTATTGTAAATATCTCCCGAAGCAAACTTTACCTGCATCGATTAGATGTATCGATGCAGTCAATGCTTTTTAATCTGAAGCCATCTTCCACTGTCCAGATGATTTGTAAGTTCTATATTCTTGGAAAATACGGCGTAACGGTAAGAAGGCAGTGAAAGAGAGAACATTTATCTCACAAAATATTTCTCATAGTTTTAACGCGAAGTCAGTACTCTTCCACCGTGCATTATGGTGATTGCATGTCGGTGACTGGGGAGGTGTGATAGATATGGTGCATGAAGTTGGTTGACCTGATATAAAAATAGACATGTATGTTCCTATGTTTCACTCTTCAGCCAAGACTACTTAGCGCAATCCACTGGTGTTTGTGTGTGGAAGTAGCCTCCACTCTTCCAGCGTGTAAGATGGTGGTTGCATGTCGGTAGCTATTGGGATGTGGGAGATATAGTGGTTGAAATTGGTTGATGGAGATTATTTTCATATTTCGACAAAAAGACATGTAAGTCCCCATATTTCACTCTGCAGCCAAAAGTACCTAGCGCAGACCACAGGTGTTTATATGTAACAGTAGCCCCAAGTCTCCCATCGTGTACTATCATAGTTGCATGTTGGTAACTGTGGAGGCGTGGGAGATTTGGTGGTTAAAAGTGGTCGACCGAGGGTATTTTGTGATTTTGACCAAATACATCCGTGACTTTATATTCCACTTTTCAATCACAACTACATAGCACAGATCACTGGTGCTTGTGTGTGGTAGTAACCTCGAGTCTCCCATCGTGCACTGTGGTGGTTTCATATCAGTAGCTGGGAGAGTGTGGGAGGTTATGAAAGTAGTCGACCGAGGGCATTTCCATATTTGGACCAAAGACATGTGTGTCCACATATTCCACTTTGAAGCCATAAATACCCTGCGCAGATCACTGGTGTTTGCGTCTCGTATTAGCCTCGAGTCTCGCATCGTGCATTAAGTTGGTTGCATGTCGTTACCTATCAATAAAAATATTTAAAAAAACACGAATGTAGTCGTTGGGAACCAGCTAATATGAAATAAAATAAATTTAAACGAATTATACAGGTTTCTCACTTAAAAATGTTTGGCAGCGGATGTTTAAGTATTCTTTTAGAATCCCGTCAGCAGTCAACTGCTTAATAAGTAAAAATTATCGGTCACTAAAGTCGTGTTACACTCTGGCCGAATAGCATAGTGATGACTCCAGCCAGTGACAAGTACCTGGGAGGCGCTGTCCCGGGGCCGATGGTTTGACAAGTGGATCCTGCTGGCGGGGAGCAGGACACGCGCCGCCGATATGGCTGACAAAGTGCCGTCCAAGTCAGTGGCTCCAGATAGCGACCGAACAGGCTGCCTGACGGATACGGCACAACCTCAACACACCCGAGCAACCAAAACCAGTCCAAACAGCAAACGTCACATGTTATTGTCTTCCCAGGTCACTCCCTAAGATATCCTACTGTTGTCTCCAGTCATATCCCTCCCCACGTACATATGTTTACACATAGGATAGATGAAATGCATCTACCAATACCCACTTTGCAGTGAATCGCGGAGTAATACTAAAAGTCACCATCGGTCCTATATATATTGCAAAGGCCCTCAGGATGCTGCTAGGCTTCCAACAATTTAGTGTAAACTTTCCCCCCCCCCCTCCCCCCATTAATTCCAGAACATATTTTTTACTATTTTCTCTTATGTCTATCGGTAAATTATTGCGTAAGTAATGAACACAACTGATATTTGCGTTATGTACTTTTCTATAATTACAAATATTCTGAATGGAATATTGACACTAGCCACTCTTGCAAATGATTAATTAATAGGATTAACCTGTTTCTCAAGTACAGCAAGGGATCATTTTCTTCTTGTAGTGTTACTAAAAAACATTCTCCTTTCCTTATTCAACATTATTTATTACTTGATGAAATCGAACAAACTAGAACTACCGCCTTTTTTTCCTTTTGATGAAGTTCTGTAACCTTTCTTTTTACATGATCGGAAATAATTATGTGATCTGCTTAGAAGATTTCTATAATTAATTGGATAGTGAAAACTAGTTGGGAAAATATTTTCAAGGAGCCTAGCAAAATTTATTGTAGCATACTTTGAATTTGAAACACATTTCAGCGATCACTATAACTGAAATTCACTTGACAGAATAAAATTACAATTATTTTAATAACTTGCGGTGTTATCACATGCTGGCGATCCTAATCAAAACAACTTTATTTCAAACTAACAGAACAATACAAACTATCACTGCCTTGGAAAATCCCGTGTGAAATCTGTAAGCAAATTTGAGTCTAGGTGCGGTATATCTATCTTTTTTTTTACTATCGAATCGTAATGCGTTGTCGCGTGTCGGTTAGTTCAAACACGCCGGCCGCGTGCAACCCAGCGCTATGACTTCAAGTGAGACGCATACGCAGCACTGTCAGTATATAGGATATCTAAATTACATACGGCGATAATTAAAAAACGGAAATAAATATCCACATTCTCTTGTGTGCCCTGTATATTCTTTTAATTTTGACAGATAATATGAATGAAATGCTACGTGGCTTGGTTCTGACCTCCCTCTCCCTACCACGTAGTTCAGCGTAGTTTTCTACCTAACCTGTCCCTTCCCAAGACCGGGGCACGTAGTTTATCAATGCTTCCTAAGCAACGTGATAAGTCATTCAGAGTCGAATATTCTGGAAGGACAGCGGAACGAGAGCCAAACTTCAGTCTTTTTTTAGAATCGTCGAGTAAACTGTCACATTAAAAAATAAAACATTCTCAATCAACGTAATAACAATCCATCAATTAAAAATGTTAGTATAAACTCGACAAAAATTGATTTAAAACAAGGAAACAATTAAATGTTTGTAACCACAATCTGGACCTAAGATACTACGGCATACTTTATTTAAAGTAAAAATAAAAACAATGGCTGAAAGACAAGTGTATCCAACGAGTCTTCATAACTGAACCTTTCTATTAGCATTCGATAGGACGTGGATTCAAATCCTGGTCCGCAGTTTTCTACGGTTTTCTGAAATCACTCCATATAAATGTTTCCTTCAAAAAGAACATGGCTGAATTCCGAACCGATCGTTGTCTCAGTTTTTTTCCCGTCTCTAATGACCTTGTCATTGACTAAGAATAAAACCTTAAAAAAATGAAATGAAAGAAAGTTCCTATCTGGTTACAGTATTGGTATTCGAGACGACTACATAAACTACTTTAGCCATTATACTACGAACTTCACTATCAGATCCATTTTTCACCAATGCGTTTTTTTAAATACATATTTCTGACATTATCTCTACCTTGTTTTTTGTTTATGGCTTTACGCTTCGTCATTGTCGAGTTCATTAAAGGCGGGGAAAGGACTGGGGACAAGGAATGGGAAGGAGTTCGCCCATGTCTTTTTGGAGGAACCATCCTGGAATTCACCTAGTGTGATTAGGGTAAACCATGGAAAAACTCAAATCTAATTGGCGTGACGGGGATTCGAACCTGCGTCTTCCCGAATGTGAGGCCACAACATTACAGCTCAACCAACACGCTCGGTTTCTACCTTCTTGTTTTTCGCACAGTCGATCTCAGAAACTTCGTTTCACACTACATTAATTTGCTCATTTCTGCTTTGTTTACTGCATAATTCCCTTAATTGTTTATCACAGAAGATATATCTTGTATGTTGATAGCTTAAATTTTAAAGGACCAATAAAAATAAGACATATTTTCGAGAGTACTTTGACAGTTTAAATGCTCTGAAACAGTATATTAGAAAATCGTACATTTGTTGGCAAGGACAAGCGTATTCACCGCAAGCAGTGTGAGATAAGTGGCGGAGTTATACGCACCGCTGTGGTCGGCGGTAATGAATTGCGGCTGCTGGAGTGGAGTGAGCCGAGGAGGCTGCTCCAAGAAGAGCGAGCGCCAAGGTCGGGGTGTATCAGCGCGCCTACTCTTCACCGCGCCGATACCATCTTGATGGAGCACCCTATACCAGTAATGGACAGCCATTCCGGCAGCCAGACACCGCGGCCCGCTCTCTCGCTTTTCATTGAATATTTATCCCCGTTACGATTATATTCTGCGGTAATGGAACTCGCCAGACACGTTCCTTTTTCTCCGGCCGGACGCGAAGAAAAGCCGAGGGTGGCGGAGGTGGGGTGGGAAGATAACGTCCGACACGCGGCGCTCGGGGGAATCCTCCCAGATCATCCCACGACGTATGGCACGTCTTTTAAACTGTTGCCGCTCCGCCGTCAGCTCTGAGCCCTGTTTGTTCGACGCTTTTCCCCACTTAGCGCTCCAACTTACAATCCTCGAGAGCGGGACGTCACAGAAACTTTGTAGCAAATCTTCTACTCAGCTGCAGAGAGTTCTGATAACTCAGTGGTTAGATAACGAACAACATTTGGCTAACTAATACTCAGAAACTTCAGATTAAAAGGGTTTTCATTATGCCAGTATAAATTAATATTCGTAATTGCTACCTTCGCTGTTACAATTTAAGTTTTATAAAATAAGTATATCCATCTTCCCTTTTCCAATATCGAATTGCTTCGATAGGTCTTTTATTATATTCCATTCTGGATCTGTTACACAGTTGAAAAAATTACCTTCTGAATAAAATTCAATAATTTTCTGCAAATATCTACTCTACTTACAATTCTCTCATGTAACTATTTTCCTTCACTGCCCTCTGACTCTTAATTTCAAATATCAACTTAAACTTCACGGTCATCACGTTAGAATTTCTACCGTAATCATAGATCTGCCTCTAGCCATCTTTTTTAACAATCAAATGCTAACCAAAGATCTTCTTTTTTCTCGAGGCTTGACGTTCCATGACCCTTAACACTTAAGCATCAAAGTAACTCAGTAAAATTACGGGCACTTAGTAACTGAATATACTTTTAATCTTAAATTTCACGATCAGTGTGGTCAGGTACCTTACAAGATGGGCATGGGATGGATAACAAAGGGTATTAGAATCTCTAGTAAAACAAAGAGGGACCTTTATTTAAAAATGAGAGAATCAGATAACTATGCGCTGAAAGTTCACTATAAACTTTATTCTAAAATACTAAGAAATGTAATAAGGAAGGCCAAGAACAAGTACATATCGGCGAAAATAGAAAATTCAGACAGTAAAATGAGAACAATATGGAATATAATAAAGACTGAAACAGGAAAAACTGTAAATCACTCTAAAGACATAAAAATAGAACAAAATGGACATGTGTATAGCGAAGTAGGGGAGGTTTGTGAAATATTTAACAAACATTTTACGTCAGTAGTAGATAAATTAGGCATAGAAAAGCAATCCCCACATAGTGCTCTAAGGCTTCTTGAGACTGCTTTCCCAAATAGCTTTGTGGAGATGAAATTGCCACCAGTAACAGTCTCAGAAATAAATAAACTCATTAAACAATTAAAACCTAAAAATTCTTCCAGCTATGACAATATTTCAAGTAAATTACTAAAAAGATGTTCAGACTGTATCAGTCATGTACTTGCTCACATTTGTAATGAATCCTTAATACAAGGTGTTTTTCCCGATAGACTAAAATATGCTGTTGTAAAACCATTATTTAAAAAAGGAGACGTAACATGTGTAGACAACTACCGTCCCATTTCATTACTTTCAACATTCTCAAAGGTTTTTGAAAAAGTCATGTATAGTAGAGTAATAAAACATGTTACACACTATAATATCCTAACTAATTCACAATTTGGGTTCAAAAAAGGATCATCCATAGAAATGGCTATATATTCATTTTTAAATAACACATTTGAGGAACTGAATAATAAAATGAATCCTGTAGGAATATTTTGTGATCTTGCAAAAGCATTTGACTGTGTAAATCATGAATTACTTTTAAAAAAAATGGAATACTATGGTATTTTTGGGACCGCAGGTAAATGGTTTAAATCATACATTGAAAGCCGAATGCAAAAAGTTTCAATTTTTGATTCTAAAATAAGTAAAGATGCTTCATCAGACTGGGAGAAAATAAAACATGGAATTCCACAAGGCTCTGTCTTAGGTCCCCTCCTCTTTCTGTTATACATCAATGACCTTCCTGGAAATTTATCCGACAAAGTTAAGAGTGTTTTATTTGCAGATGACACTAACCTGACTGTGCGTAAAACACCAAACAGTACTATAGAATTTAATGTAAATGAAGTACTTAGAGTAGTAGCAAATTGGTTTAAGGCAAATTCATTAAAATTAAATTTTGAAAAAACACATTATATTAGGTTTAAAACAAAAAACTATGCACAGCCAGATATATGTATAAACTATAAAAACAACAAAATCTTAGAAACAGAGAGTATAAAATTTCTTGGTATTAAAATAGATCAGAAACTCTGTTGGCATGATCATATCACTACACTACTGGCAAAGTTAAGTAGTGCCACCTTCGCAATACGAACACTTTCTCTAACAGCAGATCTAGAATTAATGAAACAGGTGTACTCCTCATATTCTCTAAAGACCTCGCTGTTAAGAGACGTTAAGCAGTTTTTTCTTTCTTTTTTTTAATAAAGCATGATGCAAGACTAAATATAAGGAAGTATGCAAAGTTGAACATTTTATTTGTCGAGTCTACACTAATATTATAAATTTTAAAGTGACTCTGTTTGTCTGATTGTTACGTTTCCATGACTACATGGCTCAACCGAAGTAGATACAATTTGACAGGGAAATGCTACATACCATTAGAGGGGACATAGGATACTTTTTTTAAAATATAAATAACTTATTTTGTCGTGAATTTTCAAATATTAACAGAACGAGAACACATAGACGGATTTCGTATATAAGTTTGTAATGTTATATCGGTCGCTCAAGCTATGTTTCTTTCTCAGACAGTTTGTGTATTATCTGTCTGTAAATTGACTCCGTGCTTTTTGTGACACCTTGTAAGTAACTTACAGGTTTCTGTACCCAAGTCTAGCAATAAACTTCTAACTCCACGCGTTGAAAGTCGCATATAACAGTTAGTTACTATATAAAGTATAAATAAATCTGTAATCGGCCGTTTCTGTGAATTTTTTTTTGTAGAGGCATCACGAAAAAACTACTGAATGATATGAATGGAGTTTCCTCAATATGAAAGCTTAGATTCTACCGTTCAAAATGCGATATGTCTTATGGCTACGTGATCAGTGGATGAATCGATAATTAATAATCCGTATATAAACGGAACAGATAGGAGCCAAAAATTACGTTTAATCAAAGATAAACAATCCTATATTTGGGTAAATATATATATATTTTTTACTATGTAGCTTGACTATTTAACATCTTTGCACTCGTGAAGGCAAAAGTTTTGATTATTAAAAACTAAATTCAGCTGCCGATAATAATGACATCAGTAATACGACACTCACGAAGGCAGTTTGTAATTACGAGTAAAATTAAATTCATCTTGTCTTAGGTAGGCACCACTTCAAGAAACTGTGTTTTCTCTTTAATTTAATTTAATAGCAATGGAGCACACGCTCCGGTGGCAATTTCCCTACACACCCAACTTCCCCTTATCCTGCACCCATCTTTGCCCTCTACAAACTTTAAATTCTTTTAACGTTTTCGGTAAGTTATTCATTATTTCCCTTGGTAACTCATTCCAATCCCTGTCTCCCTTACCAAAAAAAACAAATCTTCCTACACCCTTGTGCCTGAAATCGAGTGCCAGCTTGTGATCATGGTCATATTTTCCCTTCCATGCACTACTTTTCATACCTACTGCAATATCTTTCCATGACTCATCGCCAGTATACGCCCTGTACACTCCCAAGACCCTCCTCATCCTCCTCCTGTCTTGCAATGAATCCCATTCCAGCTCCTTTATCATATCTGCCACTGATTGCATTCTGCGATAATATCCAGAAACAAATCTAGCAGCACTTTTTTGCACCCTCTCCAATTCCTGTATTTGATACTGAAAATGTGGGTCCCATACTACACTAGCAAATTCGAGCAATGGTCTGACCAAAGTTTAATAATTCAATTCCTTGACTTCTCTCGTGCATCCCCTCATCACTCTCTCTAACAAGTGCAGAATTTTGAAATCTTTTCCTACCACCTGTCCAATGTGTCCTGTGAAATATGAGGTCCCCACATGGGAGAAGCTCCCGGGAAATGCTTGCGTTAAATAAATATATTATCTCCTTCAAACTTCAGGATCCGTGTTCAAATCCATGTGCAGCCTGTAGTTTTCAAGGCCATTGCTTTGTTCATATGCGATACGTCAGGACGCACAGTGATTTGGAATTCTTGTTAAACCTTATGCCCAGCCGTGACAGAGGTGGACTGCACGGCAAAGTGAATCTGTGTCACCGGGTAGCTTGCTTTACTTAGTTGTAAAGGACTCCAACATTTCATGTATCCAGGCTGCTCTTTGAACAGCATTTGAAGTCTGATGGTTCAGCAGTTCAATGTCAACAGATGTAAAGATTAAGTTCGTGTTCCAATTTCAGCAGGAATAGTTAAAAATCCATAACATGACTCTTTAATTCTAGCAACACTTAATTTATTTCGAAATTTTACTATAGAATATAAATGTTTTGAGGATTCTGGCTCCAGGTTCAACCGTAAGTCACATTTAGCTGTTGGAATTGTCAGATTAAGAAATGCTAAAAAGCCTGAGACTGAATGCACCATCAACATAAACTGGTTCCGTGAGGCCACACATAGTTAGTTATCAGTTTACAATAACGTGCTGAAGGCAATTCAAAATACTATTACAAAAAATTCAAAACATATCATATCAGTGGCAGGAAATCAAAGCTTACTAGCACAATACGTAAAACTCGATTTCTTCTATATTACTGTTGAAATATACCGTCTTTCTTGTTCGATACCTATATGAGGTGAAGACATTTTTTGATTGAATAAAATTCAGAGTCGTCAACAAAATTTTGGTTCATATATACTGTAACATTTTTTCTTGTTTACCAAAAAGACTAAAAATTGATAGATGCTATATTTACTTCATTTTGTATTCATAATTACATTAAATGGTTTGTTGCTAATAACAGTTTTGCAGTAATGTCAATTTTTGATTGAAGTATCCTTCTTCCAGCAACAAAACAAATTCACTTTTTCAATACGGCTTATGACATATTACTTATAAATACAATACATGAACATTTACAGTAATTTATGACTTGAAGAATGTGCTATATTTCTCGCAATTATTCTTTCGCAGATGCTGGATTATTTATTTAACAAAGCGTTCATATTGTAAAATGATATTATTTTTTTTAAATTAACCTTGTAATTTTACTACCAAATACCAATCAATAGCATTTAGCGTAGTTGAAACCATAAGTAAGCCCCGAAAAATGTTTCATAGCTACTCATAAAACGGTCAAGTCAGTCCGGATTAATTATTGTTGGTCAAATCTCGGTTAAAGAATTCGATGTCAGAAGATAACACGAAAATAAAATTAATGTTTTATGTTTGTTTGTATAAATACATTCGTCTGCAGGTATTTACCCCTGCTGTAATCCTGATCAGTGCTTTAGTAACATTAATTACCAAAGTTCATGTTAATGTGTTCTAGTTCTGAATTATTTTTTATGTAATGGTTGAAACGTTTTTATCCAAAACTTTATTAATATGAAATAGAATAATTATATTTCATTTTATGGATGAAAAAATCAAAATATTAGAAAAAGCGAGTTACCTTATTTTCTATTTCTACAGCATAAGCATTAAAAAATAATCTTTTTTTCATCAATTTCTAGAATGGATTGTACAATCCTTTACGTTTTTGTACCCTATGTTGATTTCTTCATCTTCATTTAGCTACTGCATATTAGAATCACTTGCTACAATTTACATCCTTAGGTTTTATTTTTTATTTTTTTATTTTTTCACATATTGCTCGTCTTTCTTTAGTCTTTCTTCTTAACATTTTTTTTTTCAAAATGTGACCAAGTTACAAATTCCTCTCTTTGTTTTTATATTCTTTGTATCCTGCTTACACTCACACCTTACCCAATAGTCTCATTACGGTTGATCTTCAGTGCTTCATTTCACTGATTTTGTTGTCAACATCGCAGAAAGTATTAATATTTATCTGCTAGTGATATTTCATTTGCCAATTTATTCCGTACATGCTGCCACTGAAAAACAAAAAAACTGCTGCTAATAAATCCACACTCTATTTCCTTCATTCTTGAAATGTGTATACAAATAATAACTGCGGTTGTATCAAACAAATTTTTCCTTTCCTGTGTGGCATTTCGGTAATAATTTTATGTATCGATGCTGTCATAACTGTGGGACTCGTGTCAATATTTCATCACGGCACCACTAAACAAGGACGCCATTTTTTGAACACATTATCCAGGCCCAGATTTTAGTTACTGGCAATAGCCCGTGATTGCTCCAACTAATTATAATGTTTATGTGGTTTTTGAATTTGTAATTTGCTGTGGTTTATTCCACAACAGCCACAGTGCATTTCCCGCGCGCACGATAAATGGATTACACGGAAAACCGTCGGAGGCGTGCCAGTTGTATGTATTTACAAAGTTTATTGCGGCTTGTCAAATTAATGACCGCTAGGAAATATGACCCCCGACAGATATCAGACTGTGTTTAAACAAGTAAACCACGCGTCACTAAAACATGAGCTGCGGGTAAAAAATGTGATGTGTGTGCCCCGTATCCCGCAGCCGAGGTTCCGCCAAAGCTACGAATGATCAAGTCTTCGATGACTGTGAAAAGGAAAAAATCTACAACTATGCAATCTGAAGTATATAAATAAAATCTTAGAAACGCTGTGTTATTACGTAAAGAATAATTGATATGTACTCTATTAATAAGAGCGGTCTCGTAGCACAATGTTAAAATTCTAACTGGACATTTAAAGTACCCGGTTAGACTTTCCTACTTGGCGGGATATTTTTGTAGGCCTGATCTTCATGTATCGCACAGCTGTTGCGTAATGCAAAGTATGTCAGAAAGCTTCCGAGATTCTGATTCCACGTTAACCTGTAGGTCCCCCCCCCCTCTCCTACCTAGTAGGATTACAAGTATTAGGTTAGGTATGCAGGAAAGGAAGTGGCCGTCCTACCTTCACTACCAGGCCTAACTATAACTCCTTCAGGAGGACCCAACCATACTTAGCTTTTACCAGGACGAAAAAATCTTAGACTATTGAACTTTTACCTCTGTCTATCCGCATATTTCACAAAAACTAATGGACAAGTTTTAACAAAACTGTGCATAGTGATAGCTTATATTATATTTCCATGCGACCCTAATATATATATATATATATATATATGTAAATGGTCCCTAATTAAATTATTCCATAATAGAATGTGCAGGATGAATGTTGCCGGTTGCAAACCTTCTGGCAGCAGAAATGTTTACCATCATTAAGCTTATACTTGGTGGCTTTTGCGAAAATTTCGAGAATCATATATGATGAGTAGCGGTGTTGGCGGTTTGTAGTAGTATGAAAGAAGAATCGGCTCATTTGTATGAATTGTTTATTTGATAACTGAAATAGGTACAACCACTTACGAAGCAATTAGAGATGAAGAAACGTTTCCCTAACAGAAACTAAAAATTAGAGATACACACACAGTTTATCATATCTCTGTGATATGTTGTGCTGCTATCTAGTGTAATGTGATCACCTTATCTACGTCAAAGGAACTCTAGCAGCTTGACTCTGAACAGGCATTGATTAATCATAATATTGACATTTTCGGATTGAACTTCGGGAAATTTCTTTCTTAATTAATAATGACACCTCATTTATCGATTTTGGTTAAGTTTGAAGGGAGACATTGCTCGACCAAAAAAAACCTTTTAGAAATAATGTATATGATATGCGGTGACGGGTGTTTAAACCGCATAAACTATAATAGATTAATGTAATATTGGTTGTCCGGGTTGAACCGCGTCAATTTGTCGAAACCTAACGTTTCGGCCATCATTTTGTGGCCTTCTTCAGAGTACTGTCACGGCTGGAACTGCTGCCGCCTATATATAGCTCCCGAAGAACGCGCTAACCGTTTGGAGTGACGTCACTCAAACTACCGCTGCCAGCGTGGGCCGGTCCGATGGAGGCCTGCAGCCCGCGTTTTCCCGATCAAGCATGACCATATTTGGTCAAGTTGTAGACCCGCCGTCCGCGTTCATATTATCTGATCTTTTTTTTTTTATTTCCAATGCTTCTCTGACATGGCTGGGCCACCATCTGCTTTCTTGAACCAATACACTGGTGTCACTGAATAAAATTGCATGCCCACTGTCAGCAGAATGTTGTGCTACAGCTGATTTGCTGACGACGTAATTTTTAAGATGTCTCATGTGTTCACATAGCCTTTCCTTGACTGTCCGTTCAGTTTATCCGATATACATTAACCGTCCGTGCTTCTATAGTCAGCAACGAAGGGAGTATAGCCACTGAAAGGGAAATTTTAAAGGAGACGTTTCTGGCCAACGGATACAGCCTTGACGTCATTAATAAGGCCACTGCAAGGCTTGCACCTCGAGCATCACCCTGTGCTCCGACACCGGAAGTTGAAGCCAGAAGACGAACAGACGGACCCACGCCAGTATTACCCTATGTCCACGGGGTGACGGTTAAAATCGGCCGTCTTTTAAAGAAGAAAAATATCCGTCCAATATACAGAGCGCCTAGAAAGATTACTGATGTGCTTTTAAAAGTCAAAGACCAGAGGGAGAAGTTGCAGACAGCGAGCGTATACCAGATACCCTGTAGCTGTGGCCAAGTGTATATCGGCGAAACTGGACGGACAGTCAAGGAAAGGCTGTGTGGACACATGAGTCATCTTAAAAATAACGACGTCAGCAAATCAGCTGTAGCGCAACATTCTGCTGACAGTGTCAGAGAAGCATTGGAAAAAAAAAAGACCAGATAATATGAACGCGGACGGCGGGCTACAACTTGACCAAATATGGTCATGCTTGATCGGGAAAATGCGGGACGCAGGCCCCCATCGGACCGGCCACGCTGGCGGCGGTAGTTTGAGTGACGTCACTCCAAACAGTTAGCGCGTTCTTCGGGAGCTATATATAGGCGGCAGCAGTTCCAGCCGTGACAGTACTCTGAAGAAGGCCACAAAATGATGGCCGAAACGTTAGGTTTCGACAAATTGACGCGGTTCAACCCGGACAACCAACATTACATTGACAACGACCGCGGAAGTCTGCGCACCCACTATAATAGATTAACTTTGAGATTCAATTAGAGAAATTATATCATTTTTTTAAATATATACCACTAAAACAATCTGTTAGTACACTCACCAAGCAACACCATTTCAAATATTGCCTGTAAAGAATATTCGTGAAAAATACTGAAGTATTTCTTCGGCTCATCCACAACTATAAAATCTTCTGAATTAGAGGCAGTTTTAGGGTGTGGTGTAAACAAACGTGTGCATTCATGTGTTTACAATATTTGCGTACAAAATAAAATCAGAAACAAAAGAGAAGATCACAGAAAGAGGAAAACGCGTGGCTGCTCCTAAGATTTTTTCTTATCCAGTCCACATTTCTTTGATAGATTATCTGTGGATTCTCGATTCCGCGTTTACGAAGTTATCAGCACAGCAAATAGAAAATCAAACTGTGCCAGAGTGCTATTTGAAACAAAACTAATCTCTATTATTTACGTTCCAATCTTTAACGGTTCCAGCAGTTGTAACCAATTAATTTTTCCTTAGTGCCACTTAAAGAAAGAACTCAACCTCGCGTCTCTGTTATAGCTGAAACGATAGTTAAAAACTGAATCCAGTTTTTCGAGATTTATTAAATTTTGATTCAATAACAAACGTCACAAAAATCAACAAAGGTCCACAAGTACTGTTATAACAATTCTAATAATAATTAAAATCACAAATGTTTATTTAAGTTTAATAGAACAAATGTACGCGTTTTTTTTTTTTTTTTTTTTTTTTTTTTTTTTTTTTTTTTTTTTTTTTTTTTGCAAATCTGAGAATTTTGGTTGCTGTTTACTGAGCTTCAACCTTAAACAATCTCTGACTTGGAGTCGGTGGCGATGTTTGGTTTTTCTTGTCTTACATGGACGAAAATCCGCTCTCACTAAGGTACGTTGTGGAAAATGGTAGCAAAAATGTTAGTACTGATAAACGTATTTTAGTTTAGCCCACAAATTTAGTGGTGACTGCTCTACAAAATGACTCCTCAGTCTGCTCTTGCATGAAATGCCTATTAGTTTCTCTTCGTAAGAGATTGGTAGATGGTTGGTGGAATGGTTTGCGAAAGGGTTATCCAGTTTTATTGCGGCGATATTTTTGGAAAATAGTTGCTTATCTCTGGTGACAGATTTTGCAAGTAACATAGCTGATTTTAATTTTCCATTCAAAGTCGAAGAAGTCATTTCCAAAAAAGTTTGCTTTTAAATCAAAGAAATCCAGAGAGATATTTTTAATGGTTAATTAAATTTTCTCCTGGATAGTATAGATGGTAGTATCCTGGCCGTGAAGATCAAAATTCAATTTCCTGAAAATATTTGACAATTAAACAGATTTTTGCAGCCATGAAAGGTCAGTCAGCATCTGTTTGTACTCATGATGTTCTTGCTCGACCAAGAAAAACGTAATTTCATACGTCAAATGAAATATTCTAGAAACAACTATTCCCTTGGACAACACAGCGTACTTCAGCATGTAATTACAGGGTCTCCTATTCACTACCAAATTCTTTGCAAATGTCGGAAAAAATTCTCGAATTTGATGCTAAGGGCTTTGATAAAGTTAACAATGTTTTCAGAATTTTTATGAATGACTTCAACACTTCCTGGATTTTTTTTTTTTTTTTTTTTTTTTTTTTTTTTTTTTTTTTTTTTTTTTTTGTGTGTCTGCTTTAGAAGTCCAGTCATTTCGACCAATCCATTTTGTTTTCTTCTACAAAACCGTTAACCAGACGAAAGATATCTTCCCCTGGTGGTGCGAACTGGAAGGACACGACCAAATAGGAAGCCTTTATGAACCTCTTTGGAGTTAACGTATCGAACAAATACTAAAAGCTGAGCCAAGTTAGATACGTTTGTAGATTCATCGAATTGTATAGCAAAGTACGAAAAAAACTGTTGTATTGGCCGGGTCTACACATTATCTGACATGTCTATAGTGCGACGAGAGACAGTGTTATTTAACATAGGAATAACATCAACTTCTAGGGACATTTTTTCTCCAAACAAACATTCGCACAACCACAGCAGAATTTGAAACAGTTTAATTGTCTTAAAATATATTTTGATGATAGTAATATTTGAGTAATTTTGTTTCAGTTATCTTAGTGATTACCTTAGCCAAGTGATTAACGCGCGTACCCCTTGAAACAACCTCACGTACCGCTAGGAGCACGCGTACCTCTAGTTGGGAACCATTGGGTTGGAGGAAAGGAAGGAAAAGTATTAGACATCAGTACAGCAGTGTATTTCGTGATCTATCCTACCGTTGTGACCGAAGTTTTGCGTAGTGAGAAGTATATTTCAGTGAATTATTAAATTACATAAGATATTCGCATGTTAGACAATAATTCCATGTGTAAACTGCGTCTCCTGTCTATCATATACTCAAAACCTAATTTCTCTATCATTCTGTGACACTTTTGTATGGACTTTAGCAAAGTGTGCGACTCTTCACTGCGAATTCTCTATACTGTCAATCATTATCTTACGCTAAGATCCCATTTAGTACCATTAATACACCAGACAAGAAGTTCAATAATTTTTAAACGGTATTTAATTTACACAAAAATCTCAGTTCTTCGAAATGTTACCCATATATCGCAATCAAACATTCGAAAAAAAGGGATACGGAATTCAGATGCTTGACTGGAAAAATATAAATAATAAATAAATAGTATAAGCTGATGAAATAATAAGCAACGGTCTCGCAACTAAGCAGGTGAAATGTAATGTTGAAAATATCACAAAGAAAAGTTACTACTGAATTGTAGGAGTATAATGAACAAAGTAATAGAGTTTAGAACGTTATTAGTGATACACAAACCAAATTTAGTTTTAGGGATAGAATCAGGGTTAAAGGAAGGAGTCCTGATGGTTATAAAATGTACATCAGAGATAAAGGAGGAATTGGTAGATGGCCTTTCACACTGGTAAGCAAACATTTCTACTGCTCATTGGTGTTCATAGGTCATAGTTATTCAGAATTCTGGTATGTAACAAACAAACAAAAAAATTTGTTGGCTGCCTAGTACACTGTAAGAATGAATGATGCCGACTGCCGACGAGGCTCTTTGGAAGAAGTTAAATTCATAATCAGTTTAGAGGTGAGCATGGAATGGACATTAATATTGGGGACTTAAATTTACCAGGTGTTTAGTGCCAATGAATTACGATAATTAGTACAAGGGAACAGGGGTTTGCAAACATGTTAGTTAGGAAAGGAGGCTTCTCGCCAGTAGCAGAGCAAAACACTAAGAGGGAAAGCATGTAGGATATCATCTTAATAAAGTTTGACGATAATTTCAAGGGGTCTCAGGTTGGAAGGAATAAATGATCATGGTGCAGGATTGATTGATATTAGAGGGTTTAGTAAACCATTAGTAAAAATTGATGTTGGACATAGGTACAGTTATAAAAAGGCACATGCCACAGAACGTAAAAGATACTATAGAGAAATGCCCAGTATGTGGATGGAGAGCACTAGTATAGTGAAGAGGAGGAATGGTTTTAATGAAGTGCTATGTCCACTCTCTAACGTAAAACCTACCAGGTATACATGGAGAAAATCACCATACTAGAGCTAGTTGTATGGTCTACAAGTCAAATGTTTTATTTATTTTTTTAAATCTGTCTTCCATGTTACGTGTGCCATTTTGTAATTATAGATAAATTTTTATTTATATGATACTTCATGTTGATCTTGTATGTGAAGGGTTTGTAAGAAAATAATGAGGCAGCAGTAGTTATATAATGAACTTGTTTTTACTGGCAAATCACGTGCAAAATTAACAAGTTTAAACAGTACGTTATTCCTTTATTTCATTACTGAAATTATGACATTATGTCCCTTGGAAAATAGTATTTTCCAAAACCGATATGGTAACGGTAGAACGCAGTAAATTATAGGAAAGCAAGTCTGAATAATCTGGAGACTTCAGTAAAATCTTCAACGATTTACCGCCCAATGTATCGTAAAAACACAATATTTCGACTGCTACCTCCACCGTCGTCTTAAGGTTTGAACCCAACTGACCCGTTGTTATGGAGTCGCCTCAGAATCATAACTTTGAATTTTAGTTGCTGCGTATCGTCCACAGCAGCAGAAATCCTATATCTAATGTCTGAATATAAATTTTGAGGCTAACTTTAATATACATGTCCGGATTGAAATTAACTAGGCCATATAGTTTGTGATTGTAGAGGAGAGGAACAAATATCGAGCCCAATTTTTTTTTTTTTTTTTTTTTTTTTTTTTTTTTTTTTTTTTTTTTTTTTTTTTTTTTTTTTGCCTAGCTCGTCTTTGCTTTAAGTTTATTCCAGTTTTAATGAAATATGTTATTTGGTAAGTTCAAATAGCCTGCATGACAGAAGTTAGTAGATATCTAATCAGAGTTCTCAAATCAATTTTTAGTAAAATCATATAAAAACAGTCGCTGAGAAAAAGATTGTCAAAGTCAGACCCTTATTAAGAATATACACAAAATTACCAGAAAAGTCCACTTATGAAAGCGTTTTATTTTAACATTTAACCATGTGTTATGAACAATCTAGTTTATTTGAGATTCATAATATTTGATAATTTACCACCAAAGAAAAAAGTGATAAGTTTCTTTGGTAGTAAGGACAAAAATCACCACATTTTTCTATTAGCTTTTCAAATCACTTAAACAAATTGATGAAGTATTAATTAGAATTACGGAAGGTCCGACATAGGGAACGCAGAGAGAACCTACAAAGGACTTCTTTGCCTTGGAAGATTCAACCACTTAAAGACAATGTTGGTAGATATCAAAGTAAACAAGAGACACAGTGACACGGAATAGTATTTGCCAAAGACAGTGCAGTGAACAAATTGTTACTTTCTTCCTTTGGAACATTATAAAAACGCTGTTTAATGTACTTCTAATATCTTGACTGGCGGGATACTTGTCTCTGCATGGCCCTGAAAATTTCAACATACATCCTTTTTTTCGATATCTTCTTGTTCTATCATATGCTATTAGAATGCAGCACCACCCGGGCGAAATAAAGTTGGGGTCCGACTTATGGACCCGAGTCCGTCTTTAGTTACTTTCCTCTATTAATACAGTTTTTTTTGTTTTTTTTTAAATTAACCTTCTGTGCTAGTGGGGGGATATTTCATTGCAAGCATACGCCGGAAATGTGTCCGTTCTTACAATCTGTAGATTATTTTAGCTTTGTGAAGCCAACTGACTATTATTCCAAGTGGAACGAGAGTGTTGAAAGGTCATTTGCCATCGTGTTGTTTCAAGATCGATCAGATTACTTTTACGGAGTAGTCCCCCAAAATCTGTCATCAAGAACTCCAGTATATAGTGAATCATTATTGAAGGAGATGTGAGCTATCCACTCAGTTAGTGTGGGTAGATTATATGCCCAAAGCCAACAGACAGCTTATGAAGGAACAGCGTGTTTTTGGACGAGAACGGCCCATTCTGAACTCTCAACACATGTCAGCTGCCATTTTTGTTAATCGAAGAAATGAAAAAAGTTGCTCCGAATGAAATACCACCAAATTTATTCCCTGTTGGTTGCTTAAACATTTAATGCCCGGGATTTAATGGAACAGATTTCTACGCACTTCACATCAAATACATGACATTACTCTCGCGTCCAGATAATGCGTACCGTACCACGCTCAACACAAAATTATATCGCTGCCCAGCTAACTGTGCTGGCCGTCGCTAAAGATTGTTACCATACTACTTAAAGATAGTGTCATTACGCTAGATCGTACCGCTTATGAAAACTCGATATATTACAAAACAAGTCAAAAATATTAATACAATTATTCAGGAAGCTTACAATTAAACAAAGCAATAATATAATAATAACAGATGAATTTTTCTCGGCAAACTAGTCGAGTAAGAACGTTTGTAAAATTCGACGTTTCGGGCGGTCATAGCCTCTGCCACCATGACTGCAGCCCCATCACCCACTGGCAGCAGTGACTTGACAATGGCGGCAGAGTATATTACCGCCGAAACGCCGTGTTTTACAAACGTACTTATTCAGCTAGTTTTCCGAGAAGATTTCATTTGAATGGTATACAACGCCGATAAAACCTCCACTCTAACATAAATAGTGATAATAAAAATGACTGGCGGGTGAGTGAGTTTGTTCCAGAGACCATGCTTGATGGTGGTGTTTTGAGTGATTGGACGGCGGGCGGAAGTCATAAAACTGCGGCAGGTGTATTGGGGCTGCGCGGCGCCGATGCCACTTCATTAAATCCGTGTTATTTATCCGCGTCGGCTGCCGTTCGTCAGCGAGGCGCGGCGCTTATTATCACAACTCAGACAGCCGCTGCCAAGAACTAATTAATCCGTGTGGCGCCGCGGCAGAGTTCACTCTCGCGCCGTGTTGTTTAATGGAGCTGACCGAATTGATGGCGATTATTAATTTATGCAAAGAGCGGGCTGCCATTAACGCATCGACACCCCCGACTCGCGGCATTATCTTATTTTGGCAGGCGGCGAATCTCTTGCGCGCGAATGGAGTCGGTGTACAGTGAACAGCCAGCCGGTAATTAACACAGGATCAAATAGACCGCTCCGTCTGCTTCCAATTGCTAAATTATACAGTGCGAGCCAACACAACGAGGCAAGTAACAGGGAGATGCATTTAAAGCTAAGACTTACGTATGCCCATCAGGTAAAAGAGTGCTTTGGTATACTTGTACGTACTTAAGTCTTCTTCTTCAACATTTTTTCCTAGGGGTCGGCTGTCGTTGATAAGTTTTACTCATGGTCAAAGCATTTTATACCTCCTGCTCGGTCGACTACGTACTAATGGAGGAAATGAAGTGTTGCCATCTCTCTGCGAAATATGTAACTACATTCTGTGTGCCATAAGTGGAGTCCGAATCTTTAGGACAAGTCATATTTTTTTAACGTCTTCCTTTTGAGCTGAAATGCTGAATTAAACACTGGTTAAACGTTTCTGATTCTATTGAAATGTATTTTATACAGCATATAAATCCATATTCAGGCCATTTTCCTAGTTTTGGTCATATTTCAATAATATTTATGATCATAAGGTCATACTTTGAGGAAAATCTGGTAGTTTTTTTTAATAGTACCGGGTATTATATATAGATGAAAAGAAATTAAGATAATTATTCACAGAAATACTATACAGGTTGGGGGGAGGGGGGAATAGAAGTAATTTTCACTGTGGTCAGAATTCACCAGTCAAGAATTAAAATTATACATTATTGTCACTCTCTAAACTTAATGTTCACCCACCTTTTAATATCGACAATGCAGCAGAAGCATGTCTGTGTCGATCCTCGTTAATCAATATCTCAATGAAATATCCTCAGTCATCGTCAAATCTGCAGTGGGTCGGTGAGTAGACCTACAGCCATGACGAAAATAAAATTTTCTGAAAGTGCAAAGTTACGTAATGGAATTTCGAGAGGAGTATTTAAGTACAGAGGAAACAGTTCTATTCTGCAAATTATCAGAAATTAAAGTGACTTCAACAAAACGATTTAAAATTTAATTTCCCGATGGTGCAGCGGGTGTTCGGATGCAAATTATGATGTATATATGAAAGCGATACTACTAAATGAAATAATGTTTAATTGAGCATGTTTTGATGTATAGTAAATTTAATTGGTTGGACATATTTTGTCATTTTTAGGTCATATTTACCCATTTTTAAGGTCATATTTTCCTGCATATTTCTGTATTTTTCGGTCATAAAGATCCGAACCCTAGTGATAAGTTTTTTTTTTTTGAAATGTGTAGTTTATAAGACGGTGATTGGGGATTGTCCCGGCATTCGTCTTGATTGCCGCGGAAAACTGCCTAAAAACTGTGATCAGGGAGGCCAGTGCGTGAGGACCTGGGCTCGTGGCCTGTCCCGTTGTAGCTCACCGATCCAGTGTGCGGTGCCTGGAGGGTCACTTGTGCGTATTTACTTGCAGTCTTAGCTAGATATCTTGCTCTCATTCTTATGTGCCAACGAACGAACCTGTATATATTATTTATTTGACACCAAGGGCATTACAGCCAAAAACTCGAACGAAATAGGTGATGCCTTTTGAGAAAACCATTTGTGAATTAATCTTAATTGATTTCTGGCAACCCTAGAAAACTGAAATTTATATGGCCAGATCGGTGACCGAACCCTATAAGGGAACACCGTATATCTGACGGTTATTTAAATTGAACGTGATAACTGTTATGCAATTAGTTTATTATTTGAGTTTAAGGTGGTTGATTGATGTCTGTGGATTCGGAGATTAAGATTGGCAGTAGTAGCTTTGGTGAAAGAGAAGCTTTGGCCGTGTGAGAATGGAATGATACGCGTATTGAATTTATGAGACGAGCCAGGCAAACGCTGATTAATTGGATTATGTTATAAAAAAATGGTATTTATTAGTTTAAATGTTGATCCGACATTAGGAATTGTATCATATGGGCATATATAAGTTGCTAAATAGGAAAGTGCATATAATAATAGAAGTTGTTTACTTTCAATGCAAGTTAAATTTTCTTGTATTAAACACTAAAGTTTCAATCCAAGGTCCAGGCCGTAACGTAAACTGTTACTTGCAGTGGTTGCCTTTAAGAATTTCTTGTAGTTTGCTGTGAGATTTACTGTATTTCTTTCATTTCAACTCAGTGTTAAAGCTGCTTTTTCAAATCTGGTTTTCACTTGATGTTTCCATAATCGTAAGGGCTGTTCCTGGTGCTCAGTTAGATTCATCTGGCATTGGGTCAGACTTTGGAAACTAGTTTGAGCAGTAATATGGCGGTGAAAGAAACGCATTGAATTTCCATCTTTTCTCTTCTTTAACTAATGTGGAACATACGGATAGAAATCGTCTGCGAACATGTTAAGTTATCTCCTAAGTGTGTTAATTTGAAGTGGCATTGTGCTATGTTTGAAGCGCAACTGGAAGATACCATTTTTTTTTGTGTGGTTTTACGGCTCCGCAACGCCGAAGTCATATTAGAACGGGGATATACGTACATTGATTGATGGCTCTTTTATTACATTAATCGCTAGTGGCTTAGAACTTGAATCACAACTAATAAACGTAAAACTCTTGCTATCTCGTAAGCATTACTCTGACGTATACCTTATCAATTCAGCTCTACGACCCTACACCAACTTGGTTACCGTGTGTTTTTAATTACTTCAGCTAATTAAATTAAGAAATTCAATTTTATATAACGGTTAAACAAAATCTTATCAGAACATTTAAACGTGTGTATGGTTAATCATCTTGTTGACGTGTTTGTGATTAGGGTTAGTGTCTGTGTGAGTCGACGCAAGGTGCTGTGTCACTCGTGAAGACGAGAGCAGACTAGAGGGTGCTCGTGTCGCCACGCCGTCCACCAGCCAATTCCGGGCTCCCCGCAGAGAGAGAGAGAATGCAGCGAAATCTTTTTTCCCCTCTTAATTCAACAGACATTACCCCCGCAGAAAAGGGCAGCAGCGCCAGTGACGGCGATTACTGGAATACGTGCGCCTGAAGCGCCCTCCCTCCTCCAAATCCCCGGCGCAAATAATGCATAAACATAAGTACCATTTACATCCATTTAAAGATAAAAATAGTTTTTATTAAAAGCCGGCTGCGGCGCCGAGTAGCACGTACGTGTGGCGCACACCCCGGACCATACGTGCCCTCCGAGCGGGCCCGTGTGCGTGTGTCTTTTATTTATTTTTTCGTGCGCGTTCTTCTTTTTTAATGCCCGGCACGTCCGCGCGACGGCTGCATACATTACGCTAAGCCGGGCCGTAATGCGCGCCGTGTTCTTCTGATTGCGGGGGCGGGATTACAGTGGGCCCGGGGGCGGTGAGGATTAGCGGGCGGCGGCAGCGTCCAGCAAGTGTCGGCCTCGCGTTAAACTCCTTACTTGTGTTGCCTGGTCACCTGCGTCTCATTGATACAGCAACAACAGTGCATTCTGACCTCGCATTCGGGAGGACGCGGGTTCGAATCCCCGTCCGGGCATCCAGATTTGGGTTTTCCATGGTTTCCCTTAATCACACCAGGTGAATGCTGGGATGCTGCCTTCAAAAAGGCCATGTCCGAATTCCTTCCCGTTCCTTGTCCACCTCTCCCATCCCGCCACTAATGACCTTAGCCGTCGACAAGGCGTAAAGCAATATATATATATATATATATATATATATATATAAACAATGCAATCTGTTCAGACATGCAGTGATGGCATGGAACATTTCTACATTATTTCTGCGGCTGCCATTCGTTATTGAAAATGCACAAAAAAACGCGAAAGAAAGGGGTTTTACACAGTTTAACTCCTACAAAGGACTGCGTTCCTAAATAGACGCGTATGCACTTTATCTTGTTTCACTCCCTTTGATTAATTTATCAACTAGTAACGGCTAAAATATGTATTGTGTTGACTTCCAGGTCAAGATTTACATATCGCAATCTTTAACTGAGTTTGGTGTCACTTATCTTTTTGTATCCATATCTTTCTACCTCTCGAGTATAGCGAATACATTTCATTACTTCAAATTATTTAAGATTTTATTTCGTTTTACAAAACGTTAGCTTATTATTGGTGGACATGCAAGAAATCTGCTGTTTCAATCTAGTGGCAAAAAAATCGCCGATGACGTCAGTTCAAGTTCCGACACGTGACAAATACCGTACGCTCAGTACAGTTCACATGCGGCAAACAAGAGGTGCTTCCTCTCTCACTTGATTCTGATTTACGGAAGCGACAAGTACTTACAGGCTCGGGTTGTCTGCTGATCGATTTCAACTAGTACCCTCCATTTTTCGTCTTAACCATCTGACTGAGATTTTTTCTACTTGTGGCTTTACGTCGACGATATTAGAGGTAGGATGGGATTGGGATCAACTAACGGGAAGGAATTCGGCCATGCCATTTTTGAAGAAAGCATACCGGTATTCGCCTAGAGTGATTTGGTGAAACCATGAAAAACCAAAATCTGGATGCCCGGACGGGGATTCGCGTCGTCCCGAATGCGAGGCCAGAGCGTTACCGCTCATCCACCACGTTTGGTTCAGCCGAAACCCAATCCTGAATATAATCCTTCACCAGTCAGAACCGTCGATCAAGTAACCGTTGTTGATTGTTCGTCTTCTATACGCTAATTTTTCGTTAATCCTCTGACGCCACTTCGAGTTGTGCATAGTTCAGTGCCGTGTGTTTATAAGTTGTATCTGAAAGTTGTCAGATATCTGTGACACAACTGTGTGTTATGATTAGCTGAAGGTTCTTGTGTAGTAACCCTGGGAATTGATGGTACTCGACGACTACATCCAAGATACGAGTTATCATCAGGGACTTTAAAAAACAAATCATTCAATCCAAAGGAAGGTTGGTTACAACAATTTTATGTATATGTTGCGCATAACTTTTGATGACACCATAACCCTAATGCTCTATTAGAGGTCGTCCATTAATTACATCAGTAGTTTTTTTTCGTAAATATGGATTTCTCCCCCCCCCCTTCCCCTCTTGGTTAGCATTGGTGAGATCTGGTGGGAAAACCCTTCTCCCCCTCCTCCTGCCCCCAAAGTGAGATCGACATCGTAATTTTGGAGATTTTTTTATACCTCTGCAGTTCTTTGAAAGGCGATAATCTGAAATAAAATGTTAACGTGAGATTTCTGTCGATCCCTCCTCCCCCCCTTTTTGTGCCCACGTAATTAAGGGACGCTCCCTTAGACTTCGTTCTATGACCTTGAACCACAATTAAAGAAGCGCGTTAACCTAATCTAACACGCGGGTTCTGATAACATCATGACCTTGAAGACAAGTCCAATGTTGGACTGTGACATTGAAGTCGAACTGTAACCATGTATTTTAACAACCTGCCAAAAAATCTAAATACTACCTACTAATGAGCTAGAATCTTTATCTACAGAAATCTACAACGTTGTCTATCAATGTTAAACTGATCTTAACGTTGCCTCCTAAATCGTTTACAAAAATTAGGTCCACAAAATTTTCTCGTCGGATGCTTCATGTCGCATTTAAACTAATATTGCTGTCACTGTTCAATAAGGAAATGACGTATCCATTCATAAATCTTTTGCGATACTCTTTGCACTCGGGTGCTGATTTGCAGACTAATGATAGTGTGGTAGTGTACAACGGTCTTGAAAATGATGAAAATATCATCCATATGAGATACTTTATAAATATATCTTTAAAATTACAGAATAAATAGCACGATTTGAATAATACATTATGCGATTGTTATTCTGATAATTAGACAGAGCAGAGTATTTATCACGACCCTGAAGCCCTATCCTTCTAACATGACTTCTTTTTATTTCCTGATGTACCCGGAATTCATAACATCGATGGATAAAAACCGACTTTAGTCACTAAAAAACGATATTTGACAGTTACAATTTATATCCATAGACTACCTCCTGGGTTCGTTCATGTCGTAGTGGGACTAGTAGCCAAATCTATGTAGTAGCAAAGAAAGTTCGTTGATCAACGGTTGGATTCTTACACTTCGAGTATATTAACTACATTCGTTCCGGATAAAGGTCCGATATTCGTTGAACAGATCTCTATTATTATTGTAAAGCGATCCAGAACACGAATATGTTTGTCATGAAATACATATGACGTACTGCACAGAATTTAAATGTTCTTCCCAGCACACGCATTTAAGAGTTAACCATAAAGTATATAAACATATTTTAAACAGTCACATAATTAAATCAAAAGATTTAACAATTTATATGAATTCATGTTAATAGATTAGTAAAAAAAATCAAAGTATTTTGCCCCCAAAATTATCTACTTCACATATTGCATTATTAAGTGGTCTGGTGGCTCAGTAGTTAAGGCATATGTCTGGAGATCGAAAGGTCCCCGGTTCGAATCCCTATCTCAGCGGGGATTTCCATAGGCCCTTAACCCGACCTTCACTTCTGGTTCAGCTTGCTCTGTAATGTGAAGAACGCCAGAACACTTCCGTGGTTCGGATTCAGCGTTAAAGTGTAGGTCCCTTTTACCAGGTAGGATTACTGGGTTGGGTTGGGAAAGGAACTGGTCACCCTACCTCCAGTGTCAGCCTAACTATACCTCCTCCGGAAGAATACAACCAACCTTCGGTTTTAATACCAAGCCCAGCTTTTTTATATTCTACTATTATCCTTCCCTTACAGTGATTCCTATTACTGTTCCCAAACTAAAAAATTAACCAACTCAACATTCTGTGAGACCATTCTAAACTTCTTTCCTCGCCAGTCTATTCCAGAACATGTTGTAACGTACTTAAATGTAACGTCTCTATTTTGTATAATACTTTAAATATATTTATATACTTTATTGCCTCTTATTTCCAGCACCAGACCAGTATATAGAGATTTCCTTAACCCCTCTTTGTCCGGCGCTGGTTTTAATATGATACTCACGCTGAAAAATCAAAATTATTATTATTCCAATTCTTATCACACGAACTCAAATTAATTCCTTTGTCTATATCTACATATATCTCAATCTCAAATCAAAACACTTTCTACTTATCTCATCACTTGTATATTTTTTATTTAACAAACAATTCTCTTTTCTCAAGTCATATAACATTATCTTTATCCATAACCCTAAACCTTCTGCCCTCAGGCTAATGTTTTACTATTAATAATCCCGCCAGGATTCTTGTGGCTTCTCCAGTGAGTCAAACTGTTTCATCTCTTCTTTCAAACTTGTTCATTCCAAAAAACCAAAACTCGTCCTCTCCATTCAAATCTTCTCTTCAACAACTCACTCTTGACTCTTCTTTTATTTTTCAGAGATCTCATTATTCACCTTGTGATTCTTTGACCTTTGAACTTAATAATTCCGAGTTAATACACACCATTACAATTTATTAAATAAAAAAATAGCTTAATTAATGTAAAAACACACAAATGTGAGGTTGTGTACCTCACAATGTTCCTTTCGGGCTTTATATCATTAGTTCCGTAATACCATATTTTGAACGATTCAGGTTTTCTTTATTTTGATATTCTCGAAACCCAAGTTAGCTTCCACAAAACGATATGTTTCATATCCATAGCTTTATTAATTTCTTCCGTGGTTCTAATTCATTCACGACTGTTAGATGCCATATTGTGACACGGGGAGAGTGATTGGTGGTTACGACATGCGCGGCACTCTGCGAGTGTAATCCGAGTTGGGCTGACTTGGGCGCCGCCGTGCGGCTGCGATCGGGGAGGCCCCAACACGGCGACCTCGGACGTCTTATCTCAACCCCTGCGGCCCTTGCCATCTTCTTATTAATGAGCCAGGATTATGGAGAGTGGATATCCTTGTAGTCTTAATGCGCCGGACGAAGGGAAAACTTTGGCCAAAGTCCGTGCGCTTTATCCCCACCCCTCCGACGCGGCGCTGCCCCCACCTAGTGCCAGCGGCACTGCCCCCTAACAACTAAATGTTATTTGAAACGAGGTGGTGGGGAGGGGAGGTAAGAAGCGGACCCGAACAACTTGGACGCACACTAATTATACTATCGGGAGTACAAACACAAGCAGAGCAAAGTGGAGAGCTGAGGAGGATCTTGGCGGTAACTACCAAACAGCTTGGCGAGCGAACCAGCCGGTGCTGACGGGGCTACTACAATGCTCGACCTGCTGACCTGACCTCGAGCACGTAGTCGCCTTGTCAGCTGCAAGCTTCTACTACACAACGGTGAAGTTTGGAGGCCCGGGTTCTTATACCGACAGGTAACCGTGAGCTAGCACTCAAATGAAATGACAGAAATTCGATGTTTTAGGTTGATCCTGACTGTAACTCTTGGCAGAGTGAGGAGAATTCTGCTTTGAAGGCGGTGGCTGTACTACAAACGTATAGGCTGTATTACCCAGTGTCGTGATCACCCGATCGACTTGTTCGGCAGCTACAACACAGATCAATTCGTGACTTACGAAGCTGGTGCAGTGTATTCCGTATCAAGTATTGGGTTTCTCCTCATTTTATCTTATTTATTCATAATTATTCAAGTCAGGAGTCTTCATTTTTATATTCGTAGTCTTTAATCTCACTAGGTTTTATAATTTCGACACTAAAACAAAACCAGACTTACAAAAAAAAAAAAAGACAGTTAAAAATTTCTTTATACGTAATAAAAGGAAATGTATGTTCTTCTTAATTTATTGATATTCATCCATAGCTCTTCTATAACATTTTAAGAACAAACGGAACGGATCTTCAATAGATAGGGCCTAAACAAGAATCCTTATCTTGTCTTTACAAAATTTATCGTCGGTTTCTTATAATCTGTATAGTGTTTGTTCAATTCCTAGCACTTGGAGTCAAATTGCGTGGAAAAATATTGCCGAATCAAATCTTAACAATTCCATTTTTCAAGCTCCATTCTCTTTTGCCAGAGATCCTATTTCCACTCCTTGCTCTAAAACAAAGTCCACTACACACAGAGCTTCTTTCACTAGTCACAGATATTTCTTATTCTTCTTTTACAACATTTTATCGTAACAATAAAATAAATAATCGTGTAATCTTCTGTTTCCTTTTAATATTTAAATAAGTAAAAATCACAACTGCATACATTTAAGGCTCATATTTTACACTAGTAAATTATATAGCTCTACAGACTATATACAACAAGCAGAAAGCTCACCAATACAAACAACAGAGTGACGATCCTATCAACATTCCAATACATTCAACGTATTCTCTCCTCTTACCAAAATTATAACATCAGAAATGTTTTTATCAAGCTGCTGTGTTGGTATTACAGTTAGGTCATGTATAAGTCCATGCACATTGTGCAAAGTAAGTTAAATAATTTAAATGTCGTCTTTCAAGTCGTATTTACTTGACTAATCGATAGAAGAAGGTTTACCATTCTGAAATCCAATCCATTTTCGGTACCTGTGACGACTTCACGTTTACAGAAGTAATTGTTATACCGGCTAAAATTTTGTGCACGCATTCTTTAGGCGTTTTTGGTGATGGAGAAGTGTACATCAGAGACACGAAAGAAACAGTAATTAAGGAGCTACTAAAGTGGTTAAAACCATAAGATCTATCGTGTAAACAAGGCGTTTTGTTATGTGTCAGTGTTTGCTTGACGCTTTTACTAGGCTTTATTCTGGGAGGAAGAAACCTAGATTTCACAGTTACAGGTTATGTAGAAAAAAGGTACTTGCAGACGAAAATGCCCTGAAGTGTTAAGTTTTTAGTAATCTACAATAGAAATGTTTGTTACTTGTAACATTGATAGTAAATTTTCTGTTATAATGCTAACCAACTTCTAAGGAGAATGATGATCTCTGTACAAGGTACTGTATGTAATGCCGGGTACTCACCATAAAAATGTTTATATTTCGTGGAATATGTTAGTAGCTTTGATGCTTTGGTTGGTATAGCAGCTATAGCATAGCTGTGGCGCCGAAATTTGGATGGGATACTTATGTAACTCGACGAGACAAATCGAAAGTGAAGAATAAAATATCATTATACCTCGCTTAGTTCTCGAGATAGCGACTGTAAAAAATTAGTCATTGATAGTTCCTTGTGCATTTTGTGACTTTTTTCTGGTTCAGGCCACATTTAAAGTATACCATAAGGAAGAAAACAAAATACCCATTGTGCAACATATAGTTGCTTGTAGAGTTAGTGATTTCTTTCTAGTACAGGCCACATTTCAACCTTACCACCTCAATTTTGAGATAAGATATCTCGAGAAATAAGAGAATTATCGAAATATTTTTATCCGTCACTTTCGATTTGTCTCACAGAGTTACATAAGAATTAATCATCAAATTACGGCGCCAAGGTTATAGTAGAATCTCCGTTTGCATAATCTCCCATCCAATAGCATCCGTGTAGTAATTAAGCAGCATTACGAATAACTCGGCCCAGATAGCGCACTGTGAAGATGTCGGTTGTCATGCACTATACGTAGGATAAACGCAGGTAATAGGGACAATTATTTTACCAGTCATTTATTGAGTTTCTACCACTTCTTTCTCGTATCATTTAAGTCTTGGGTCATGTTAGAATAGACATATTAAAATAAAAGGAAGTATATAAAAAGTCATTAGCACAATTTCTTAGCTATTAAATCATACGGAGATTCCGTAAAGAATGTAACTCACTTCTTGAATTACAACAACAGTTAATTTTCTTAATAAACTCTTCTCGGTCTTCCAGCCGCGTAAAAAAGTCACTTGTGGGACGTATCGAAGGCGTCTATCTCAGCCCTCATTTTAATTAATATTCTATCTTCTCATTCCATATTAATCAAACAAAAGTATTTTCAAGAAAGAGATTTTTCTTAAATGAGCATAAATCGATCCCAACAAATATTGTGCCCAACACTTCTGTTTTTGTTGGCACCAGCATCTAACTATTTCAATTTTATAAACACCACTTTAGTTGTGTACTATTTCTTGCCTAATTCCATTAGTAAAAGCTGTCGTTTATCCTTTAATCCTTAATCATTTATCTACTGCGCTTGGAGAAAGTGGTACAGTCGGAATATGAGGTGGCAACGGAACTACCGAAATGCTGACAAATACTGTCTATTTACGGATCATATTACCTAAGATGTTTAGTTTTCTCCTGGTGGTTATTATCAGATAGAAATTGTGCATGTGCAGAGGAAAAAGTTTCAATAAATTTTCATCTACGACGTCCATCTAAAAAAAAAAACCTGTATTTATTTAAAACAAAAGCAATCCATTCCCACTATCAATACAACATGGTGGGCGTAGCTGACTCAGAGCACTGCTGAATATTTTCTTGTTCGTAAATTTCATGTCACATTTTACAACGGAGAAAATCTGATGCGCTAAGAACACATTAAAACTAAGAAATTAACCAACATCTCATGAGATTTGTATTAATTTTGGAAGTGGTAAAATAAGAACGTGGTTAAAAGAAGTAGGGCTCGAGCGCAACGCCAGGGTCCCAAGAAGCAAATGTGCTATCACTTTGAAATTTGCTACAGACGTTCGTCTAGACATATTAATTGATAAAACGTTGCATGTGAAGCCATCAGATTTATGAAATATGTATAAACTTGTTTGAAATGTGGGTAGATCATTACAAGTTGTTACGGAATAAATATGTGTTATTACCTGTTTCTGTTCATTGGAGATGTATGATAAGATTTATTCTTGGATAGAAAACGGCATTCCACATCCATATCGAACGTACAGATCAAGTAACAACACACGTAACGATACGAAACAAACGATTAGGCAGACATATTACACTGAGATGATTATGTTCATATCGGCTATGTATAGCAAAGATAATGAGGTAAGACGTTAATATCCTCATTGCTGCCAACTTCTTACGGGAAGGTGATTGTTATAGAATCCTTTTGGTAACATATTGCAATCGCGCATGGAATTCGAACCAGCTTTCTCGTAAACTAGAGAGCAGAACGTTTCCGCACACCAATGACTCTTGGTGTTCACGTGAGAATGCCTCCTGGACTGAGCTGTAAAATTAAACATCCATGGCAATGGCGTATTTGCATTTTCGATTTATAGCAAATGAAAGCGAGTTAGCGTTTAGGCCTGGATGAAGCTGTAAAACTATACATTCATGGCAGTGGCGCAAATGAAACTAGGTCGTTACAGGCGAAAATGGAGAGACCATCGTGGCATTGGCGTGGAGCGACTCGGAAAAATGTGTGAACTGAAATATCGATGGCCGTACGGGGATTCGAACCAGCGTTATTGCGTATGCGACTCCAGAGCGTTACTACTAAGGATTGCAATCCCACAGTGTTTTCAATCCCGCGGAATCCGCGCGGGATTGAAAACACTGAGGGATCCGTGCGGGATTTGTACAAACAGTTTTTTAACGCATATATTTAAAACATAGTTACTTAAAACGTTAATAAATTAAATAATAATTAAATTAATAAATAATTTGGGGATTCTATCATTACCGTGACGCCACAATAAGATGATTGATTCGTATAGAACTCGACAAAACAAATCGAAAATAAAGAATAAAGTTTTTTGATATCTCGCTTGGTTCTCGAGATATCGTATCTCAAAATTGACGTAGTTAGGTTGAAATACGGCCTGGACCAGAAGAAAAATTTCGCTATAGCCAAATTTGATGATGAATTCTTACGTAACTCGATGAGAAAAATGGAAAATAAAGAATAAAGTTTTTTGATATCTCACGTAGTTCTCGAGATATTGTATCTGAAAAGTGATGGGGTTAGGGTTAGATCCGGCCTGGACCAAAAAAAAAAAAAAAATTTCACCAAAACCACCCTATCTACATGGTGGAAATGCAATATACGTGTTTTATTTTCTTCCTAGTGATTGTTGTTAGGTTGAAATACGGCCTGGACCAGAAGAAAAAACATCAAAAGCAGAAGGAACTATACATATGGCTGATTTTTAACATGCTATATCTCAAAAACCAAGCGAGATATCAAAAAATTTTATTCTTTACTTTCGATTTATTTCGTCGAGTTCTGCAAGAATTCATCATCAGATTTTGGCGCCACGGTAATGATAGAACTGCCAATTATTTTTAATGTTAAATGATAAAAATTAACACTTAACAATATTTTGATTGGTAAAATGACATTAAAACTTTTTAGCGTGTCTTAAGTGTATTTCGAGGTTCTACATTTTAAAAAAAAATCTAAACCAATTTTTAAATAAATAATAAAAATGCAAAATACATCTCATAAGTTTAAACATATGGTTTGCTTAATGGCCAAGTTAACAGTTTTTAAAAAAAAAAAAAAAAAAAAAAAAAAATCTAAATAAACGTTCCGTAACACCGAGAAAAGCACTCCATTTCACAAAGTGAAGTGAAAATACTCTGTATAGTGTAGACTAGGCTCAGAACATGATCTCATAACTTTTTGTTACTGCACAAGCACGAGAGTTGGCCTTTTTTTTGTGTGATTTATATCTCCTGATTCCTTGATTGATATTACAGTTGATTCAATGTTATTAAAAGAAACTACTCACCAACACGTAAACTGTCAAGTATTTCAGATTTACTTATGTGGCGTAACGACGTTTTTAGAGTGGAAATTATTATATTTTGGTCAGAAAGGAGACTTTCTCGGCGAATGATTGCAGTGAAGTCCTCAAAGGTTGTATCTCCGGATTTCATTGCAAACACACGAAATTACACACGTGCGGAAAACGTCGAAGTATGGTGTTCCTACAACACTATTCGTCGATATACCCGTGAAAATTTCATTATTTCTTTTTTTACCTTTAGTCGGAATAATAAGGAGAAGAGGGATTAATCGAAAGCCTGAGCGGCACATGTAAGCAGGTGGCATTCGTGATAGAAACGCATTGAGGCAGCGGCCAAAACAACAAAAAGTCAAAGGATATATAATTTACTTTTGATCGCTGCTAAATAAATAGATATGCGATTAAAATTACGATAACATTAGTTTCATATCAACGAATAATCAAATTAGGAAATTGCCTCAATTACTTTATCTGCAAATACAGAAAATGGGAATAATGAAACCGTGAAAAAAAGCTGTAACCGTGTAGTTCAGATAACGTGTGCGACACTTAAAAAATAATTATATAGTTAGAAAATCGTACTAAATACGCACCAAAACTCAAATTACAGAAATTTGTACTCGAAATAAACGTAAGTTTTGATGAATACATAAAAGTGTATTTATTTACTTACGAATGACGAAGGTTGACAAAAAACAAACGCATGTTCACATCAGTCAAATGCCAACTGCTCTGGTACAGGCAAACAGTGCAATACATCCGATAGAGACCGAGTGGGGTAGCGAGTCACGCAGACTAACACGCGTTTCCGCCGGATTTTGCGGATTGCGGATCCGCCAGACTGTCTAATGATGCGGGATCCCGCGGGATTGCGGGATCCCGCTTTGCTGGATTGCTATCCCTAGTTACCACTTAGCTACAACGCTCGGTGTTTACGTGAAAATGACTCCTGGACCAGTTGTGAAATTGTACATCCATGGCAATGGCACATTTGTATTTTCCATTTGTACCAAAAGAAAGCGAAATGAAGCCTGGACCAAGTAATAAAATTGTGGAGCTAGGTCATTAGAGGTGGAAAGGAATGGAATATCGCGGCACTGGCGTGGAGTGACTTGCAAAATGTTTGCAAACCGAAATATCGATGGCCGCACGGGGATTGGAAGCAGCGTTCTTGCGGATGCGAATCCAGAGCTTTACCGCTCACCTACAACGCTCGGTGTTGACGTGAAAATGACTTTTGGATGATCTTGCGAAATTATATGTCTATGGTAACAGAGCATTTGCATTTTATATTCGTACCGAAAGAAAGCTAGTTTGCGCGGTTTGGAGCATTCGGATTCTCTTAGTGCAAAAGTACAGAAGTAAGAGGCGGCACTCGTAGATACGGCCGTAAAATTTACTGCAGAATACAATCAGTAATTTAATGGGTAAAGATACTGTACGGAATGGAGATGATACGATGGTATTTACTAATATGATTAATGCTAAGTTGTTTGAAATTCCATTTTTAATTGGTATACATGAGTTTTTTGCGATTATCCCTGGATCAGCGATGTGCGTGTAAAAGAAACAGCAGAAACACACTTTGTGCTTCTCATCTGCGTTTTGATGCTATTTTTTGGCGGGGAAAAAATTGAATGTCTTTACATAAATATGGGATTATTATTGGTCGCTGTTCAGTTGTCATCATTTCGGCGCTATTTTTGTATGGTTGCTGTAGTGTTATCGAAACGTTTTCAGTTCAAAAATGGATGTCCAAGTGTTGGAAGATGTGTACCTATTTTTTGAGCGAGATAATAGTGAAAAACTTGAAACACTGCAGGATATGGGACTCATTAGAACTTCTATTCGCTGCAGGAATAGAACATGTTACAGAAGAAACTGCACTTTGTTGCGAGATCCATCAAGATATTTGGGCCATTATTTTACGAGATGCCCAAAGTGCAAGAAGGAAGAGATCGATCTTTGAAGGATCTTTTTTTGAAGGAATCTCTACTCCTATGGAGGAGGCAATACACAAATGATTTTTCGGCATCTTTTAGAAGACATGCCGAGAAATACAGTAAGTAGAATGTTTTCATTACATATGGATTATATTTTTTGTCTTTTATTTTGTTGTTGTAGTAATTCATATTTTTTTTCTTTGCAGCATTCCGCTGAAAGTTTTGAATCTGTACTTAAAACAAAGGACCGAATTTCTTATCTTGGGCAAGAATATATTTTTTTTTTAATTATAACTATTTCCTTTCTTGTTTACTTTCTTTTTCATAAAAAAATTAACTGTACAGATACTGTTTGTCTTTAGTGATATATGCTCCGTTAATACATTTAAAATTTTATATGTATAAAAAATTTGCTTAAGTATGTTTCAGTTTCATTGTTACATCTTCTATTAATAAATTTAACTTTTTATTTGTTCAGAGTTCACTAGTTCTTTTATTTGTAGTATGTGAATGTCATTCTCATAACCCCGACGTGAAAATCTAAATCATTTTCTTAGGTTACGTTGGCAATCGTATTTATGAAACGAACAGTGTGTATTACAATCGCTGCCATGTTCAGTTGTTAGTTATTATTGTCTCTGGTTGTTGCTTGCGGCATTTAACAACGTCGTTGAAGCTGATATTAACTTAGATTATAACTTAGATTATTTTTACAAATCTTAGATCCTCGAGTTTTCTAGCAATACCTTATTTTCTCATATGTACCAAGAAAAGTTTCTAACGAATTTTCTGGCTGATTTAGACGTCTGAGATAAAGCAACAGACCTGCTGCAAAAGGTAAGCCATTGCTCTAATGATAATTTCAGTGTAGAATTATTCATACACTACGTGGATTTTTATTTTACATGCAACGTTTTATCAATTAATATGTCTAGACGAATGTGTGTAGCAAATTTCAAAGCGATAGCACATTTGCTTCTTGGGACCCTGGCGTTGCGCTCGAACCAGAAGTAGTACTAATCTTTTGAAATTCAAGCGAATAGCAGAATTCCTATTAAAGGAAAGGAACTAGCACTGAGAAAAAATGTATCATATAAACGGCAAAAAATATTAATCACTAACCAATTGTGTTTAAAATACTGAGCGCACATTTCGGATCGATGATCTGAGGTCCAGTATGAAACGAGTTATATTGAAAGCAATTCATAAATACTCCAGATTTAACGTATCAGGAACAAAATTGCATGAGATTATAGTAGTTACCTGTATACAAAAAGTGAAAATGCAGCCCTACACCCGAAGTCAGAGTTTTCGGGTACCCAACTGATGTAAAAACATCATTTTATGTCAATTATTAATATATTTTTCTCGGGCTTCCAGCCGTGTTAATATATCATATTTGCGGGACATTTCGAAGGCGTCCATCTGCCTCCATTCTCAACCAAATGTCAGTGTATAACTGTTTGTTTATTCAGCCGCTGCTACGGAAACGGTGGAAAACAAAAACCAACACAACGCGATTACGTCATCCGCTCTTCTGCTCGTTACCGGCGCGAAACTGTTTCAGCATTTTAATTGCCAGGTTCCAGGCCGCACTGAGTTGATAACCAATGTCCCTGTTGACTAATAAATCAGTTAATCTTTCTAACTGTTTTACGAAACATCTCCTCCCCGTAAAGGCTAGTGATGTAAGATCGTAATTTTTCACGGCGTTGAGTATTAATATATTTTTCTCGGGCTTCCAGCCGTGTTAATATATCATATTTGCGGGACGTTTCGAAGGCGTCCATCTACCTCCATTCTCAACCAAATGTCAGTGTATAACTGTTTGTTTATTCAGCCGCTGCTACGGAAACGGTGGAAAACAAAAACCAACACAACGCGATTATGTCATCCGCTCTTCTGCTCATTACCGGCGCGAAACTGTTTCAGCATTGGTTGAGAATGGAGGCAGATGGACGCCTTCGAAACGTCCCGCAAATATGATATATTAACATGGCTGGAAGCCCGAGAAAAATATATTAATATTCAACGCCGTGAAAAATTACGATCTTACATCTTTTTATGTTGCTGCTGAGTAGGTCTCACTAAACAAATAAGTCATCGTCATTTCTTTGGCCGTGCTGACGATATATGATATATGTCTATCTAGAATCTAATATTTTCTGGGTAATCGTTTCCATGGTTATACTAAAATTTCCAAGGATACAGTATTTCTTCCAGCGACACACGAACGTTTTTATGGATTTATCGGCGTCCATTGCCGCAGGTCTATATTAGGAGGCCACTTGCGAGCGGCGGTAGCAGATACGATGGTGACAGTGTCGGTGATGGAGGGAATGTCGGTCTCCGTAGCAGTTGACGTCACTAAAAAATGGAACTTCTGGCCTAACTGCTTCATTTTGAGTGAAAGAAATCCGTTATTGACACTCAACTACAGATCTATAACACTACATTGGCTGCTACACTTCGTGCTCTCTGCTGATGAGAACTAAGTAACAAATCAGTTTCCAGGCTCTTGCTGAAGTGACTTTGATAAGTTTTTCCTAAATCTAAGACTAAGATTGAGTTTTGGAATTTGATGTCATTTTTGCAGTTTTCGAAGAATGTCTTTCAAGACTCAGCGAATCAGGTATCAGAAAGGACAGCGGTGCACCACAGACTGACCAACGCTTTTCATCGTGCAAAACTCGCAGGCTGGCGAGGAGAAATTGTCTTCAGTCCGCAGGAGAGAGGCAAGTACACATTACTCATACTACTAATAGCTCGTGTATATTAGCGTGCTGATTTCTGCTTTACGTCCAGTCAGTGTTCACAACAACTCTTGTAAAATATGCATAAAATAAGTTTTTAATCTTCATTTCTGTAACCACTTGTCACGACGTTTAAGAGCCGTTGGTGTTTATTAGGTTAATCTGTCGTCGCCTACTTTGCATTGCCACCTAACATGAAAACACAGAATAAACCACCAACCATTAGGCTTAACTTACAGACGTTATAATTCCAGGGTGGATTTGTTGTCGTCAAGGCATCAACAGAATGTCCAGAAACTACGTCGAAACGAGATGAAGCACCGCAGGGGAATCGCAGTATAAAATGTCTCCGGTAACCGGTGACAAGGCAGGGGATGTACGCTGATACTGGCCACTTGTCATGAAGGAGCAGTGAGAGAACAGATCATGAAGACAATGACAATGATCTTGATCACGATATTTCCATCCCTCCAAGGCTATCAGTTTGTTGTATAAATTCTATTAAATTTCAGTTATCGCAGCTGTCGCAGTTGACCGAACGAATAAATGGTATCACAATTACTTCACTCCGTGGTCCTCGTCACATCAGGTGAACGCTTACGATCTTTAGGTGAAATTTGTCTCAAAAGCGTGTAGTATGGTAAGTACATTGTTATCCTTCTCTGGAGGAAGAGACTTGAAACCGCGCGATATCTTTGGTTTCATGGTGGGCTCTATCAGAAGTAGCTGCGGGGAGCTGTGTCCCAGCTTTGGGTTTAAAAGAACAGGTTCCCAATTCAAACTGTTATTTACCTAAGGTTTCTACCTGCTTTGTTTTTTTATATTGTCTGTGTTATCGTAGTTACAGGGATGTAACGTAAAAGGTACGTAACGTCGAAAGTCAGAGTGATCGCCGTATCCGGCGTAGCTGGTGATTACACAAGGTATTAATACTCCGTAGCAATTCTCCATGCAAATGCACTCTGGATATTTCCCATTGGTTTCCTCAATGTAAGTGTTCGTGATACTGTATGTGAACATGGCTGACAGTGTGTGCTTAGTGTGTTGTGGATAAAACTCCATAGAACGAAGAGACTGATATCCGATGCGGACGATTGAGAGCTGCTCTTCCCAGAGATACAAGTAGGGTCAACGTGTGTAACGTCATCCTCCGCGGATAAACGAGTTCCCATCGCATCTTACTCTTTCACACCGTAAGTATTGCGCAGAAGGATTTGTACCAGTACTTTAGCACGCAGTGTGGTAATTATGAATCGCACCCTCCAACTTTCCTACCTTACTGGACTAAGCCCAAACGATGAAAGTTTATTAAATTGCCATTTTTTTCTTGTTTTATGGCTCGTTGACGTCGAGGTCATTAGAGACGAGAAAAGGCTGGAGACAACTGGAGGGTATTCTACCATGGCCTTTTGAAGGAACTATCCTGGCATTAGAATGGAATGAGCCGCGGAAACCGTGGGGAGCCTAAATATGGGCTCCAGGATGGAGATCCGAACCCTCGTTCTCCCGAGTGCGGTCAGAGCGTTACCGCTCATCCATATGTCGGCTTGTGACTTCTCCTAAAGCATAGATTCCCTACCTTTTAAGGCCTACCGCCTCCTGTTCGGTTGAAAAAATTAATCACCTCCCCTCCCCCTCTTCGAAAAAAATGCTTAATGTCCCACTGCTCCAAAAAAAAAAAAAAAAAAAAAAAAAAAAAAAAAAATCATGAAAATACAATTATAAACTTCTTTGATGCAGCTCATAATCCAGATATAATATTAAAAAGAGGGTGGTGTTGGTAGCTACTCAGCGCACCCTAAACTTTCCTTTGACCGCAACTGACCCTTGTGATCTCTTCAACGCCGACCGGAAGCTCATATACTGGATAGTTTCCGCCTCTAATGATGCTCTCATATACGTTAAGTACCATAGATTTCCACACTGCAACTGATCTCTCATATGCAGCAAATCGTGAGCTTCATTGAATGATTAAAGTAACAACAATGCTTTAAGGTAAGGTAGTAGCGACAAGTAATGTACGTGGCTATCGCAAAAATGGGACGGCGATGTGCTGTCGGAGGCGTCGTTGCCACTTTGGCAGGGAAGGCCGTAGCGTGACGTGACACCTTCAAAGGGGGGCGGGGAGGTGCGCAAGCTGACAGGTGCCGGCCGCACGTGCGATAATCGATCGGCCGTGATGTGTGTGTGGTAGGGTCCGGCTCGTTAGCCCGCCTGTAATGAAAGCAATTAGTCCGCCAGGCGGCCGCACACACCTGGCGCCGCGCCGAGCCGCTCGCCCAGTCATTAGGATTCCCCGCTGTGCGGGGTAGCCGCTCCCCCAGGCGTCACACCGCCGCGCCGGTCTTCAGTCCACTCACAAAAAACACTCGGCGTCTGTCGCTTATCTTCGCCACACAGCTAAATTGTCATTACAGGTAGCAAAACGGTGATTTTTACGTGAATACGTCTTCCAAGTTCGGCATTGGTTAATATCTGAGAGTTACGAATGGCATGTAAACTGTCCATTTTGAAAGGGCTGTTACTTAAATACTCGCACTACCGAACGGAGGACAACGACGTGAAAAGCGTTCGACAGAGAAAGCTCGAAAGGGTCAAGTATGTTAGTCGGCATCTCTCCCGTCCTCAGCCCGTCGTAATGAAGTGACGCGATTTGTATGATCACGAAACGGCGATTCACTGCACTTCGAAATACAATAGAGACCAAACCTCGCTATTATGTTGCGTGAACTGAGGTAAAATATTACATTTTCTCAACAGATACCCTACACTGGAAAATTTAAGGACATTTCAAGATCTACAAAAATAAATTTCAGAAATTTGTGACACTTTTGAAGCACCGAGCGTGGCGGTGTAACGGTTAGCGTTCTCGCCTCGCATTCGGGAGGACGGCGGTTCGAATCCCCGTCCGGGCATCCAGATTTGGGTTTTCCATGGTTTCCCAAATCACTCCAGGCAAATGCCGGGATGCTTCTTTCAAAAGGCCATGGCCGAATTCCTTCCCATTCCTTGCCCACCATCCATTCCCGTCTCTAAAGACATCGCTGTTGAGAGACGTAAAGCAGTTAAAAAAAACAACTTTTGAAGCGAAAATGTCAAAATACATTGTAATAAAGTAGATGCAGAATTGAAGCAAACTGCGTTGGAAATATGGAGAGGTGTCTCCATTACCGACTGAGCAAGAAACCAATTGTCATTGTGGACTGCCGACAGAAGTGAAAACTTAAAACTATGGATATCATACCCGCAACACGTATAGCTATAGGTGTACTAAGTAGTAACAATTCCGGTTGTGGTCGTAACGACCTAGTGATAGGGTTTCTACTGGCTGCGCATTGCGCCTCTGTCTTAGCCGTCTCAGCTTAACCCGGGTGTACTACAAGGTACAGGGGACCTATAGTTTAATGTGGAATCCGAACCACGGAAACGTTCTGTCGTATTTCACATTACTTAGCAAGCCGTGCCAGAGGTGAAGGTCTGGTTAAGGGTCTATGAAAATCCTCGCCGAGACAGGGATTGGAACCGTGGACCTTTCGTTCGCCAGTCATACAGCTTAACCACTGAGCCATCAGACCGCAACAGATATACTGTTAATATTAGCATGTCGGTGACGCGAACTCATAAGATTTAACCCATCAAAAAATGGTCCAACGCGTCAAAGAAGTTCTCACTTCAAAAACTAAAAATTTGACTTAGTCCAAAACCCGAAGGTTTGTCGAATCTTACCGAAGGAGGTGTACAGAGCTATTTTGTCAAAGGGAGGAAGGCTAATTCCTTTCCTCAGGAGCCTACAGTTTCACGTGGAATTAGAACCAAGGGATGCCTCGGCGTAGCTCATATAATCAAATACAACTCCTAATAATTCCTGCTCACAACAGGATTTGAACAGGCGGCCCGAAGGAGAAGCTTGTGAAAGTTAGCACATTAACTGCTGAGCTGTTTTTAAGTATTGTATGCTACCAAAATCGAATTAAAAATTGTGGGTTTGAATGAGGGAAAGGAGGAAGGGATCAAGGTTTTTGCAAATGAAACAGTATTTTTGTATTGTAACGAACGCGTCTTGTGTCCGCTAGTTACATTAATAAACTATATGTTTATTATTTAAAATGTGGAATATTTTAGTGGGCATTTGGGCGCAGTGTTCTGAGGAATGCTAGCAGGCCGGTTCCTCGAATTAGCGAGGGGAGTATGTCCCTGAGAGGGGAGGATTGTGCTAGTCAGGTAGATTTAGAGAGTGAGTGACGGGAATTTCTGTTTTCATATGGCACGGAGGGACATTCGGGGCCAGCCGGCAAGGACGATTGGTCGTTGTGCACTGTCTGTGCGTTAATGGAACTGTGCTGCCTGGAACGGGACATCAGCCACTTTGTTTGAGCGGATGTGCTCAGGCAAAGGAAAGAAGAACTGTGCCACACTGTTCCGTAGCAGAGTAGAAACTTCATCCGGTGTGTGTGGCCGACATTAAAATTCGGTAATTATATATCGCCATATGAAGGACATTGTGCTAGTTACAAGTGCAAGTTCATAGCATTGCCCAGCTACGACCCTGCAGATAAGAACTCTCATAGCCCGGAGCAATCATTTCTTTCAAAAGTGAACAGTCAAAATGTTGAACATGCTTACTGTTTAATTTTGTGTATTTTATATAAAATACCCTGGCGCCCGCAAAAGGACAACTGATTAATTTTAACTAATTTTGTTATATATGTCGTGTCAGTAAATGAAATAAAACCATTTGTGATTTCTCATATAAAGTATTCACGCAAGTTCTACCTTATAATAAAATAAAATTAATTATAATTTTAAATCAGGTAATGAGGTCAGAACGTTACAGTATTTGTATTGCAGTATACATATGCAAAATTCCATTAAAATCAGTAAAAAACTATGTGCTAGTATGAAGAACATTGATAAAAAAACATTTTATTTTTATATATTAGATATAAGTATAATCTATACTTTCAGTGCTGTCCAAGCGCAGCACGTCATACTTATAGCTACAGATATACTGTTAACATTATCATGTTGGTAATGCAATCTCATAACATTTTATCCATCCAGAAAGCGTCCAACGCGCATATCATATGCACAACACGTTATAGTATGTCGGTGATGGGAAGTCACGAAGTCATAGATTTGCCCCCGTCCAAACATCGCCTATGAAAGTTTTCACTTAAAAAATTCGAGAGGAAGAAAGTCATAGGGTGGCATGACATTTGGGACCCTGCGGTGTGGGAAATGGAGTTACGGCAACGGAACTGCGTCAGAAGGATGTGGAATATACGGAGAAAGGCAACGATACCACAGTCTGGGCTTTTCCTCTTCTATAGATCTCGTTTAAAACTCGTGTTGTAGCAGTTATGCACTACATAATAGTTTCTCTTATGTACCTAAATAAAATGTTTGAGAGTTTATTGCGAAGTACCATTGTAGCTAAATTAAATTTTAAGTTAGCTCTTCACTGGTTACTTGGATAATGAAAGCAGTATCTACATTGCAGTAGTATCTCCAACTACTAGCTACTTCCAATTTTATTCCTGTCATCTTTCTCTCTTCCCATCCTGAGCTCATATCTTCATCTCAACAAATGCACTCAACAAGTGTGTTAAGTTATCTACTACACGTATTATGATCTTGGTCCTTCTCCAGTTGTAGCTTTCAACTGTTCCCTCCAGTAACAATTTAACCAATCCACCTTGCCATCAGATGTGGCATACTATCCTGACTTAAAATTCTGTCACAGACTTTCCTCTTCACCAAACTTTTTTACAGCGTCTTTATTTTGTACTTTATCTGTATACTTATTTTTAACTTCCGTGTATAAAGTTTCCAGCTTCTTTTTTCCTGGTATCCTTCAGTTAAAAGTACATTTTAAACCGGTGTTATGTTCCATTCATACAGATTTAAAATTTTTCTTCTGAATCCTAAGTCAGTGTTTGAAATTGAAAGCCTTCTGATGTAATTTTCCTCCAAACTAAAGGAAATTACTTAATTTGTTACATTTGATCATATTTCTACACGTATTCTACTGTTGTTGTTATAATTTTAGATACCATTGATGCCCTTGTCTGTTTTATATTTAGTCGGGATTCTTCTCAAAGTGTTTTGATGATACTGGTCAGTAATTTCTGAACGTCCTCAGTCATATTCGCTAACAGGGATCGAGTGGGGTGGATGCGTGGTAACGCTCTGTCCTCGCATCCTGGAAGACGCGTGTTCTTTCTACAGATCACTACAGGCGAATGCAGGGATTGTTCCTTCAAAAGGCCATGGCCAAATTTCTTCCCTTTCCATACACCAGTCCTTTCCCGGATCTAATGACCTCGACATCAACGATCCGTAAAGCCTCAAGTAAATATATATATGTATATATATATATCTTGATAGGACAGTATCATAAACAAATTGCAGCATGTTGATTGCTTCTTCTTAAACTCCAATTAGACATCAAACCTTTTCTCCGCTTAGACCTTGAATGCGATGTTCATTATTGTATCTTGTAGTCAAACAATAATTCACAGTAAAACAAATGAAAACATAAATTTTAATGATATTTCATTTTCCTGGAGGTCACGGTCGTACGTATTATAGTTAATATTTTTGACATATAAATAGAAAACTTCTCTTATACATATTTTTCTCGTTTAGAAATTTTAATTGAATTAGATTAGTTTTTTTCGTTCTTTTCTTATTTTTATTGTATGATGACAAAAATTAAAATTGTTTAGAACTACAGAACACAACATCAAGTTCTGTATTAAAAAAAGTTTCTCAGTTGTAGTTGTTTAGTTAATTAAACCTTACTCTGTTAAAGGAAATAATTATTTTATTAGAGTTCCAATTAAATTAATGAGATATAAGCGTCGAATACCGATTTTGTTTACCTGTATACCATGCTTTTCTCAACAGATAACGTAAGGAACAATGCACTTGAGTTTATTAAAAACTTTAGTACATACAGCAAACGTCTGACACTGTAACAATCTTTTGACAGGCGTTTATTGCTTCAGTTATATTGACTCAGCACAGAAGTACTTTGAAAACATGTTACTGAGCAACCGCCAACGATAAAGTCAAAGTTGATATCTTCTCAGATAGCGAACAAGACCAAGTAAGCGCCATCATAAACAAAGTCCACCCGCCACACATCTCTAGTGTTATAGAGAGCAATGTCTGCACCACAACGATTTTGTGTGCCCAATCGATCTGATATTAAATATGGTACCTGATGTTTTCTTAAAAAAAGTCAATAGATAGTCTAAATTCGCTATCTTCAGAAAGAAGTAAGACCAACGAGACAATAAGCACTTAACACAGCAGAAAAAATTTCTTACAGTTTAGAAATATTGGATCACACATCCTTATTCTCTGTGGCGGAAGTTCAAGGCATAAGTTCACGGCACATGGTAAAGAGCGTCAGGCGGAAGATAATATGGATTATTTACAACCCTTACGACCATGACAAAGACTATTGCCCTCTCCAATTTTTCCTCCATTTACTGCGATATGCGCGCAGTTGAAGAAAACCAGGAATGAAATTCCTCTGCAAATTTCTATTCAAACTTACTTAGATATAATTCAGCTCGTGCTTCTTACTAGTATCCTGAATGTTGTGAATACGATGGATTGTGTATTAATAAGATACCAGATTGAATTATGCATAGTCAAAACTTCCTATTTTAAGAGTGACTAAGCTTTTTTCCTTCGGCAGGTCCTTACCTTAACCTTTAACTACACGGGTGGGGTCTCAGCAGACCCCACGCGAAATTTTTTGTTTATAATTTCCATTGTTGGCGCACTACAGACTCGTCATTGTAGGTATTCTCAGTGTGCCGCTGCCGCTTGCAGTAGGTGGACGTGCGCCGCGCTCTCGCAACAGTAAGTGCCTGTTTTTCTTTGTTGGGGTACCTGTAGACCCCACGCGTGCTTTTACGTTGTATTTATTTGCAAAATGCTATTATAGAAATTTCCTCTTATTTCAGTACATTTTTTACAACAATGACTCGCTTTCTTCGTGATGAGGATATTGCACGACTGTTGGAAGAAGGCACCGACTCAGAATATGAAGACACAGAACTAAATGACCCAGACGAAGATGTTGATGACATCAGTGAACATGATTCGATACACAGTGAACATGTTTCTGGTTCAGAGATGGAGCTAAGTGAAGGCTCATCTACTAGTGATGAAGACGAAGAAAGCTCAGGGAACTATTTTTACGGTAAGAACAGATTCAAATGGAGTAAATCTGCCCCACATTCATCTCGTGTACGACAGCACAATATGGCACGAGAACGCACGGGACTGAGAGGACCTGCTGCTAGTAAACGTGAAATGTCACCTGTAGAGAGTTGGGAACTATTATTTACCGATGATGTGATTGAGACTATCGTGCACTGTACCAACAAAAAACTTGAGGACAAATATTCACCTCCATTATTACGGCCGTATTATGGCAACAACATTGACTGCTGTGAGTTACGAGCTTACCTTGGGTTACTTCTGTTTACGTCGATATTCAAGTCAAATCATGAAAATGTTAGATCGTTATGGGCGACTGATTTTACTGGAAGAGACATTTTTCGAGGTGTAATGGGGATAAACAGATTTTTATTCATTCATTTCAATGTAACCTTTGATGACATCAGCACACGAGAAGAAAGAAAATCTACAGATAAACTGGCTTTGATACGAGGAATATTTGAAAAGTTTCTTAGCAATTGTAGTGCGAACTATTCTTGTTCAGAATATTTATGTGTTGATGAAATGTTGGTAAAATTTCGAGGAAGGTGCTCATTTAGAATGTTTATCAAAAGTAAACCTGGAAAATATGGCTTGAAAATACAGTGTATTTGCGATGCGAAAACTCATTACTTATGTAATGCGTTTATATACTCAGGAAAACCGCTTACGCAAAGAAATATCCCTTTCGCAGTGCCAACACAGGATGTGCTAAAACTTGCAGAGCCATTTTATGGAACTAATAGGAATATCACTGGAGACAGTTGGTTTACGTCTGTTGAGTTAGTAGACGAATTACTGAAACGAGGGCTAACATACGTGGGCACTGTACGAAAAAACAAACGAGAAATTCCTCGTCAGTTTTTGCCTGATAAAACAAGACCCACTGAATCATCTTTATTTGGATTTGTTCGGGACAAGACCTTGGTATCATTCGTTCCAAAGAGGAATAAAAGTGTAGTTTTACTATCTTCCATGCATCACGAAGTGTCTGTAAATCAACAATCGAAGAAACCCGAAATTATAGACTTTTACAATGCGACTAAGGGAGGAGTTGATGCCTTGGATTTGAAATGCTCAAATTACTCTTGCTCACGTAGAACAAGAAGATGGCCAAACGCAATCTTTGCTGCAATGCTGAATATTTCTCTTGCTAATGGATATGTTCTTTGGGTTGGTTCTAATCCAAATAAAAAAGTCAGCAGAAGAGAATACATAAAGTCCACTGCAATGAGTCTTGTAAAGCCATACGTTTGCAGGAGATTAGAAAATAACCCAAAGTTGGCCAAGGATATACGGGAAATCATGTGCAAATTGGTTGGCAGAGAACAAATGTTTTCAACCCCTAATGAAGATGAGCCTGCCCCTAGTGCTTCTAAAAAGCGAAGGTGTTATATTTGCCCAAGGTCGAAAGATAAGAAGAGCTCTCTAACATGTAACGTTTGCAAACAATGTATTTGTAAGCCTCATTCAAAGGCAATCAATTTTTGTTTGTCCTGTGAATCCAAAGGAAACGACTGATTTTGTAGGCACATAATGAAGTGTCATTTTTTTTGTATTGTTAGTTTTTTCTCTTTTATAATTTTAATTTGATTTTATGCTCCACTTCTGTACATAATAAAAAAGAAGTTTAATTAGAAGTCAATATTTGTTGATTTTTATGTCATTTTCCCTGACCTATACAAACAGAAAACCAAAATGGCATGTTTTTGTGAATGGCTTTAAGTTTCGGATAAGACTGATTAATATAAGCACAATAAACGACTGAAATAATAAATACGTTATCTTTTATTATGTAAATATAAAAATATGCAAGTTATTTCCAGTAATTACTTGTAAGCACACCTAAACACGGTTGGGGTACTTCTAGACCCCACACGTGACTGTACGTTACCAGAAACAACGCGTGTACTTGAAGGTTAATGTGGGAGTATAGCCGGTAGCCACAACGATCAACTGATATTTCACACAGTATGTTTTCTGTACTAGACAGTATTATCAGCTCCATGAAAGAAACGTCGCAATGGATCTAGTCTATGCATTAATGGGAAGCAACTACATTTAACGTACAGATTTTGACTTATTTTAATACAGAAAGCTATTAGAATATCTTTGGTGGAGGTCTGAAATTTGTTACGGTGTGGGACTGAACAACTTGAACTTATAGCAGGTGCGTGAGAAGCAGCGGGTGTGAGACACTCGGCGTGTCGTGGTGAGGTGAAGACCTTCCCTCGAGTGTCACGAACGCTATCGACACTTGTGCGCGCTCATCAAAAGTCTCAATAGAGGCGGAAATGAAGCCATACGTCAAGCAAAGCAAAGGGCGACACGATAATACACAATAAATTGCTACAACCCAACCGAGGGATGCAAAAAGCTGACGGTGAGAACTCGGTCTAGGCGCTTCTCTGTAAAAGACACATCATGGAACCACAAAAACAACCAGTCGTATAAACTCTTGTTTCTATAAAATTGTAATTCTTCCTTTCACAATCGCCTGTCGAATGTGTTGTCGTCTCATGAAGCTGTTATAGCTCCGAACATGAGGTCGTTACCTGAAATAACTAACGTTGTCAAATGCGAGTTAGTCTCGCGCACTGAGAGTGTGTAGGTGGGTTTTTTTTGTTTGTTTTTTTACCAATTAAAACAGGTAATCTTTTAAAAAATTAATAATAACTTGTTTTTAAATATATTTCATTACATCTTTTGCATAATTGTCTTTTAGATGATATATATGAACCGAAAACAGATAAACGCAAAATTCAGCTCAAAAAATAATTTTTGGTCATGAATTTTTTTTTTTAAATAATGGAGTTTCACGACATATTTACCACCCGATTCATAAAAATCTCCATCAAATAAAGCATGTAATTTTACGTTAAAAAAAAATCCGATATAGTATTAAATTTTTTTTTCTATTTTATTCCTGCTGGAGAGTCACGAAGACTCTTCTCAGCCAATCTACTCTACGGGGAGGGAGGGGGGATGGAAGGTCGGCCGTGGCCTTGTAGGGAACCATCCCAGCATTCGCCTAGAGTGGTTGAGGAACACCACGGAAAACCTCAACCAGGATGGCCGAACGAGGTTTGACCCTCGTCCTCCCGAATGACAGGTAGGAGGCCGAAAACGGCCTCCTCCCATCTCGGTCATTAAATTTTTCAAAATCACTCATTTATATATATTACTAGTACCATAAACGACAGAGAGATCGTTGCACTTCTCATAAAAATTCCAGCAGTCTATGTGTCATTGTGAATTGTTGAAGATAACGAGTTTTGGAAATAATCGGGGAGAGGTCGAATGGTATTTTTTATGATTTTTCTGTCTAAGCTTCTACAAATCCCGAGATAAAAAGGAAAATTAGAACAACATTTGTGTTATAGTAGTGTTAATGTTAATAAAAACTGAAGCAGTGCGCATTTAAAGTTAATATGTTCAGAACTATTAAGGGTGTAACAGAAGACGAACAAATGAACGAATCCATAAGAGAAGTTATAAAACCCTAAAAATTACCATATTGAGAGGTAGGAACAATCCCTCTTAAGAACGTTAATTAACTGAGTGCTAAATTGCACTCACGCGCAAACGTAGATAAGTTGCTATTCGTGATACATTTATTTATTTATTTGTCGTATGGCAAGCAACTAATACAATAATAAATATATACGATGTGTAGATAACCTTCTTGTGGTGTACCCTGGACAACGGACTGCTGATGCAGGACGGCTGATAATCTACACAATAGGCGACCGAACTAGATCCCGTGATACATTGATATGGAACGATAGCGGTTACTCAGCCAATCAGATCACGGTATTTCATCGAGAACTTTGATAATACTGATTGTGCACGTCTACAAATTTCACACTGTCAATAGTTACAAATATTAATTCATAATTTTTTTTAGAATATTAAAGGAAATGGTTAAAATTCTATTACTATAGTTTCTACCCAATATATTGTGTATAAGACTGCCGAATATTTCAAAACCAGTTTCGACGTCACTTAAGACCCGGTACTAATGTAGAATTCATTCAAAATGATAGCAGAAATAACTGGAACTACACTGTATCATTACAAAGTACCATATGCAGTGCAATAAAATGATAATGATATCTCGTGGTCTTAATAACATAAAATTAACAGTTTTACTGAACTTATTACACGGTTCTGTGCTGACACAATAACTGTTCAGTTTTATAATTATTCTTGTAAACCAAGTCAGCATTCACGATAATGTCTTCAGTCACAAATTCAGGATATTTTAAGTTATTTGATAATCTGAAAACTACGGTCAAAGGCTATTTATTATTACTTCTGATATCATACTTACCTCTGTGTGCTTTTCATTAACGTTTATAATTACTGGTTTGTAATTACACCCCACGAAAATGTGTAATTGTAATTGTGTATACTGTCAAAGTTTCCTGTTCTAGTTGGTTCTGCGTAATAAACTGACACTCTCGCCATCTTTCGATAGTATTGCATTTTGACTGACGTTCTCAGCGCACTATGATTAATATAGCACACTATATAATCAGTTATTTTTATCTTCCCTCCCTGATATATATTTGGTGATGTGTAAACTTGCTGGCTGTCATGACAAGAATTTTAACTAAATTCGTGTCAAATATGAAGCTAACTTTAATTTGCACCTAGTAACCAGCAGGCAAATTGTAAGAATAGGAGAGATTCGACAAACTAGGTAATCAGTTACTTACGTAGTGGCAACCATATATTATCAACATATAAAATTCTCTTGGGCCTTCCACCGGGGCAGTGCGTAAACTTGGTGCCGCATTTCGAAGTGACTTCGCCGTAATATTAAGTCGGAGGCCAAAAAAATGATTTACGGTAAATCACCAGGATTAACTACTAAATATGTGAACTTTTGATCCTATTAAGATTAAGAAAACAGTCATTTGATTTTTCCCCATGGTTCACCCTCTCAATTTGTTTCACATTGTATACCGATGCCAGTGGATAATGGTGTTTATAGTTTGCAGAGGTTAAAATACATTTTTAAAAAACCCAACTTAGTCCACAACCGAATGTAGGTTGGATCTTGCCGAAGGAGGCATACTAAGCCATTGTATCAGTGGTAGGATGGCCAGTTCCTTTCCTTTCAGAACCACAGAAATCACATTTAGTATACAATAAAATACATTTACTGTTACATTGGTGGTACATTGGTCTGTCCAAGTGATTCGTTTCTAGCAATAAATTCTAATTTCTAAGGTAACTCAATAAAACAAGACCTTACTTTAGTGCAGTTTTCAATCATATGGTGGAATAAGCACCACGCAACTCAAGATCTCGGCACCTTTAAATTTCCTAACATAGCGAAAATCCATTTTATTCTTAAGGAGCGATTGAAAATAAAACGTAACTGTTTCCTCCAGCTACCGATAACACGGAACCCATTTTAATATTATCGTTTTTAATTCATTGATTCTATTTAATTTTTCCAGAGTCGTAACGGATAGTATCACGTACTTATTATCTATTTAATTTTTTCTAATAATAATGAAAAATCGGTACATTATAATTCTTTAAGATTCTATGGCAATCACTTCAATTACTTAGCGAACAAGCTTGTAGTATTACTTGATCGCCGATTGATATAAAAACTGAGAAAACACTGTTCTGAATAAGTATTAGATCATATTCACTTAAAATTCAAGCAATTTACCGACTAGTACAAGCAGTGTTGAACTGAAATTAAAAACTGTGACGTACACACATGCCAAATGAACTGGAAAGAAAGAGACAATGTCAGTTAGTAGTATTCTGGTATATCTTCCAGAAATGAAACACAGATGACTGATCATTTTCTTTACTTTTAAAACTACATCCGTAAATTTTTTGGCTCTGTCCGAGTGGTTTTTAATATGAAAGAAGATCCTTTTAACAATTACCTTATAGAATCTCTTTTGGTAACGGTAAAGCCAGTTAAAATATTTTTATTTGCACCAATACTATTTATTCAATGACTTCATTGTTGTTTCCCAAATTTAAGTCTAATCTAGGTATAACTAAGACACAAAATTAGGAAAAAATAAACTCGAATAAATATTAGTTAAAGGAAACGCCAGTATGGTTTAGTGCGTTAAGGCGCTTCTCATTGTATCGGTAAGTGCAACAAGACCAGGTTCCCTCGTACCGGCTTCCTGATTGTGGTATTTAGGCGGTTTCTGCAATCAGATTTGTCTCAGAAACTGCAAATTTCACGAACAATGATACATTTATCATGCAGAACACAAAAAGTTACACGTTTTGTAGAAATATGGCAACACAGACTTCCGTCAATTAGGTTAAGTAGGGCAGTTGTAACAAACTCTGTTTGAATTCAGGCAGGACCAAGTCCTTACCTCCCCATCTCATGATTCACACTGACCACCTGGGTGACCGGTGACACGGGAAAGCCGTCTCTAGGAGAAGAAAGACAATTATCAGCTGAAGGAGTTAAATGTTTGGTCGTCATACCTTTTAGTAAGAATTATTCACCGACATTTCAACGACCACAGGAATAAGCGATCACAAAGCGGTAATTGCGACTATAAAATTAATGACCAAGTGAAAAAGGGGAAATGGACGGATTGTATACAGATTCAGTAAGGCCTCAATGGAGTGTTTTAGAACCTACCTGAGGAATAATTACCATAACTTTAAGTTAACAAAGGACACCGTTGAAGAGATGTGGCATCGATTTATACATATAGTCAGGGAAGGTATGGAAGTACATATACCGAAGCGGAAAATAAATGGGGAGAATGATCCACCGTGGTACACATGCGAAGTCAAAAGATTACTCAAAAAACAAAGAAGGATACACGCACGCTACAGAAGGAAGAGGTCTCGCAGCGATTTAGAAACCTTGGCTTAGTTAAGAGGACGTGTGAAGAATGTGATGCGTGAGGCCTTCAACGATTTTCATTCAATTTTTTTTTTTTAACTGCTTTACGTCTCCTATAACTACGAGGTCTTTAGAGACGGGAAAGGATGGGGGGCAAGGAATGGGAAGGAATTCGGCCATGGCCTTTTTGAAGGAAGCATCCCGGCATTCACCTGGAGTGATTTGGGGAAACCATGGAAAACCCAAATCTGAATGCCCGGACGGGGATTCGAACCGCCGTCCTCCCGAATGCGAGGCCAGAACGTTAGCCGTTACACCACCACGCTCGGTGATTTTCATTCAAACACTCTTTCTAAGAATCTCGCAGAAAACCCAAAAAAAAAATTGGTCGTATGTTCGAAAAGTCAGTTGTACCAACAGCAATATTCCAGCACTAGTTCACGAAGGATCCGAGGTTATTGAAAGCCGCGATAAAGCTAATGTACTAAATACTATATTAAAAAATTCATTTACTGACGAAAATAAGGATAGCATTCCCGTTTTCCCACGTCGTGTCGAGTTGGAGATGGAATCATTACGAATAGATACTGAAGGTATCATAAAGCAATTAGAGCTCCTAAAGTGGGTAAAAGCACCTGGCCCGGATGGTATTCCAGTAAGAGTATTTTCAGAGTATGCGGCGGAAATCGCGCCATTTCTGTCTGATATATTCAGTAAATCCCTAGAAGAGCGAAAAGTATCTTCAGACTGGAAAATAGCGCAAGTAACTCCGATTTTCAAGAAAGGTGATCCAAGCGATCCTGGAAACTATCGTCCCATATCTATAACATCTGTTTGTAGTAGAGTTATGGAGCATATTATATGCTCGAACATTATGAATTTCCTAGATGAAAATAATTTGCTTACAACAAATCAACACGGATTTCGGAAGAAAAGATCATGTGAAACACAGCTGGCCCTATTTACACACGACGTAATGAAAGTTATTGATGCAGGTTCACAAGTAGATGCAATTTTTTTAGATTTCCAGAAAGCCTTTAACTCTGTGCCACACAACCGCCTTTTAGCGAAACTACGAGCGTACGGTATATCGGATCAGCTTTGCGAATGGATAAAGGATTTTCTAACTGGTCGATCGCAGTATGTCGTCGTTGAAGGAGAAAGTTCTTCTAATCTAGATGTCACATCGGGTGTACCTCAAGGAAGTGTAATAGGACCACTTCTTTTCTTAATTTTTATAAACGATCTCGGAGACAAAGTGAAAAGCCTTTTTAGATTGTTTGCTGATGATGCGGTTATTTACAGGGAAGTTAGGAATTTGGCCGATTGTTTAGCAATTCAGCTTGATCTGGATGTTGTTTTGGCATGGTGCGCTGAGTGGCAACTCACACTAAATTGTAAAAAGTGTAACACAATGAGCATAACTAACAAAAAGAATCCAATTGTTCAGAAATACGAGGTAAACAGTTCAGTTATTGATATGGTCGATTCTATGAAATATTTGGGAGTAACAGTACAAAGGAACATGAAATGGGACTTACATATTAATACGTTGGCAGGTAGAGCTAATTCTAGGCTGCGGTTCTTAGGTCGAATTTTGAAAAATTGTAATGAACAAACAAAGGAGATAGCGTACAAATCTCTTGTGCGTCCACATTTGGACTATTGTTGCGCCATTTTGGATCCGTTTCGTAAGGGGCTGATTGAGAGTACAGAGAAAGTACAGAGAAGAGCCGCTCGATTCGTGACCGCTTACTACAGTCCTTATGAAAGCGTTACAGAACTGATTAGTAAACTAGGCTGGGAGTCTCTGGTAGATAGACGACGCACGTTTCGTATAAACTTATTGGAAAACATGCGTACTCCCACTTTCACTTACGAGTGTAGTGAAATACTTCGTCCACCAACTTATTTGGATCGGCATGACACGAAAGATAAAATTAGAGAAATAAGGTGCCGCACTGATTCTTATATGAATTCCTTTTTTCCTCGTACCATTAGTGATTGGAATGCACAACAAAGAGATTAAGTTTGGTGCTGAGCACCCTCTGCCACACACAGTTTTGTGATTTGCAGAGTATATATGTAGATGTAGAATGATAACAACAGCGATGGATCACAAAGTACCATGACATAACCAACTTAGTTGTGTGTTCGTACTGACAATGTCTTGATATGATTAGTTTCAAGTTTTTCACTGAATTTTAACATGTTTTAAGATAGTAAAAACTTTATGTTTAAAAGTATTTAACTGTTGGAACTAATAAGACCTGTCGTTAGTAATCGCAACGTACGTAGACTGTGACAGTTACGGTACGTAAAAGTTATTCAAGAACAACAACGAATTTTACGTCTTTTTTATTTTTATTGTTATAATTTAAAAAAGAAAATAAAGTCTTATACTTCCAGACGATGGTAAGTTAAAATGAATATTCAGGGTAAACATTAATATGAGACATTTGAAATAGAGTAGGAAGCAAACGACAGTGGAGACATTTACAGGGATGGAGTGGTAGTTATTGTACGGCATATGTCTATTACATCAAATATCCTCCTCTAGACTTCACCACTCCCTCTCTCAAATCTCGCAACCCAACATTCGTTTTCGCAGGCTCTCCACAATGCTAACCCGGGAAGACGCTGCGTAGTTGAATCTCTTAATGTGAATCTCGGCAGTATCTGAGACTGAATGAAAGCATTTTTGGATTTGCTACAGGCAACGGCAGGGGGATGTGCAGCCGGAAATGTTCAACCGAATATTTCACTTTTGTAGATGCTTCTACGATTGATAACTGAATCATTCCTTCGATTACATAGATCGCATATTACTTGCAAATATTTATTGATACTCGCCTTCGAGAAAACAGCGGTGGGCAGCTTTACATCGTACCACATCCGTGTTAAGAAGCTATGTCGCTCCTCTCGTTCGGAACGGTATAGCACAAAACACTGTATGCCACGGTAACAGGCAGGAAATACATTTTATACTAAGATATAGATCGTTCTGGCGCTGGTTGTTGTACTAGAGTTAAATTTGATATACTCAAAGCTCCATGCTTCACTGATGTTGGGCTGACTTTTTTCAAGCCTCTCACCAGGACTCCACCTTTGTTTAGCTGACTTTAGCCTGTCCCCTGTCCCGAGAGTAATACACGCAATCTGAATGTACCGGAAGTTTTGAGATCCCCAAACACTTATGCCAGTCCTTATTTAATTCTGCTTGCCTTCGATGATGTGAGAACAGGGATGTTTAGGAAGCACAGGTGCCATTTCTTTGGTATAGATCTTAAACTGCCAGATAGTGTTATCACTGTATTACTTAGTTGCGTATTGATTTTTTTTTATTTCGTGTTAGAACTGTTAAAACTAACTGGGCTGCAGTATTCACTAGCAGTTGTATGTTCCCCCCGACCTGTTTTTAAAGGACATTATTTCAGGTTTTTAATCCTGCACCTGTACTATAAATAATACTTTTAATCTGACTACCTCTATGAACTCAAAGATCATACCATGATACCAAGTTCTGATTGTTGATTTTATAGCATAGGTGCGAAATAAGTGTCAGTTGACAGCTCGAGTTCTCTATCCTTACGTGAGACCATGTGAAACTGTAAATATTTACTGTTACTTACTGAACATTTAATTTTAATTAGAAAAGTTCTAGCGTCAGAAGATAGTGCCGAATGATCAAAATCGATGCCACTAGCATCACTGTTTAGAAAATCTCATTCCCCACACAGCCCAGCGGAATGGATACGGGTCTACAGGAGATTACTTTATAAGAGCGTGGCTTTATCTATGACCCTGCGGACTCTTGCCACAGGCAGTGGTACTTGTCGTTGCCGCCGGCGATATATTACATCGAGAGCCCCCTGTCGCTTCTAGAGTGGAAACCGACAACAGGTAGCGGACACACATTCTGCCGCCGCGGAGTCCATCCGCTGCAGACAATGCGACGGTGGCGCCGGAAAGCGGCTAGCGGGCGGTGTGCGGAACTAACTGCTCGCTGGCGCGGACGTCCGTGTGTTCTGCAGCAGTCAGCGGCTCAAGCTCACTGTGCTGATACTTAACGTCGGTGATGATGAGTAACCGGACACTTATTATTTTGAAAACTTTCTTGCAGCGACTCTAGGAAAAGCGATATATCGAAAAAAAATTGATCTTTACTTTCGATTCATCTCGTCGAGGTATATAAGAATCCATCATCAAATTTGGCTTTAGCGAAAAAAAATTCTGGTCCAGGCCGCATTTCAACCCGGCCACCTCAGTTCTGAGACTGTATATCTTGAGAACTAAGCGAGATATCAAAAAATTTTAATCTTCATTTTCGATTTGTCGACTATTTTAAGAATCCATCATCAAATTGTGGCTCCACGGTTATCGTAGAATCCCCCCTAGCTCTACACAGTTGCAAGTACTATGTCTCCCCATACAGATGAAAATCTTTATTCCAACATCACATACTTAGTGAGTTTCTACTGTCTTGTCATTGTAAACAGTAAAAAGTAGGTAACTATCTTACTAATAATAAAATTGAAGGGGGGGGGGGGGGAAGGGGAGGGAGAGGGCCGTGAAAAAATTGTTTTGACGGAAAAGGGGGGGGGGCGTTGTTCGTAAAACGTTGGGAACCCTTAGACTAACCTGTCCCTTCCGCCACTGCAACGATAGTGGGTGGTTTTCCTGCGAGAGCCTCTCACATTCTATTCCGTTCCATTCTACTGAAAATTGCTGACGTTGAGCGGTCACAGCTCTCGCATAGAATATGGATGTCACTAGCGAGTGAACAGGTAGACTCTACTGAGTTGATGGTTGGATATGGAGAAGCAAAGAATGGTATCTTGGCAGGGAGAGCTGCGTTAAGTTCGCCACAGACCATAGTCCCGTTCACCACCCACAGTATAAGGATATGTCGTAGCAGGCAGTAATCATTTCCTCCGTATAGATCCTAAGATGAATACTTAAATCCGAACCAAGGTTGACACTCGAGCTCGACCCTTATCCACTCGTTCCTCGAAGCAAATTCTGTCAGCTCGGCCCGAAAAAGATCATTACAATACCACCTTGTACGCTGATTTATTTTTTCAGTAAGTATTCTGAGACATTCTAGAAGCTTTTAGGACATCCACACTGCCTTATCTTCTTTTGGTTTCGTGTGTAATAGTCCAGCATTCTGCCATGTGCGGTTCCACTATGGCAGTATAGGGTTTTTATGCACAAAAGTCTAAGGTGCCTACACTCCTCCAGTGTAACAGCGCAACTATCTCTCCTAAATAACTGAGTCATAATCTGTTCAGTTATCTGATACTAAGGTGTGAATAGCTACATTATTTTTTCACCTATCTCCGTTCTCAGTTCTCTCAATTCTGGTATTCCTGGCAGTGTTCGTGATAATGAAGTGACAATGGGTGACAGAAAAAGGAAAGCCACAGTTTGTTGTGTGGTTACATCTGTGCTGCTAGTAGTCTTGATGGCAACAGGTTGAGATTTAGGTGACTGTTACTGTTTACCGGAGAGAGTTACTTGTACAGGTCACCTGCACAGGCAAACCATAGCGTGAATGTCAGCCTCGGCAGGCAAAACTGCGCATGAATAGCGACCTGCACAAGTGACCGGAGAACAACGAAACAACAATTCTTCCAACCAGCGCAACTGTGCTCACCGGAGCATGTCTGTGGCTTATGAAATGTCGATACAGGTTTCAGTTCAGCTTTATTTACGTTTACCGAGTTTATTGGGTGTTATTTTACTAGGCCTAGTAATCTTGTGCACATGAAGTCAGGACAGTGGTATAATGAAGAAGTGACAAGAGTTTATTTTAGAAATTTGAAGTATATAAGCTGGAACTTTGTCCGTCACGATAAGAAAGGGGCATTCGTATGACCGGACTGTTGCAAGAAATGTTAAGGCAGCTTTCAATCTTTCATCTGGAGAAATAGCAGCTCTCGAAACTGTATTATTCTTTTGTATTAAAGGAGCTACCACAGACAGAAATTTTTGGTAGACTTCTTCGCTCCTCCGCAATTAATTGCGGTACTCTATTGTACCTGAAGTTCATTCTCTTAGTAATTTTATGTATTCATTCCTCTTCAAAAACCAATCTTTACACCAAGTGTTGCGTTCTTTTTTCCCCTCCAATTAATCGCCACTAATAAACCGACCAAAGCTATCACGTCTTCTTGCATGGTCTCCGTATTACTGACTGAATTTAATCCCTTCTATTTAAAGTACCGTAGGTGTGCTCTATTTTTCTGTACAGGTATACCTTTCCGAATAACCTGTACAGGCCTACCGTATACGTGTAACCATGGCCTAAGATTGAATGAACTGTGCGATTACCGGAGGTAACTGAACAGTTTATGGTCGCAAACGACGAGTCTTCCGCGCAGGCGAGTGGCCTGCGTGAAAACCTGCTTGAAATGTGCAGTTGCCTCCTTTTATCACTCAGACATGACGTCACACATGATAAATTTCACAGTTAAGGACTTAAGGTGAAGGTGTATAAATGTGTTTCTGTTGCAGGATTGCCTTGCCCTTTTTCAACGTCGGCACTATTTCCCTCTGCGTGGAAGTCCTGCGTCTTATGAGCCTTCATTCTCGAACACAAAGAGCAACAATTGTGTTTTAATCATATCACGTGAACAATTGGCTCCTTGAAGCAGCGGAGGGTTAATCTGTTTACCATCAATTCATAAATCAAATGAAGGGCAATACAGCCGGCGGCGGAGCAAAATTATGCAATAGATGCACGCCACACAGCGCACGCTTATCCGGCTAATCGTAATCTGCGAAACCCGGTTAGTGTGAACAAGGCCCAGCCAAGTGGTATTTACTCCTAGGCTTCCGTATCGGCTTAGCAGCGCCTGGTTTGTTTTGGACTCAAAGGGAGCGGGCTTAAGTTTCTCTCCTACACAATTAAGGCGTCTCCCCGTCTTAGCTGCTTCTGCCACTGTACCCCTCTTATCAACGGCCGCTTTGCGCCTACTACCTAATCCCTCTGGATAATAAATGGACATCTTATTAAGCTCGTGCGGTTCAGAAACTGGAAACGAGTTACGATTTTGAGTTTGTGTTGCAGATTTGTGCTGTGAATTCAGCGGTGTAGACTTTTAGGCCACTATGCTTTCGAATACTGTAGTAGGAGCCTTGGTGGATAAATACTTTATATTTATCTTTCATACCTTTTTGATTAATAAAGGGGATTTTAATTTTTATGAAGGAGTGAAAATATGGATTTTTGCGAGAATCTCGATGTTAGTTGGAATATAGGAAAACTGTCACAATATGACATTTATTTTCTTATCATTGGCGATTACAATTTACCGTTAATATTAACACAGATTGACAAAATTATAAAAGCAACACTCAGAGGTACAATTAGCCGTCATGAGCAAACAAACAATTGTGTATTTACTTTTAAATCCATCTCATCAATAGGCAAGAAATAATGATATTTGGAAACAATGTACAATACAAGTTAAGATGACCTCAGATATGGCTATCATAATACTGTGACTTTACATTTCAAAAAATTCATGGGCGCCACGAATGAACAATACGCCATTCGAAAATAACTAGTTCTGGCAAATTACGCTGCTGGCTCAGGGGTTTTTCAGTTAGAAAGTTAGAACATGGATCTATCCTCTCAAAGACGCTTAAGGGTTCAGTTTCACGGAATGCATAATCAGATGGCTTGGGCGTAATAATTTACCATTGTAGTTCTGCGTCTGATGTCTGCGGTGTTCGGAGATGACCCACGGTATGTGAGACCTGCCTCACAAGGGGGCTACAGGCACGTCGTAGTGGTAATGCGCATCATGCGCATTACTGGCGGTGCCACCGTGCGGAAGTTACTCCAGCAAGTCGGCAGCGTCTTATTTCAGACACCAGGAGTCGGACTCAGCAGTTAGCGAGAAAAGCCAACTTTCGGAGTCCACCACAGAATAGACTAGCATATAAAGAAGCTCGTTGCTCTTCGATCTCCGAGGAAATTTCTGGCTCCGTCCCTTGTAGTCTCGAAGATCACATTTAACAGAAAATTCCCAGGATTTTAAGATATATGCTCATTTGGATTGGATCTTCAGGTTGGAAAATAATGTCACGTGATATCCCCGACTTTTTATTTGCCCCGCGTATATCACAGAGGTCGGACATATTCGGCTAAGTACGGGAACGACCCTGTGCTCGGTTGGCAGGCATTTCCCGCCAGGTGAACGACCTTGTTGACCGCCCATCCCCAGGGAGCAGAATGTGTCGTCCGGCAAAACCCTTTATCTGCGATTTCCCGTCGCCGTGGTTCGGGAAGACCACGATTAGCTTCAAGCCTACACAGCTCAATAATTCTTTAATATTCGTTGCAACAAGATACACTAAATGTTCACCATTGCATTAGTGTCCTCACTTGGAATCTTGCGTACTTTAGGAAATTACAAAAAAAAAAAAAAAAACTTTTAGGTGGTCGCCCAAGATTTATATAAATTACTGTAACATTATGATTTATATAATAAAAAATGCACATTATAATGTGGCGACAGCGCGTCACGTTATAATACTAAGCTTTCGTTGTTTCTCTGTTCATCCCAACATACATTCTGTCATTTCATATTATTTTTATTTAAGTGTTTTTAATGACGTACCACATAAGTAAATCTGTCTACTGATTGGCTTCTCTGATTTCCTTAATTTAATTATTTTATCCAGTGTTTTCTATGTCTTCTTCTCTTTCATCTTTCTGTTTGGTACCATTCGTATAAAGTTCCGGGCCAAGTATCCTGTGACAGCCTCATCTATCCATTTTTAGTAAAATTCGTTACATTTTGAGACTGGATGTGAACTGAATAGCTTGGCAACTTCCTGCAAGTGATGACGCCTTTTTTTTTTTTTTTTTTTTTTTTTTTTTTGTGGTTTTTGGTCATAAGACCATTTCACCAGCCCACATACAAAATTTTTCCTGTTACAGTTATTCTGACGTTTTATCTTAACTTAATTTACATATATATAATATTTTACATGTGATGACGCCTAAACTGTTAGTTGCGCTGGTATGCTTGGCAAACCAGGAAATTTAAAATGGATAAATGCATTTGGTTTTATATGCACTTATATCGTTAAAAGGAAGCGTAACTGTGATGCCAGTTAAAAGTCAGTGGCTTATGACGAGGTATACTACAATCGTTTAAGTATACATGCTGCTATTTGTTTATTTACGACAGTTAAATACATAAAGTCATGGAAGGAGAAGAACATCTGATGTTTACGATCCGTTCTATGTATCAGTTACTAGAACCAGGTCGCAAAATAATCTAAGAACCTGTTAATAGATGATTAAAAACTCAGTGGCAGTGTAAAAGCCTTAAATATTCACGAAATATATGAAAAAATTAAATAATAGTTATTTGTATGTTACTTTATGCTTTCCTTAGAAATTTTTTATAGCAACAAAAAATTTTGACGTTCTTTGTGGAACTAATTTCAAATAATACAAAAATGAGATAAAAATATTATAATGCCAGGTAGAGCTAGGATGTTCATTTTCACACTGCGAGTCTGTGTTAACCGTTGTGTATTTTGTTTACCTCCCATTACCTGTTGTGGAAGAAGCAGAAAAAAAAAACCGCGATGGAAAGAACGGAATTTTTTACGTATTTTTTTCACTACTTATGAAGTGGTTATTGCTATGCACTCAAAAAAAAATCAGTAGCCACGCACGCTGCCCTACCCTACTATCATTTAAGGCGGCAAGTCTCTATTCCTTTAAGTGCTGTTATATCTACATTCATACGCCTATATATTTAATCACTAGCTGTGTACGCTCTTCCGTCCGCATGGAATATGAGATTTGTGATTTTAATTAACTGATAATCTATTAAACATATGTTAGCGAGGTAGAAAAAAAATGGGAGGAGCAATCCACTTTTTCCCATATTTCCTGAATCTCCTACCGCCTCCTTTCCTATATTTCCTGAATCTCCTACCGCCTCCTGAATTTAGATTGTATAGAAATGTTTTAAACGAGTTTGTGCACGTTATTTGTTTTTAACATACCTACAAACTGTCAATACGTCGGAAGATTTTATGGTTGTGGATGACTAACATGCGAACTTCAGCAATGTTCACAAGCCTTCTCTGTAGGCAATATCTGAAGTGGTGACACCAAGCGAGGGGCTTAATTGAATCTATCACAGTTTGCACGTTTTAAATTCAGCATCCCTGCGTTAATTTGTTTAATCTGTTGATAAGTAACTGAACTATTTTCGGATACCAGAATAACAGAACTCTGCGTACATATACAAAAGCAATAAATAAATAAATAAAAATCTTTTTCTATAAATGTGCTACATTTAAATGAAACCCCTCTATTAGATGGAGGTGAGTGAGTACTTAGGTACTGTGTAACATATTTTGATAACACATTACATAAGTAATTGGTGTGTGTAAGTTTGATTAAAATACCGCATTTAGTTTTTGCTTGACGCGAGCTCAGACAAATAGAAGTTCTCAAATTTTGGCCTCTGAATCATCAGAATGTATAGTTCTAATCGGGATAATACGTATCCCATATATTAAATGAATTAACCCTCATTATGTACACTTTTGTTAATATCTCTTAGTCAGTGTGTACACAGACAGTAAAAAAACTCTCAAATTTAGACGGTTTTGGTTCCTGTATCACGGGGAATTCGGTGGTACAAATCAGTATAGAAATTATGCTATAAGTTATCCAACGACATACGCTATCACCAGTTGTAGTTCCTTTGAATGTATTCGCTAGTTTTTGAGTGATCTGTGTACCGGCTGTAAAATTCCAAGATTTATGTCTTTGGCCTCTGTTTAATCGATAACTGTGCTACTAACAAGGGTAAACTGTATCTTATATATTAAATAACTGAACAATGACATAAGCTATCACTGTGTATAGTTTTTGTTACCTCCGTTCATTAGTTATTGTTGCTTCCGCGGAAGAATTGCAGAATTTACAGTGGTCGGAAGCCATGTTACCAATAAGGATGAAATAATGTTATATGTTAACCGATAATGAAAGCTACCACTATGTACACTTTCGTTGAATGGGTTCATTTTTCCGTAATCCGTACACAGACCAAAATTTCAAAACTTACGGCTATAGACTCCGTATAATCGGGTATTGTGGTATTAATCAAGATGAAAAGTGACCTTACATGTTATCCCGTGACAAGCTACAACTATGTGAAATTTCTTTGAAATCTATTTATTATTTTTGGAACATGTGAACACAGACCTTGGCTTCTCTGTTACTCTTGTTTATAATGTAGTTATAATTGCACTCTTCACTAAAAATCATTTCAGTATCATTCAACCTTTGCCAATCTCCTTCTACTCTGATATTAATAGTTAATATTATAATTTATTTCTATGTATCCTATTATCAAACCTCCTCTGGTGTAGATGTCGTATGCCGTCTTCTCTAAGTAAATGAAGTATGTATTTTTCCTTCATTCAATTTATTTCTTGTTCTCACGTTTCTTTATTGTTCTGTGCTCGATTTGACATATTTTTGTTTGTCAATGCATAACCAATTAAGGTCCTCGTTTTCTAAGTAGACTTCGAGATTTGTTTGTACAATTAGATGTCAGTGAAATTAATTTATAGAAAAGTCGAGAAAAGAATTTCGGTTTAATTTTAGATCGCCGTTCCTTTATACGACCAGCGCTACAAAATTAATTCAAATCTCTTGAAATGTTGGTTAATTGTTTTTTTTTAATGTGTTCTTGGCATGTCATCTTCTTTCTGTAGCAAAAAAGACATAAGAAATTTACGATAGAAAAATATTTTCCACGGCTTAGTGATAGACACTTTCGGCCATATTGAATCGACAGGATGCAAATGCCATATTTCTGCGGCTTTCCCGAATTTTTCTTCTGTTCCAGGCCGCGTTTGAACCTAACCACAACCGCTATGAAGAAAACAAACAGTTTAGGTGGATATGATCCCTGTATCGACAATGGTATTGGCGGAAGTATTTACAATGTTGAACAGGTATCGCGATACAGAATTAAACCAATTTTTTTTTTTTTTTTTTTTATAAATTGTAAACCATATTAAATATTTTTTTGCTACAAGTCGCCACTAATAAGATTCTTTGAGGTATTAAAACATTTGCTTTGGGGCAGATACTTACATTAGCAGAATTACTGTTTAGAAAACTCAAAAACAATAAGAAACTGCTTGCCGTAAAAAACTTTATCGACACATATTGAGCGTCAGGGTGAGCGGTAACGCTCTGGCCTCACATTCAGGAGGGGTTTCGAATTCCCGTCTGGTCAACAAAGTTTGGGTTTTCCATGATTTTCCCAACTCACTGCACGCGAATGCCGACAAGATTCCTCCAAAATACCACGGCCGAATTCCTTGCAGTTGCTGCACCCAGTAATTTCTCAGTTCTAATGACCTCGACTTCGATGAGGAGTAAAACAATAAAAAAAAAAGGTAACACCCGAAACCGGACACTGAGGCAGTCAAGGGCAACACTTTGTCAAGGTTACCTGTCGGGGACATGGCCAGCAACAACTAACGAGCCCGTAGGATAAGTGACTACCAGAGATAGATACTGGGTACCTTTCAAGAATTGAACGATCTCCCAGGTATCTCAGTTCGTAAAGCAAGATGGTCTACATCTACATTCATACTCTGCAAATCACAAACATTGTGGGTGGCAGAGGGTGCTAAGCACCAATCCTAAACCCGCCCATTCCAATCCCGAATAGTGCGAGAAAGAAGGAATACATATAAGTATCAGTACGGCATCTTATTTCTCTAATCTTATCCCTCCGGTCATTGCGACCTAATAGGTTGGCGGAAGAAGTATTTCATTGCACTCGAAATTTAAATTTTTTCGCATATTCTCCAATAAATTCGAACGCAAGCTACGTCGTCTGTCTTCCAAACTATCCCAGCCCAATCTATGTATCAATTCTGTGACGCTTTCATAAGGGCTGTAACAACAAGTCACGAATCTAGCGGCTCTCCTCTGCACCCTCTCAACTGAGTCAATCAGAACCTTGCGATACGGATCCTAAACCCCACAACAGTAATCCAGATGCGGACGCACTAGTGTTTTATATGCTATCTCCTTTGTTTGAACATTACAATTCCTCAAAATACGACCTATGAAACGTAATTTAGAATTTGGCTTGCCTACGACGGAAGTTATGTGCATGTCTCATTTCATGTTGCTTTGTACTACCACCCCCAGATACTTCACGGAATCAACCGTGTCAACAGGTGAATTGTTTATTTTGTACTCGTGAACAAACTGATTCTTCTGTACTTATCCGCATTGCCTTGCACTTTTTGCAATTAAGTGTAAGCTGCCATTTACGGCACCAATCGAAAATAGCATCCAAATCACGCTGAATTTCTAGGCAATCGTCGCAGCACCTTAATTTCCCTATAGATAACCGCATCGTCGGCAAACAATCGCAACCAGCATTTGACGTTGTCACCTAGATCGTTTATAAATATTAAGAAAAAAAGTGGACCTATTACACGTTGGGTGCAAATTGAAGATATCAGCACGCATGACAGAAAAAGAATTTTGGAGACGAAGCTTGAAGTGGATTGTGGAAATGGTTGGCAGCACTGTGCAGCGTTTATGCCGATTGTGACCTTACGATTCACGCCAAGCGGCGGTCATTAGACGGCGCCGAAGACCCGGCCAACATTTCCGGCCCGAAGCCGTAAATCGCGTCCGCGCCTCTTCCGGGCCAGCTCGCAATCTCTAATGACCGCAGGCGTGGCGGGTGGTTTTCGCTGACTGCATTACACATTAGTCTTGGCTACCGGGAGGGGCGCCCGCGAGAACAAACGAGCGCGGAGATTCCGGCCACCTAGCGGCGGGCGCAGGAAGTGTGCGCCGGGGATATTTCAGCCAACAAAGGCCAGATTATAAAATGCGGCCGCCCCCTTCTCTTTTGTTTGTTTTATGGAGCACACACAGCAGAAAGGACAACATAGTAATCATTTTTTCGGCGTCGTACAAGCTGCAGGGGGAGGAAAAATGGGCAGTGGGACAGAAGGGGTGTCGTGCGTAGCTGCAGTGTTCACACACATACAAATGAGACCTCCTGCATAAACGGCCGTAAATTGCGGAGGGCAGACAACGTGGTGAGAGAACTGGTATGCTCCCAGATTTTGGCACATTCGGGACACGCTGCAGTGAAGGGAAAGATCAGCATAATATAATTTTTTAGAGATATTTGCCTAGTTCCTAATCGTGTACTCAGAATTTTATTGCTAGAATTGAATAAAGAAAGCTGTAAGTTACGTAAAACGCGTTCCGAAAAGCACGAAGTCAGATTAATATGACGGGTCTGCCATTGACCCTGTCTCATGAAGAGAACGAATATGCAACTTTTTATTTTTTAAAGAAAATACTGCAACCGTGTATGTTGGAAGTTAACTGTTGGACTACCTATCATAGTTTCACCGACAGATTTTATTGCTGGCTTAAAACTATGTCACTTGCTGGGGACACCGTATGTCAATACCGTTTAGTGCACTACTTAATTGGTTCTGTTGTCCTTTGCTAATATATAAAGCTTATGGGGGTTGGAAACTCGTGAGCTGATTACATACAACTACCAATGGAGAAAACGTACCTTTTCTAAGTGTAACCCTGCTACTTCCCGTATTTGTCCTGGGTTTTACTAATAGTCATCAACAAAGGTAATTTTAGTTGGAACTGCAGTTTTTAAACTGAAGTGGAAGGTCGTCAGAATTATTGGGATCCAAGGTATCAAAACATTACCACCTTTTGCAATTCCAGCTGTGATAATAGTTTTTATTACGTTGCGCCCCAATTATTTTATTTGTAGCGTATTCCTCAGCACAGTACGTTGCATCGAAGTTGAGGCTCAGTAGTATGGGAACCCCAATTTTTAATTTTAATTTATAACAACACACTCCTTATAACTAAAAAGAGTTTAGGAAATCCATGGGATATGTATAACTCGTTCAGTGTCCCTAACATTGTCCTCCGACAGATACTCTATTTCGCCTTGCACTTGAAACATATTTTTTTTTTTACTTTCATTAATTTATTCAACAGTTTCGCTAGTTGGTGCTATTATACACAAACTGACCGTGAGAGAAAAAGCCCTAGCGGCCGATTTAACATTGCATAGACTTACACACGTTATCCGTCTCTCTTTCGCCGTTCAGTTAGTGTTTAAAATTTCATTATAAAATATATTATTTATCGCAAAAAAGTGTCCGATGTCTCTCCTAATAAAACATTGTATTTCCCTGTCAAATTTCATCACGATCGATTTAGTCGTTTAGTTGCGAAAACGTAACGAATAGTTACTTTCGCTTTTATAAATTTAGTATAAATTCTAGTGCTCCCATATAAAAAATATGTATAACTGTTTTCAGCTAAAAAAAGGTGACGTAAATATACTTCAATTTATAATGAATACAGGGCTCTGATCTAGTATTTAGCTATACAAGGCTCGCCTATGTTAAATGTACTGGAAACAGAACTAGCTGTCTTACATTTGATACACTAGATCAGCACATCTGCTTCATGTTAGATTCAAGCAACTTTCAATTTTTTTGGAAGTTTAGTTTACTGTGTCTCCTATGACTCGAACAAGTATTTTAGTATATATAGCCGGAAATACTGAAATTTCGACCATTTGAAAACATTTTAACAATTTAATATATACGATTTTATACTATATTTGATATGATTGATATTGAACATAGACACTGAATTCATTCACTGATTAGTTTTACCAATATTAAGAACAGAATAGCATTGAGGCGAACAATATTTTTTTTCCGATCTTATTAGACATGTGTTAATTCTACTCTAAATTGGACTAAGGAAATGTACACAATATGATCATGAATCCGATTCAATTATCTGGAGACTACGACTAGAACGTAGGGTTCTGCATCCAACATTCGAAGCGGAGACAACAGTATGGCAGTCGCCACACAATACGGAATAGCTTATTTTTCCACAGTATCTTCAAAGAACCCGGCTAATACCTTGTTTTCTGATGACAGGTCAATTTTAAATAGTTATGAGATTTATAAAATAAGAAATCGTTATTGCGTTGTTGAAGAGACATTGGCGGTTGTTTCAATTAGAAGAAGAGACAGTGAACTATTATAAAATCATTAATATTTAATATTAAATTAATTTGTTTTTGTTGAAGATGTGAAGTGTGTTTATCCGTGGAGTTGCATTAGACCTGTCAGTGTGCAATAAAAATAAACCAAAATTGAGACATTCAAGTAATTAAGATTGCTTCACGTTTTTTGCTGATTAGTTCGAGTAACGGATTCCGGATATTTAAGTCTTCACAATCTAAAACACTGCTGTGGTAGCGGATGTAGCTTCCATCGGATTTCCTCGGAAGTGTAACCAGTGCGCCGCATTAAAAAATTGAGTGGCTGGTCCCCTAGGCCGAGCAGTGCGTTCTTAAGCCGGCAGCAAGCGGATAGCAAGCACAAAGAACCCACGAATTAATGATGAAATTTTTTTGGGCAGGAGGCATTTAATGATGGTGAGAGCTGCCCTCGGGGACGCAGATGATAGCTTCCAGCTTAACGGAAATAAATGACCCTCTGTGATCTCCAGAGTCCCGAGCACTCATGAATAAGTGAAGAGACTGTCCGCGGAAATAGACACTGCGAGTCCCTCACGCCGATTAGTTAATGTATTGCTCAAAATTAAGGTGCAGCACAATTACCGTAATCAAGGGAAAATAGTACGAAACGTATAAGATCTCAGGGCGTGTTTGCCAAATGTCCTGTCTGTGATATTTTCGACGTAAGACCATATTTTCTCTCGTCTACAAATGTGTTTTCTTTTATTACAATTTAGCTAGGGTAGAAAAATATTGCAAATCAATTAATAGTTGATGTTTTTCAACAGTTATCTGTAACACTTCTTGCCATTCTTTTTGGTGTCATATGACCCATTGAAAACATGGTCATTAGCGTTTTAACATAAGCAAAAAATATGAGAAACTGATATCAACAAAAAATAAAAATGTTTACCTGTAAAGTTGTTAGTCATACTGCAGATAAAACAAGATCGCAAAACGCCTTTGATGTGGCCTAAGTAAATCAAAGTAAGAAGAGAAAGATAAACCATTTATACTAGTACGAAACATTTCATTTGTAACTTAAGAAAAAGTTAGGTTCGATATAAAATTTTGTTATCCTGTCAAATGCGGTGTAATATAACGGTAATGTAGTCTGTATTGCTATAAGATCTTCTGATTCTAATCAGGTGGTATTGAACCTATTAACATGAAAACGAATCAGTCAAATCACAGTAGGGTTAGCAGTCGGAACGTTGTCTTTTCATGATTCCAAGGTGCTCAGCAATAATGAGGATTACGAACCAATAAATACTTACGAAAAGAATTAGCTCTCACTGGCTGATGGTAAGTAAGACTTTAAATCAATGCGCGATCATCACTTTACAATTTCACCACTTCATGGCTCGGTGCAATCTCTTCATAGTTTCTCATTAAAAGGTTATTATGTTGCCTGTACATCGACAATGTTTACCCGTGAGTATTGTGATTGCACAGTATGGTAATCATAGTAAAATGAGCTCTTATTTTTCTTTTGCAAGATCAGTGATTCACATTATGATTGTGATTAGTAATTCATTTTTAAAAATTAATATATGGAGAACATAAAGATTGTTTTAAAGCGTGAACTACTCAGATTAAACATACTAATACTGGTATGAAGCTCTTCAAGAGAGTAGACTGTAAAGAATAAAAGCATTTCCTTCTCCGCAGTGATTTTTTTTTAATAAAATGTAACGAAAGCATGTCAAGCAATAAAGTATTAACTTCTTGATTACTTGAAAAAAGCTATTATAAGAAAATTACTAAATATAATATGTACAATTTATCAATTCTAATTGGTTTATTTTAATTTTATTGCAAAATTTTCGTGACACTGCAACTCGATTTGATTTTTAAATATTTGCTAACAAGAACGCAAGCAAGAAACAACAAAAATATGATGGTATTTTGAGCTTTCAGCAGTCATAAACTCCTGAAAGTATATAGTGCATTCGGGAGGACGCGGGTTCGAATCCCCGTCCGGGCATCCAGATTTGGGTTTTCCATGGTTCCCCCAAATCACTCCAGGCGAATTCCGGGATGCTTCCTTCAAAAAGGCCATTGCTTACTTTTTTCAAATCTTAATTCTTAGTGTAGTTTGTTATGTAAGAGTACAAATTTAGACAGATTTCTTGCAGGTTAGGTTCTTGTCAAGCGCAGAGTTACCCATATGACTGAAAGTCATGTCGCCTCTCGAAGAGCGGCTATAAAATCCGCAACCTTTCAGAGTCCTTGGCCTATAATACTTAACATTTGGAGCCCTAATATGGCTGCTATTACTGGAGGTGCTGCGCAAATTAACGAGCGTAGAAAGTGACGTTCAGGACCCCTACAGAAGGAAGAAAGGTCATATGGAGCAGTCAGTTCTACAAATATATTGAGTTACCACACAATCTGCTGTAACAAATTATAAGGTGGAAGGAAAAGTGTAATAAGCAAGGGACAAGTTAAACCATCGCTGTGCTAAACTCTAGTTTAAATTTCGTCCTAGAGAAACGGATACCTTAATTGCATGCTTTAGGTGGCGTCGCCTCATCATCTAGGCGTATTCTGTGATATTCCTCTTTCTCCGCGCCAAAATGTACACTTTACACAAAACTAATAACAAATAACACATTTGCCAACCTATTTTACTTATCCTTAGTTGGCGGGCAACATGAATATAAGTCCCGGAAATACGTATATTCCTGTTAAACACTGAGGAAAAGTAAGCAAAGTTTTAAGTATTTTGATAATGCTGTAGTACAGTCTGCTGGTATTATCGTTTGCAACATGTTGTTAGCGGTGCCGAAGGGTCTGAATTACTCCAGGCACCTGAGAAGATAAACTCATTTTGTTCTTCACTGCTTTTGTTAGCACCAACAGTGGAAGAAATTGCTAATTGGTTTGGAAATGTAGGTTTGGAAAACATCTGCCAAAATTAATTAGTGCTATTTTGTTTGGAGCATATTTTTGCTTCTCGCATTGGACCCAATGATAAAGAGGCAGTCTGCTTGGAAGACCAACCTACTCGATCTCGATTTTTTGCTATATATACACAGTCCAGTCACATTAATGTGACCACCTCTCAAAAACCAGAATAACCACCTTTGGCAGAGCGGACTGCTGCGAGGCGTACAGGAAGAGAGTCAATTAGGTTTCTGAAGGTGTTCACTGGGATGTTGAGCCATACCGACTCAAGTGCCGTGGCCAGCTGTGCTAGATTACGCGGTTGAGGATCCATGGCACGAACAACCCGATCGAGGTGGTCCCACAGATTGTCGATTGGATGTAAATCCGGTGAGTTTGCTGGACAGGGGAGAAAGGTAAACTCATCCTGGTGCTCTTCGAACCACGCACATACACTGCGAGCTGTATGACACCTCACATTGTCCTGCTGGTAGATGCCATCATTCAGAGGAAAAATTATTCGCATTTAGGGGTGGACATGGTCTGCAAGGACAGATACGTACTTTGCTGATCCATCGTGCCTTCCACAATGATGAGTTCACCCAGTGAATGCCAGGAAAACATTCCCCAAACCATAATGCTCCCTCCTCCATCCTTGATCCTTCTGGCAATTGTTGCAGGGTGTTTGCTTTCAGACGTTTCACGCCGTATGCGCCAACGTCCATCTGTCCGATGGAGCATAAAACGCGATTCATCGGAAAAAGCCACCTGTCGCCACTCTCTGGACGTCCAGTTGCGGTACTGGCGTGCAAATTCCAGTCTTCGTCGCCGATGAACAGCAGTCATTATTAACCATGCGTCTGCTGCGGAGGCCCATGCGCAGCAACGTTCGCTGAACCGTTTTTTGAGGATACACTCTTGGTAACCCCTTGGTTCATCTGGGCGGTCAGTTGCTCAACAGTTGCACGTCTATTTGCCCGAACGCATCTCCATAGCCTTCGTTCGCCACTGTCATCTATAGCACGTGGTGCACCACATGTTCCACGCCGCTGATTTTGAATAGTGCCTTTTTGCCATGCACGGTATACTTTCGCCACGGCGGCACGTGAACAGTTCACAAAATTAGCCGTTTCCGAAATGCTTCCACCCTTGGCCCGAAAGCCAATAATCATGCCCTTTTGGATGTCGGATAAATCTCTATGTTTCTGCATTACGCCAACGATTGAAATGCTTTCCGATGACCTAGGACATCCTTTATATACACTCCACTGTAATGTGCTGCCACCTACCTTCTGTGATTGGTTATTTCACGCTGACGCCAAAAGTAGGTGGTGGTCACATTAATGTGACTGGACTGTGTATTATTATTACATTTTGTACATAACGATATAATGACGTAGACACACTTTTAATAGGAAAAATAGCTGAAGATGTTTCGTGAATAAAGTGAAACGCATTCGGTAAACAAATAAATGAACGAAAAAAAAAAAAATCAATTACGTCTGCAGTAATCGTTTACCATACATTTATAATTATTATCAGCAATTGAGGATAAAATGCTGCACTACTTCTAGCCACAAATTAAGTAAATTCTAGTTATGAAATTAATAATATCTTTTACAAGAAATATTTTGAAAACAGCAGAATTAATGTCTTTTACATGGAACAGTTTCACTTATATGCAGACATAAATACCGAATGCTGTAACACTATGGACAAGAGAAGGGCTCAGCTGTAGAGAGATTTCGACTTACAGTCATCGGTGTAATCTGGAAGCACCCTCCAGGCCGGTACAGTCGCGTCAATCGTGTTCTGCAGCGCACCACCCGCCCAGAACAGGAAACCTGCCAACAAACAGTCGCTGCTGAATATGGCTGCAGGGCTTTGGGAATGCACTTATCTAACGCTCTCATGAGGAGGAAAGTATCCAGAGTTCGGAAGCAAATCGTTTACTGACAGAGACAATCGCGAAAGATAATTCATTTGCTGATGGTATGTCTGTAGCAAATAGCTTTGACTTTGTTCTTTAAAAGATTTTTATGTTATCTTGATAGCGGGAGTTGGGCGTTGAAGAGATCATACGGGGCGTTTATGGATCAAGGCATATTTAGGGGCCGTTGAGAACCAACGGCTGCTCCTCTGGGTTTACGAGGTGCATCAAAGAAGTTTTCATCACATCACTACCATCATATGAAGCCAATAGCGAATTTAGTGCAGTCTACAATTTACTAGCAAAGAAAAGAAACAGATTATCAATACTGGAACGCAGTGATTTAGATCACTGATTACAGACAAGGTACCAAATTTCAAATAATTAGTGTCACTACACCAAGCTCATCTCTTTACGCTAGAGTATACTTCATCTAAGAGAGACACTATAGAGTCCTTTGAAAAAGGGGGTTAGGCCCAAAAAAATCTAGAGTTCTGTGGATTATATTATTGATTAGAAGAAGAGAAGATGGTGTGTTCTTTTTCTGAAAGGGTGGTGATGAGTGATTTTCTTCGAAAATGGGGTGGTAGGTGAAACTAATTGTTTAGGTAATAAAAGTTGGAAGACATTTTTCTGAATTTTCTTTAAGGTGTGTCGGGAATGCCGATACATGCTCGCTTTTATCTTGGTACCTATCTGAAGCATCAGAATTTTTATTTCGGTACCTAGCGACGCGATACTTTGCTTCTTGGTGGTCTGGAAAGTTCTTGTAGCTTCTTGTGATCGCTTCCCTTCTATAGCCCCAGAAGTGATTGACATAATCAGTTACTAATTTCGACTTTGTTCTTAAAATAGAGAAGTTGCTAATATCTTCTAAATTATTCGTAGTATTCTCGGTCTCATTTTGAGTGAGAATTTGCTTTCTTTTCCACTGTAATTGGAAGGTAAAATGGAATCGCAATGCTGACGTTATAGATCTATACGTCTGCAATATACAAGTTGATCAAGAAAATTAATTTTTATATTTTTGTTAAAAAAGGGATTATTGACACATTAGTACAAACTTGCTTGCCCCAACCTTGAATCAATTGAAAGCAACCAAAATATTCAGGAACAAAAATTTGTAGATTGACTAAAGAGACACGAGAAGTTTTCTCCCGTACGCTTAAAACTGAACATAATTTTAAAATTAACACCCGATGCTTCACTTTTTTTTATACTTGAAACAAATCTCTCATAATTCCAAATGTTGCTGGAAATGATTAAACGTAGTACTTCGAAATTTCAAATAAATAGAACTCAAAGCACTTCGGGTTGACAGGCTGGTTGAATAGGGGCGTTAATCCCCTTCTAAGAAAGGGTAACAGGTTATATGCAACACTTGCTGTTTATGGTTGCTTGTTCATATATCATTGGTACCATGTCAAATAACCACGAGCTGGAAGATTATGTCTTTTTTAAGTTTCTACGCTGTCAGGGTTATTGCAGCGATAACTTTAAATTGTAAAAGCGCATTAAAACATTCATCTGAATCTATTTTCGGATAAGGTAATGAGTATTACTTTACTACGATCTGAAACATGACCTTCCATTGAGAATTCAGTTCTGATACGGTTGGTTGTCAGTTTCATAGCGTCATAACAGGAAGCTGTAAATATTATTATTGTAAGGTATAAATGAGGAAATTTAGCAACTTTATTCCAACCCATTAATAATGTATTTAGCTTTCCGGCGAAATGAGTACACCATATTATGTGAATAATTAGTACAAACAATTCAAACACACCTACCAAATATACCATAAGGGTATCAAAACACCTCTAATGGATATGCGTTAAGTAATTGAATAATTGAAATACAGAGACAATTCTTAAATATAAATGCAAAAGTGTATATTTGACTGCGAGAAAGATTATAATGCAAAGCAATTTCCAAAAGTGGTAACATTTACAAGGAGGTGGATCGTCTAATATCATGTTAACAATATAAGGAAAAACTGTGGCCTCAGAGGATTCTAAAACAGTTTCTGTTTTCTTGCTATAAAAGGCAGAAATGAAATAAGCTTTGCTAAAAGGAATATTTATGATTAACACATAATTTAAATCCCAATGGCAACCTTAGTGAACAGCTGCAAGCGACACATTTCTAATCTATTAAACGTAATTTCGAAGTTCAGGGATACCTTTACAAACTAATGCTGTTTTCATGCTTCTAATGTAACATATAGCGAAGAAATACAACAAACAGCATTTACGGAAGACCCGCAGAATGACTCTCAAACACATTCGGCGGGATCTTCTAAAAGATTTGGGGGAAGAACTATAAACAAAGAAACTGCAATTTCCGGAGGATTAGTTCCAGTGAGCACAGATTGTGAACTGTAAGTACTTTCCCCGGTAATTATGAAGAACAGAAAAACGTTCTAGAGATAAAATGTTTTATTACTTTATCTGAAAATATAAGGAATTTTTAGGCATATTTTCAAACAGAACTATTTTTTCTACAGCGCACATGACCCTCTAAATGAAATTTTCTAGTTTCTTACTGGAAAATATAGGTATCATTCTGGCAAAGGTTATGCCGTTTTTTTTAAAAAAAATTTACACCATGAGAAGCCTTTTTACTTATGGCTTTACGCCTCGTCGACGTCGAGGTTATTAGAGGCGTGATGGGATTGGGGACAACTAACGGGAAGGATTTCGGCGAAGGCCTTTTGAAGGAAGCATCCCGTTTTTTTTTTAACTGCTTTATGTCTCTCAACAGTGAGGTCTTTAGAGACGGGAAAGGATGGGGGCAAGGAATGGGAAGGAATTCGGCCATGGCCTTTTTAAGGAAGCATCCCAGCATTTGCCTGGAGTGATTTAGGAAACCATGGAAAACCCAAATCTGGATGCCCGGACGGGGATTCGAACCGCCGTCCTCCCGAATGCGAGGCCAGAACGCTATCCGTTACACCTCCATGCTCGGTAAAAGCACCCCGTCATTCGCCTGTAGTGATTTGGAGAAACCACAGAAGTCCCAAATCTGGATGGCAGGACGGGGATTCGAACCGGCTTCCTCCCGAATGCGAGGCCAGAATGTTAACAGTTCACCCACCATGCTCAATCGTCAGGAGAAAACCAGGCTAATTTACAATGTAGAAATTTCAGAGCTATATCTCCAGGACGTTACTACGGGCTTGTCAAAATATTTCGAACCACATATGAAACGATCACTGAAAATTAAAATTATAATAAGAATCGCGGAACGAAGTTAATACTTCCTTGATTAATTAGTTTGGTAACAGTTTCTAAAATATAATTTACCTAGTTTTGTAATAATAGCTTAGTTAACATATTGATCCAGAAGCTTATAAGATAAGGTGTATGAGTGGGGATTGATGTGTCTCCGTTACGAATCTGGGTTTCGGCTGGGTTTTCTAAAACTTAGTTTGTGTATATGAAGTAATTTAGAGCGCCTTCCTGGTTCAATTCAGTTGTAGATCTATTTTACCTGTTGAGACCACTGGAGTACATAACTCAAATCAGATGTGAGGATTTTTACTTTAATCATTGTGATTTACTTGTTTTAAAGTTCGTCAATAATGAGAAATAGATGTATGGATAAAGATTAGAATAATAACCCCTACGGGCATCAACAGTTATCTGAATATGGAAGAGCAGAGTCCATTCCAGAATTAGCGTATAATGGTTTCATGGATACGAATTCCTAAATCCTGGATTTTGCATCGTCAAATGAGGTCAGATGTTTCCGAGTGTCACCAGAAAGTCAACACTCACACATCAGAAACCATTGCTTTGATTAGAGGTGCAAATAAAAGCAGGATACTACCGAAAAAAAAAATCCAGAAATGTTTGCATTGAATATTCTTAGAGCAATGCCTTAAACGTTTGCTATTGAAAAATTCATGATACCGATTACGTAAATACAGTCGTATCTCAAACGATACTTTCCATTTTTTAAATTTTTAAAGATAATGTTTTGTTTCTCTACTACGCCGGTATAAAGGATAGGAGGTGCCCGTATACTGCACTCAAAAAATGTTACGAAAAAATCGTGGGGTAATTTTAGCAGATGATGTGAAACCGGAAAGCATATTTACGGATAGCGACTGCAGTATTGGTCTTTCCAATGGGAGGTGGAACAAACGCTTTCTCCATCACCGCACACTCAGGGTTAGTGACAATGACAGATATCGTCTCAGTGTTTTTGCATGTAGAATGCGCTCAAGCCATAAACGACATATCATCCTATAAAGTGAGACGAATCAAGATTTTAATGGAAAGACTAAACAATAGCAAAACGGAGCATGATGTGTGAATGGTTAACGTTCTGGTCTCGCATTCGGGAGAACGCGGGTTCGAATCCCCGTCCGGGCATCCAGATTTGGGTTTTCCATGGTTTCCCCAAATCACTCCAGGCGAATGCCGGGATGCTTCCTTCAAAAAAGGCCATGGCCTAATTCCTTCCCGTTCCTTGCCCCAATCCTATCCCGCCTTTAATGATCTCGCTGTCGACGAGGTGTAAAGCCCAAGCAAAAAAAATAGCAAAAATGGAGGAGGACAATGTTGAATTGGTCATAAATCTTTCTTTGTCCCCTCTCGAAGTGTCTTAAACGTTACTAGTACTGATGTAGTTCCGCGTACAGGCAAATGATTATTCGAACCTGAGATAATTACTGTCAGTTGGTTATGAAGGAAATTCCTAAAAAGCATACACTTCACTTAGTGACTATAATAACTGTATGTCTTTTTTTCCTTCTGCAAGCCGAATATTCATTTATCCTCCAATTCTCTATGGCCCCTCAGGTTTACCATATGACAAAAACAAAATGAAAATAAAACTTCTATCACGCATTAAAAAGAATTATAGGGTAATCAATTTTGATTTACGGCTCTATCTGTTCCCATCAGTCATTATGAGGTGATATGAAGTTGAGAAGCTAAAAAATATATACCACTGCTATTTGTATGTTTTGTTGACATCAGAAGTCTTGACTGTGTACTGCAATAAGTAGGCATTTGGACTCGAGTACTGAGGATTGTTTACAGCAAAGGCAGAGCCAGTATAGGCAGTTTAATTAGTGAAGGAGCAGGCGTCTTGTTTTTATTCTCCGCTGACTCTACGCCCAGCGCGGCCGCTGTGTTGCGGACGTGTCCCACCGTGCTTTGCGCGCGCCTGTACTCTCGCTTGTCAAACATCGCTGAATGAGCTAATCGATGCAACTAATTAAAACACTAGGGAATGACAATGGATGGCTAATTAAAAGAGTCGGTGGAAGGGGGTAGGGTGGGGGGAGAGGCGGGCGGGGAGGGGGACAACAAAAGCACCCGTAATGATGCCTGTTTATACACACTACTGTTAGAAAATATATGGCTGTGTTAATTAATAACCCGTTAATTAACCAGCTCCATGACGCAATTTATTAAAAACTTTGCTAAATAAAAAAGGGCCGCGAGCGTGCGTTGGAGAGCGGTGCCCGAAACGGTGGAGTGTTCGCCAGGCCGCTGTCTTCATTCCCGGATTACGGATGGCAGCCTGCCTGCCTGCTCAGAGAGTCGTAAATCTTTACAGCAACTAGTGCCGCCGCAAAGCAAAAAAGAAGAAGATGGTATTCACTGCACTACCATTTGCGATTGATTCGGGTTAGGGTTAAAATTTATTGAACGCGATTGTAAATATTAAATGTAGGACCTCAATCCACTATCTTGTTTACCGCCGTAGTAATGTGAGATATGCTCGTATTTAAATTATTATTTGAATGATAATTAATAGAAGCAAATGCCAATGGTGGAGGTATTGCATAATGCAAAGAATATATAGACACCGAATTCTTTATTTCAATGATAGTAATCAGTGTTATTTGTTTTATCCGCATGATTAATATTATTATTATTACGCCGATATATACTAAAAGTGAGTGGTGGAGGGTGCGTTGCACCTGTCGTAATGTATAATCATTTATCAATCACAAAAGATTTACTGAATATGGCAGGAGGAGCCCATGAGATGTTTAGAGAAATTGATTTTTTTTTCTGACTTCATGCCTCGTCGATGAAGTGGTCATTAGAGGCAAGAATTGACTGGTTACTAGGAACGGGAAGGAATTTGGCCCCGACCTTTTTGATGGAACCATCTCGGCATTCCTGGAGTGATTCGAGGCCATATTTTGAGGAACCATCCCGAAATTTACTTGGAGCGATCTTGCAAAACCATGAAAAACCGAGATCAAGATGCCCGGAGCGGATTCTAAGTTTTTTCACTAGATAAATCTTTCCAATTCCATTTGATAATCACTCTTGGAAAGAACAAGTATATCTTTTATCGGTCGTTGCTAGATATGCATGTTGCCTGTAGAAAAAATTGTGTTTTCTGCCACCCTGAAATAGGTCTATCATGAACTTTCCAATTAGCTTTCTACCATAGCAACGCCTACTGTATTCCAGACCTTCTTACCAAACTGTTTCAGCATCGCACTTAGGCTTTCTGTCGAGCACTATATACCTGTCACGAATCGGATGGCTCTTCTTTACACCTTCTCCATTGCATTGAAGGATTAAAGCATCAAAATGTGTAATTTCATTATTATTAAATGTCTTATAAAAAATGAAACGAGAAGAAACTTGTGAAGAATTTAAAACATATTTTGGTGTAGAAATGTTAAGAGATATAAGGGTCAGAATCCGAATAAAGTTTTAGTAAAGGACTATATAGTGTGTGAAAATGAACTGCAGTCTTGACAACCTAAAACATCGGCCGCGAAAAATATTTCTTTCTCAGCTATATTCTACTCCGAAAATTAAGTGTATACTGGTTACATGTTGCGTATTGATTTCTGAATAAATAATATACTGCTATATACCGTAATCATGAATGAAATAGCAAGGAAATGACACTGGAAAGAGGGTAATTCAGGACAAAAATTATGGACACAAAATTTAAGATAAGAAGAAAACGAGAACGAAACGGATATAGCAAAGGGGACAAGAACACGGTGAACGTATGAAAAGATTTTGGGAAGAGAAGAGGAAGAAGACAAACAAACACACACACACAAAACTGAATAATAATAAATAAATTGAGTTTAAATACTGTCCCCAAGGGCAATAATAAATAATAATTATAATAATAATATACTGTTATTTGAATATAAAATGACCCAAGTGACGTTGGAAATATTTTATCTTATTGTATTATCTGCTCTTGTATGATTTAAGAAAACAGTAAAACCACATTTTTTAAATACCTTTCAGTGGTGTCCTTAGTAACAAAAAGACGTGAAAAGGAACGTTAGAGTATAATGAAGTTATATGGATATCATGCAGCCCACAAATGGAGGAGAATTTGTCTATAAAAGAAAGAAACATGATGGAGTTAACATGTTATGAAACTCAAAAGACATATAGAATGGTATACTGCTTTTCAGATAACTATATGGAAAAAACGAAAGTTTTGTAATTTTTTTATGTACTTCGAGAGATTTTATACGAAAACTCATACAATTGCATTCGAATTCCCTCTATGATTAGCAGGCGTTAGTATTTGAATGCTGTTGAACAACATTTGTTAAGTTATTTGTGGAGGATTAGTAAACGATGTCTATACCGTATCTATTTTATATAAAAACGTGAACTTAGGACAAGCATGGTGTTAGGTATGTTTCAATGATGGAGACCTTGGTATGTTTCAATGATGGATATCTCTGTAGCAGAGGAGCAGTTCAATCTATGTGTGTTTTTGTATTTTTTTAACTTGCTCTACGTATCAGAAAACACGATGTTTTTAGCGGAGGGATATCTCCGTTCGCTGTAGTCCGAAGGAAGTTTGCTTTATGCAAATATTTACCCGAGTTGTTTTATGTATCTGGAGACATAAATGTTATCAGCTCTCCCCGACGTCTCTTGAGGGAGGCAGGCTCGGGGTATTGCATTCCATGCTAATGTCCTCCTCAAAAAATGTGCTTAAACGTGGCCTCTATATCACCGCAAATGGGAATCTTCTGTGAAGATATGCCATCTTGCGAAGAAACGTATTTTCACCGTTTTCACGTTAACTAACATTACAGAAGCAAAAAGGCAATATTAAAAAGTAAAAATAACGTAATGTAATAATGTTATAATTTAAACGCAGAATACTAACGAATTTTTTTATAGTTTATGATAGAACTGATAAAAATCAATTTAATTATAGTGCATTGTATCTTCAGCATTGGTAGTTTGTCTTTTTATTTACCAGTTTCCGTAACAGAATCATCATGCAGTGGTCGATAATAATAATTTTTAGATAATTATGCAGTTATGTTGTATCCGTGATGTAAGGAAAACGAAAAAAATGATTTATAAGATATTTCCTGACCGAAATTATAATTACGGTTACGTATTCTATGTCCTATCTTTTTAATTAAAAAAATATAAGTTATTTATATATCAAAGAGATTGCTCGGAAAATCCTTCTACGATATGTCGCAGTTGTATAAGTGGTATAAAAAGTTTGAAATTTAAGCTGAGAATAGCTAACCATTTAAATTATAAAATAAATTGAGCGATTAGATTAGACAAACTAGAGCAATGTAATTCTTCTTCTGAATTGACTGTAATTGAAAGAACTCAATTAGAACGGAAATAATAAGAAGTAAACATGTAGGGAAGGGAAATGTATGCATGTTTTGCTGTATCTCCGAATATCCTAATTGAAATCGAGTATAAGGAAGATCTACATCTACATCTACATATATACTCTGCAATTCACAAAATTGTGGGTGGCAGAGGGTGCTCAGCACCAAAGCTAATCTCATTGCTGTGCATTCCAATCCCTAATGGTACGAGGGAAAAAAGAATTCATATAAGAATCAGTCCGGCACCTTATTTCTCTAATTTTATCTTTAATGTCCTTCCGACTCAAATAGGTTGGTGGAAGAAGTATTTCACTACACTCAAAAGTGAAAGTGGGAGTACGCATGTTCACCAATAAGTTTAAACGAAACGTGTGTCGTCTATCTACCAGAGACTCCCAACCTAGTCTACTAATCAGTTCTGTGACGCTTTCATAAGGACTGTAGCAAGCAGTCACGAATCGAGCGGCTCTTCTCTGTACTTTCTCTATACTTTCGACCAACCCCTTACGAAACGGATGGCACAACAATAGTCCAAATGTGGACGCACAAGAGATTTGTACGCTATCTCCTTTGTTTGTTCATTACAATTTTTCAAGATTCGACCTATGAATCGCAGCCTAGAATTTGCTCTACCTACTAACGAATTAATGTCTATGTCCCATTTCATATTCTTTTGTACTGTTACTCCCAAATATATCATAGAATCGACCATATCAATAACTGTATTGTTTAACTCGTATTTCTGAACAATTGGATTCTTTTTGTTAGTTATGCTCATTGTCTTGCACTTTTTACAATTTAGAGTAAGTTGCCACTCAGCGCACCAAGCCAAAATAACATCCAGATTGCGCTGAATTTCTAAGCAATCGGCCAAATTTCTTACTTCCCTATAAATAACCGCATCATCAGCAAACAATCTAAAAAGGCTTTTCAATTTGTCTCCGAGATCGTTTATAAAAATTAAGAAAAGAAGTGGTCCAATTACACTTCCTTGAGGTACACCCGATGTAACATCTAGATTAGAAGAATTTTCTCCTTCAACGACAACATACTGCGACCGACCAGTTAGAAAATCCTTTATCCATTCACAAAGCTGATCCGATATACCGTACGCTCGAAGCTTCGCTAAAAGGCGGTTGTGTGGCACAGAGTCAAAGGCTTTCTGGAAATCTAGAAAAATTGCATCTACTTGTGAACCTGCATCGATAACTTTCATTACGTCGTGTATGAATAGGGCCAGCTCTGTTTCACATGATCTTTTCTTCCGAAATCCGTGTTGATTTGTTGTAAGCAAATTATTATCATCTAGAAAATTCATAATGTTCGAGAATATAATATGCTCCATAACTCTACTACAAACAGGTGTTATAGATATGGGACGATAGTTCCCAGGATCACTTCGATCACCTTTTTTGAAAATCGGAGTTACTTGCGCGATTTTCCACTCTGAAGGTACTTTTCGCTCTTCTAATGATTTACTGAATATATCAGACAGAAATGGCCCGATTTCCGCCGCATACTCTGAAAATACTCATACTGGAATTCCATCCGGGCCCGGTGCTTTCCCCCACTTCAGGAGCTCTAATAGCTTAATGATACCTGCAGTATCTATTCGTAATGATTCCATCACCGACTCGCCACGGCGTGGGAAAACTGGAATACTTATGTTCATTTGTAAATGAATTTTTGAATACAGTATTTAGTACGTTAGCTTTATCGCGGCTTTCATTAACCTGGGAACCTTCACGGATTAGTGCTGGAATATTGCTGTTGGTACAATTAACTTTCCGTACATACAACCAAAATTTCTTTGGGTTTTCTATGAGATTCTTAGAGAGAGAGTTGGAGTGAAAATCGTTAAAGGCCTCGCGCATTACTTTCTTAATACGTCCTCTTAAATCAGCTAAAGTTTCTAAATCGCTGCGACACCCCTTCCTTCTTGAGCGTGCGTGTATTTTCCTTTGTTTTTTGAGATGCTTCAAACGGTTGCAGCATCCAAAATCAGTAAATAGTTCATGGATGTAGCTGGATGGAAAGATTTCTCTAGCACATTCCGCTGTTTCGTGAAGGGTCGGGAAAGTGATTTGACATTTAACAGACCTACAGTACGTCTTATTGCGTACTCACATTTACAACTTTATGTTCCTCTAAGAATTTCTATTTGTATTTGTATTTAGTCTTGTAAAATTAATCTATTTGTTGTCGCATAATTAATGACAATGCATAAGCGAAACTTAAGGCAGAGAGGAAATCAACACTTCCCTGTTCTATTACGTAGTCATTTCCTTTGTAGTTCACTCAAAAAGAAGTCAAATTCGCTCCCAAATTTGACGTAATTTTTTGTGTTTCGTCTCGTTCTCGTAGCGCCATTCTGAAGCTTCTTGGTTGGTTTCTATGTCATATGATAAATCTATTACGCGTCACTTTTTATTATCCATTACAAGATTGTTGGCTCGATGAATCGTTGTATTTTATTTGTTATCGATGCTAGTTTTTGGAGAAAACTCAACACATTCGAACAAGCTTTGTCGTTACGTCTGTCATGCAGAAAACATCAACTAAAACGATGCTAGTGGATTTCTGAGACTGTCCGAGAACCTCATAAATATCTCTAAACTTTAAATAATGATTTTCCATCATGACCTCCTTCACTTTTTCAATGATTCGGCCATCCGAAGACATTGAAGGTTGGCCGGAATTATCAAGTCTTCAAGTACTTTTCGTCTGTATGTTCCATAACGCTGAATATTAAACGAGGCAGCATAAGAAACTTTGCTGGTAACAAAAATTTCAGAAAAATCTCTGTTCCATAGTTTCATCCATTTTTAAAATCGCAGAACCTACGGGAGATCCACTAACAAAACCAACAGCTGTAAACAAAATGATTGTCGGATGGCACCAAAAATTTTCCTGACAAACTGAACACATATCTACAGCTTACTGCAAAATGTTTTTTCATACCTTTTAAGTCAGTTTTTAAAAAAATAATTTCCAATATTTATTTGACAGAAGGCTGCTGTAGCAGCTGAGGTAAAAACGGGGTGGAAACAAGAATGTGTATTTCGTTTTTTTGTTTTTTGTTTTTGTTTTTTTTTTGTTTTTTTGTTTTGTTTTGTTTTGGCTTTTGCCTCGTCGATGTCATTAGAGACGGGAAAGAATTGGATAAGGAACGGGTATGAATTCTACTATGACGTTTAGAAGGAAGCATCCCGGCATTCGCTTGGACTGATCTGGGAAATCATGTGAAACCAAAATGTGAATGTCCAGATGGGGATTCGAAACCGCGTCATCCCGAATGCGAGGCCAGAGCGTTAACCACTAATTCACCACACTCGGTGTTTCAGATATCGGTATTACAGAGAACATGAGATACATTATTATACTGAAAGAAGATAAATTTCCCTACCATTAGTTTACCGCACGTAAAAATCAGTCATATGTTTTGTCATACATTAATAGCGAAGCATGGAAAGAGCAATGCTAGCTAGGGTTTACAAGAAGAGACAGGAAAAGAGCCGTGCACATTAGTTCAATAACTAAAGTGACAGACATCTTAAAAAGAGTCATGACCCAAAAATGGCAATGGGCTGGTCATTTTGCTCGCAATTGAGATGAAAGATGGACTACGGCAGTACTGGATTTGATTCCAAGGAAACTGAAAAGAGCAAGAGTAAGACCGTCGGATCGCTGGGATAAGGATATACGTCGAGTTACAGGCGTGAACTGGAAGAGGGAAATTCTAATAGATAGCTGATTAGAATTAAAGAGATTACATCCTGAAATAAGGATTGATATAACTGCAATAATAATAACATAATAAACATTAATAGTGCTGAAATCCGCTAAGCATTGAGTAACTTGTCAACACAGAATAATATCACGAGGAGAATAGCCAGTTACAGGAGAATGTACTAAAACAATGACCGGATTAGTGCAAAAGTCTGCAGCAAAGTAGAAATTTTGTGAGTATAGCTGGAAACGAATTCAAAGAGAAAGACAGTATTTGGGATGTTGATCGATAGCAAAAAAATTTAAATTTTCTAACCATGAACATGTTTAGACAATGTGGAACTCTAGGAACCGAGGAGACGGTTAAGTTAGGCTCCAAAGATGTGTGCACACAGTCACTAACAAACTGTTGGGAAGGTATTACGGCAAGTAGCCTGCGTTGCAGGTTGCTTCCTCCGCCTGGCACGCCGTTCTCCCTCTCGAAGGGAACCCTCGTCGACGCTGACAGATGGGTGTTTTTCGGGGGCGGCTTGCGGCCGCTGGACCACTGGGGATCGAACCCGGGCGCATTTGTCTTACTCGCAGGCAGCAGCCCCACCAGGCTCGTTCATTAGCCATTTAGGGCGGCACGGCAAGGCCCCCGGCTAATTGCACGTATCGATCATAGCGCCGCACCACGAAGGGCACGCAAGATGTTGTCGGGACGGCACGAGTGCTCGCTCAACGAGCGCAAAACCTGCCCTTCATTTCTGTCCTCCACTAATAGGAATTACAATCTTTACTCAATTGGTCTTAATTAGGCTGATGTCTTCCGGTCTCATTCATTCTAATATAGGCGTAGACCGTACCCAACATGAACAACATACTCAAACATGTCACATACACATGTTGCAGCAATGAATTCATATTTCATAATACTTTACAACAGAAGCCATGCTACGGATGGGAAGAAACTACCGATATGAAATTTTTTATTGGAGCTGCTACAGAGAAGTACGAGTAATACCTATTTGGTAATCGAAGACGCTCCAGAGACTAGGCATTGCCCTCGCTTCTGTAGATCATGGCACTTACGAAATTTCAACTCGGGTGGTTTACCCTCGCCTTCCCTAGTGAGGGAAGTGTATTGACGTGTTTATTGTTTTCATGACTGTATTGTGTAGTTTGTATTTTGAATGAGTGAAAGTAGGTGACTGCCCATTCAAGCCTACTCTTTCGAGGGACACATGGCAGGTCACTAGCCTTAACGGCTTGTGAGGTACACAAACTCACGATTTGTGATTTTTTTTAAAAAATATTAGTGAAATTTTTTGTATTTAGTTGTTATGATTTTAAATACTAACATTGAGTTTCTAAGGTAAAGAATGTCAAGAGAAGTATACGAGATCTTTGGTGAAAAAGAATAGTTGAAGAAAAAAAGTAGTTGAAAAAATTGAAATTAGAGAAGGTGTGGTTGGAAAAAAGCTCAATGAAGAAGCTGTAAAAATCCTGGCGGGATTTGTAATGGAAAATATTAGCCTGAGCGCAGAAAATTAGTATAATGTTGAAGTTAGTGAATTATGAAAGTTGTATTAGATAACTGATTGTCATCTGAAAATGGAAGATAATAAGATAATTGGAAGACTTTTGTTTCATGTTGAGATTATAATAAAGAAAGAAGAGTTGACTCTTAAAGTACATTTGGTATGATTTTTTAATATTAGTTTGATTTACAGCGGTGGTATTTAAGAAAAACCAAAGGTGGACATAGAGGGTTAAATTAAGATCCTATCTGAACTAATCTGACGCTGGAAAATTAAGGAAAAGTAGTATAATTTATTTTCTAAAGGTAAAAATAAGATATGAAGGTAAGATAGCAAAGAAGAATCAAAAACAAAGTACATTTTCATATCAATTCTAAAAACTTAAAGAACTTTACAGTCCCCAACCGACGGACGAATCCTCAACAACAGTGTCATATCATCTCACTCCATATGATCTTCGGAGAGGTTGGGGATTTCAGTCAGCTCTTTTTGTGCACAATCTGGTGATTAGGATTTGTGCATCACCATCTCTAAAACTAGCTCGTCCCATATCAGGTGACGGGATCCATTTCCGTGATGTAACCACCTGAAATTGTGGCACGTTTTACTTTTATGTATACTTGTCCTTGCTTTTATCCATTCTACCACTGAATTATCGCTCATTCCATGCTGACAGTAGTCTCAGAACCTTATAATCATTTATGTAATCATTACAGTTCTGAGTGTGTGTTGTGTTTACTGTGTTTCATTCCACCATATAGTACATCAGAATTTCCGACCTTCTCTTAAACAGAACTTACTATTTTTTTAGTTTTGACAAATATATTAATTATTTTTTATTATTTTCTCACATTTCTTCCTTTTATAGTTCCTCGCTTTCTGCCATCCTGTCTTCTTGTGTGTTCTTTCTGTGGCTATTTCCTTTGAGTTCCATTTCGTTGTGTTACTGTAGGTACAGGGTACAGTAGCTGGCTTTGCATACCTTATTCGGTGTCCTTCACAATATTACTTTAGTCAATGTTTGTGCACCACTGTGAACTTAGGGTAACTCGGACTATTCGTTTTTAATTCCCGTATCCACTTTTTTCCGTCTCTTGTTTGTGTTTTAATTCCTGATTGAACTGTAATTTAGCAATAAATACTTCAAAATAATTAGCACCAAGTTAACTATATGAATTAGTTCTTTTACAAGATGGATTGAACTTTTTTCTTAGGGCTTACGGCTCGTCGAAGTCAAAGTAATTAGAGTCGGAGGAGGGTTAGATACAAGAAGAAATTTGCTGCGGCCTTCTAAAGGAACAATGTCGGAATTTCTTGTGAAATCTGGATCGTTGGGCCGAGAGGTATGTATTTGCAGGATGGCACTATTCCTGTGTTATGTCATACTTTTTTATTTCTATATAATGTTCACCTATTTAACGAAATGTTTTTACATGTCCCAAAAATGCGTATGCTATCAGGGTTCTTAATTTAACAGCTAATAGTAGTGGTTTCTGTTTTCTGTTAATCGAAACTTAATTTGTTTTACCACAATAGTGAACTCCCATGAGCTACAAAATCGTTTACACATTTATATTGGAGACTTGATCATTTTAAATTAGGCCATTTAAATCATAGGAAATTACTTCAGGCCTTCGGAAACGTAGCGGAATAAAGCAAATCAAAGATTTGCTTTTGGGGATGGGAAGTAAGATGGTAAATGTTTTCATATCGTTAGCTCAGTAACTTACTTCTAATCAAGTTAGAGAACAATTTATTTTTATGGAAACAAAAATTATAGTTCCATCCTTAAAATAAGAAATTTGAATTTAATACTCCCCGTTTATCAAGTGACTTCTTTTAGAAACCAGAATAGACTGATGGACTTAATGCTACCAACTTATTAAATAGGACATTCATGCGAAGTCACTAGTCATACCCATAATCAGGTTTGTTGCTCAGTTGTAAGTATCAGCAGATGATAGTGAACAGTAAATTATAGTAATGTAAGACAGTATAGCTACATTTGAGGAAGACAAAAGGAATCTTTAATAACCTGCAATGTCGGTCACCTGCTGTGGTCCTATAGAAAAGTGAAGTGGTGTTTTTACGTTCACATATATCACCGTTTGTTCAAGTGATAAAGATATTCATGTCAAAACATTAACTCAAGTGACATGGACAGTAGTCGACTGATAAAATGAGAACTTGAAACTGGTAGGTGTTTTTGCGGATAGCAGTGGCACAGACGATCATATATTGTAAAACCACGATGGTACATGTCGATGGTGCATGGCTGTTCTGGTGTCTCTCCTAAACCTGAGGTCTTAGGCGATCTGAAAATCTTGTTTACACAGCCAATGATGAATCGTCTAGACATTTTGACGTCCTAGATGTTGATATTCCCATAATCTTTGAACAAACTGTCTGGTTCTCTAGAATTTTATCTATTACACTGAAAAAAAGATTAAGTTTCTGAGCTCTTCGAACATGTATTGCTCCATTTGGATGGCGAAAACTAATGCACTATGGGATTTATGCAATGACCATCGTCCTTGAGTGAACAGCTACTTTTTTTAGTAATTTTCACGCTATTATTTTCTATTTTCCTAAACATCCTTCGGCCTTGAAGGTCTTTCAACCAGCTACTACTTTTCTTCATTAATTTAAAAAGTGTTTGATTAATTTTTTCTAACTAGCATCTGTAAGATAACTACCCAAGCGATTTTCTTAATTTTCTGTCTTTATATATAATTTTTCCAGTATTATAGTTGTAAACCAGTAAGTAAACTGGAGGATAAATACAGAACATCCAGTCGGTAACACAAGGACATGACATTAACCAGGACGCGGATTCAAATCATCGTTCAGTCTTCAAGATTTCGGGCATCCATGGTTTCCATATATCACGCCAGGCAAATGCCAAGACAGATCGTTCATAATCACAGGACCAAATTAAATTCAAATTAAAAAAAAAGATACAGGACTTAACTAATACCACCTATGCCGGAAGTCGGAATCAAGCCTACTACTTCCTCATTCCGGGACATACATATTGACTTGTACACTAGAGGGAGGTCGGGTAGCCGCAGATGGCGGGTAACCCCGGACGTTCTAATAAACCAACCACGTTGCGTCGGTAAAATCATATGCGCCCTGTAGTGTAAAAACTAATGCAACTGAGCTGCGGCTTGGGTACCAAGTGAGTGCCGCACTAGTGGAAGAAGTTTTTCGTCGTTCCTGTAAAAATTTGTTGGAGATTATTGAATATGATGCGTCAAATAAACGCATTGTAACACGAGCTCGAAAAATCCAAAAGGGTGAGATTTTAATATCTTCACCATATAAAAAATGTAGAGAGGACAGGCAAAAGAGTAAAGGCAGTAAAAAATGCGAAGCGAGAAAAATGAAAAGATAAAGGTGCTGTAAAGGCGTTGAACATAAAGAAAAGTATTCAGTCTTTCCGAAGAAAATCGAGTAAAACCTATGGAATGCATCGTACTTGTAGAAATTTTTGAAGAAGACTGGATTCAGTGCTATGAAGCAAAGGCAGGGTCCATGAAGATTGTGTTTATATAGATTCTTTAGATATGCATTATTATTGTGATTTTTTAATGCCAAAAAACCATTAGTCCACCATTTATTACTGTGTCCGGGGTAGTGTTGTAAAAAAAACGGTTTTTTTTCTGGCTTGAAAAAAAAAAACATGAAAAAAACTTTGATAAAAACATTTTTTTCTGGAACGCTTTTTTTTCACAACTACTAAATCTCAAATTTGTAAGGCAGTTATCGTTTTAAAATGACTGTTTTAGAGTTTATTCTAAGTACTTATCTTAGTTTAAAATCTACTATATTTTTCTGGTTCAGTAGGGAAAAAAATACGAAAATATTGGCAAAATTGACTGAAATTTTCTTTATGAACGGGGATTTCCCGAAGAGACTAGGTTGGGCCAGAAGGAATCCCCATTCCCCATTGTTTGGATTGATACTTGCTATTTGAAATAGTGTTGCCAGCCCTACAAAATTACCTACAGATCTTTTTAAAAAATTAGGAATTTAAAATTTATCCACGGTTTTTTGCCTCTTTTTATTACTTATTGGTCTTTCCTTATATTCGTATACTTGTTAACTCTCAGAGTATAGTGGTACTGACTCATTAAATTGTCAGTAAGGGAGCGTGCATAAACCACATAGCTCCATTTTGGCCTACTGTGAACCCCCTCTCCTCCCCCACGTAGCCCTACGTGGCTTTTGCCTACCCCCCTACCCCCCCCCTCCCCCGCTCACGTAGCCCGTAGCTTTCTTCCGTTTTGATTCCAGAAGACATTTTGTACTGTATTCTCTTGTCAGACTATTGTAAATTACATACGGATATAATTAACTGAGGGAAATAAATACATTTTGTTGTGAGTTCAGTCCCTCATTTTAACTGTGAAAAATGTTACGAAAGGAAAGTTACGTGGCCTGGCTCGGAACCCCCCCTCCCTCTCCCACGTAGCCCAGCGTTGCCTTCCAGCTAACCCCTCCTCCCTCTGGACCGAGCCACGTAGTTTGTGCACGGTCCCTAATTATGAATCGTTTCCTTGCAACCGTTGGTGTAAACAAACGATTGAAAAGAAGTAAAGCTCCTATTTTGTATGATAACAGATTTTAATTCAAACTTAAAAGACCGTATTACAGAACTATCGGCGCAGTCTTTATGCACAGTGTGTACTTTGCTCACAATTTAAAATTGCAATCTCAAAATCTTTTGCGTACAATACAAGAACAACCAGTAAAAGAAAATTTAACTATTTCTGCAGTTATGGATCTAGAGGAGACAGAAGAAGAGACAGAAAATTCCGACACCGATCGAACAAGTGTTGGTAGTGCTGATACTAGTGAATGTGGTACTGACATAGAGGATGAATAAAATTATGTTACCTATATAGATACACTTATGAATCATTATGCGAGACATTATATGATTCAGTAAGACTTAAAACACACTTGTAAAATGGAAGTTCCTTAAATAAAACTATAATTTATCAAATATATTGTTTTCTGAAAAAAAAACAAAATTTAGAAAAAAAACACGGGTGCTAGGTTTTTTTTCATGTTTTTTTTCACAAAGCTGAAAAAAAAACATTTTGTTTTTTTTCTGTTTGCAACACTAGGTAGTCCTGTAATTAATTAATGAACGAAATATTTCGCAACGTTATTTGCAAACTAATTAAGTATACGATTAGACAGGGTGCTTACATCGGAAGTCTCCTTCAACCAGATCTTCGTTGTTGTTTTTATTATTTATTTATTTATTTTGAGATATTAATATTCTTTACAAATTATCCTCGTCTAGAAGGGAGCCTTCAAAGATATTATTTTTATGAAAACATTTGACCACATCGTTCGACGGCTCTAATACGATATTGCCCCAATCGTATTAGTTTTTTCTCTGTGCGTGTAAGTAAATCTTCTGTTTATTTTCTGCAATTTTATTTGTTAAGTTAAAAAGCAGGCTTTTACCTCGTAAATATTGACTAAAAATTCAATTGAGCATATTTTTTATATTTATTTCAGATTATGTCATTCCTGGTCTTCAAGTAACGAATTGTCCTCCGAAAACAAGTTCTCATCTTGTATTACAATTGCCGTAGACTGGTATAACTACCCACTCCATTTCTGTTATCATTCTCGGAGCCAATCAAGTAACTTCTACGACAGAATATTCTGGACACTTGTACAGTCCCTAACTTGCTCAATCGGATGTGCGCTGACAATTTGAAATTGTCGTGCAGCTCATAGACAACGAATTAAGTCATTCATTCAATTAAACATAATGCATTTCTATTAGTATACATTTCATAGCTCTATATTTAACACCCAATAAAAATTATACGACCATTAAAATCGGGTTGACCCTTTAAAGTATGGCTGAAAATCAAGTACCTTAATTTAACTGAAAGATGCAATATAATAAGCTACATGTTTCACTATCTAAAAGGATGTAAGTAATATGTGTTGACGTGTATGAGGTGAGTTCTGATAGTAGGTTTTTGTGGTGTCGTGTGTAAGGACAATTGGCCGCTATTAAGCGCAGGCAGGGCTGTTTGAATTTTTTCTTGCGGCTCTGAGGAGGCGATCGCAGTAGTGGCGTGCGTGATGGAGCAGCCGGCCGCAGTAATGACGTCATAAATACGTCAGTCTTGTTGGACCAAGCTAAATTGGAATTAAATTATTTCCGGGCGGGCAGACCGACCAGCCGCAAATCATTGTTCAGACCTCCAGAGCTCTCTCTGGCCAGCCAACACTTGGCCGTGGATTGTCTGCGACCTCTCAAGATGTCAATAAGGACATTTTCGCATAACTTCACACACTGTATGTGGTATCTACTGCCTTCTCATTTAAAACAATCCTTCACCTTAATTGAGAAAACTAAAAGTTCTAGTTTCACTCAGTTGGTGACCGGGTCAACCTGCAATTCTAAAAATTTAATAAAACTTCAATATGCTAAAATTTCAAGTAACATTATACCTCTGCATATTATCACCCCTTGATTATCACCCCTTGATGATTTAGTACAGACAGATCAACTCAAATGAAAATTTTTGATATTTTATGAAAATACACTAATCAACAAAAACATAATGTTTTGGTTGATCAGTGTATGTCCGCCTCTTGAACACAGTGCAGCTTAGCGTGGATTCTAAATGTTCTTGGTAGGCTTTAAGACACCAGATTTCTAAGCAAAGGTCTCGAAATTCCCTTAAATTACGGGCCAGCGGTTTGTGGGCGCGGCACCAGGGAACGAGCATCTCGGAAATGCAGAGGCTGGTCGGCTTTTCGCGTGCTACTGTAGTGAGCAGCTATGGCGTGTTTGAAGGATGGTGAAACCGCGAGCAGGTGACAATGTGGTGGACATCCGCGCCACATCACAGAACGTGGTGCTCGGAGACTTGCCAGCTCTGTAAAGCAGGATAGGGGATGATCTATAGCGGAATCGAAATTCTTGTGCTCTGAAACCTTCTGGAATCACCAGAAATGTACTCTTCCGTCAAATCTTCCGCATTCCACAATTCAAGTTGAAAGGTGAAAAGTTCATCTTACTTCAATTTATTTGCTCCTTCGCTTAGTGCAACACAGATTTCAATTACATCAAAGCATTATTTGTTGTTGACTAGACTTTTTCTTCTTTCATACTGTGACGTACAGTGAGATCAGTTTGAAGCTTGGAGCTTGACGTACCTATCCTGACGTTCGGTTTGCTGTTCTTGGGCGAATGCGGAGAGGGTCCTTGATTGCTGCGGGACTCATTTTACACGACTCACAGGAAAACAGAGATACGAATGTTCTCCTTCCAGTTCACAGTTAAATCTTCCGGTTACATAGTTTAGGCTTGCTCTGGAAACATAGGCTATATCTGAGGGGATAACGTGGGATCTTTAATGAATGGTGATAAAACATTGATCATCAAGTATCACACCATTGGCAGGAGGAAGAAAATCTTGCTTGATACCTATAATTTCCTCTCATCTGTCTTCACTAATATCCTATCTCGATCTATATGATTGTTTAATATCTATTTTAAGACGCACCATCATTGGTTGTTTCTGTTACATGAAGTTACTTAAAATAGTTTGAGCCACTGTTACGTATTAAAGTACTTCGGTCGTTCACAAAAGGATATATAATATTTTCCGCTTTTTAGACTTAGAAAGTTACAGCAGTGAATTGAGGTATATCATGTCTCGCTATTAATAGGCTTCAAGTGGAGATTGAAGAAATCTTTTAAAAAAAAAAAATCCAATGCAACAGTACGTTTTATGAAATAAAAATTCTGAATTCCTCACGAGAGCAGAAATTTTTCCGCATAGAATGAAGGAATTGAGGTATTACATATCTTCCACGCAGAACAATGTACGTATATATGTAGTCTAGCTATACTACGATATCTTTCACCAAACGCTTTTCTACCAAGTCTTCTACTAAACATGAAGTCCGTTTACTAACACTAGAGTTAACACATTAATAAAAAAAGGTCAGTCACCTCCGAACTTCAGTCTCAGAAATTATACAGTGTGCAAACAAATTACTTAACATACGTACCAGAGCTTGTATTATTCCCGGTCTGTCGTCAAAAAGTACGCTCCAACCTCAGAATATAAGTTCCTACAAAAACTAAGTAACTAGACTTAAAAAGTCATCTCCTCGCTATTTTAAGAGATGGTATAAGTTTTACTCCTGAACGGTATCATAGTCTTATACGACTCTGTCGACTTTTTTTCAGTAACGAAGTTCAATACGTCTTTGGACGTATCCCGTAGAACAACAAAATATTTATTTGTTCATACAGCCATTTCTGAGAGTTTCTTACGATAACATACAGTTACCCCGGAATTTCGGTACTCTAGAACGAATTAAGTTTCAGGTGAACAATTGCCGCACTCTGAGTGCGCGGTAATTACTTGTGGTGCAGACGCGACGCGCGTTGAGCGCCGGTGTCTGTGCTGATGGATGCCTATCTGGAGGCGCTGCGCGGCGCGTACACACACGCGGGGCGGAGCGGCGGAGGCGGCCTTATCGGCACTTCCGCCACATTGGGCGCCGCGCATGGCCCACCCGCTCGCTAATGCGGCGGGAGCGGGCGACGTGTCGCGATGCGCGGCCCGATATCATACTGGCGCGCCGCTGCTGATGCCGTCTGGTCGTTAGGGAACGCGTCACAAAAGTTTGGGAGGGGCCGGCGATCAGGGCGTAACACTTTTTCTTGGAACGGTTTCTCCGTGACTATCAGAGACGGAGAGTCCGTTCTACAGAAACTGTCATAATCGGTGACAACAGACTCTTTGCAAGCTACCGTCACTTATACAAATATATCGATGATTTGTACCAAAACTATACTACTTTACTCTGAATATCCCATTTCTTAAAGGCAAGAAGAAAGAAACAATTAATACAGTTATCAGTTAGGCAACTTACTTTTTTTAAAAAATTTATTTGTCCTGTCATTGCAAGCTGTAAGGAACCATAGTCCTTTACATTTGACTTGAATCATTCAGGGATCAGCAAAGAAATGACAAGGGAAAGGGGACAATTCAGGAACAAAATTATGAACACAAAATTTAAAATAGATAAGAAAACAGGAACAAAATGGACTGAACAAAGGGAACAGGAACACAGTGAACGTATGAAGAGGTTTAGGGAAGAGAAGAGGAAGAAGACAAATACAAACAAAAACTGAATAATCATGAATAATTTGAGTTTATACACAGTCCTCAAGGGCAATAATGGTTAATAATAATATATATAAAGGTAAGAAGTTTATTGTTCAAGGTTTCCATTGGTTAAATTGATGTTTTTGGTTTAATTTATTTTCTTTTGTAAGAGAAAAGATAATATTTATTATGCGAGCGCATGGAGTAGTGTGTTGAAAGAGCATCTTTGGCAGTGGAGTATCAAGAAGCAGTCCGGCAAGCGGACGATTCATACGTCGGGATATACTGTTAATATATTTCATGTATACTGAAAGAGAGTGTTAGTTGGGAGAACAAGCGAAACAATAAAGAAAACGTTGAACCATTTATGATGTTGGTGATGAATCAACTTTACCGGTGGTGGAACGATCAGAAAGA
>CM061920.1:324994658-325105978 GCA_031002005.1 Vandiemenella viatica | reverse complement strand
TATTAAGATTGTATATAGTGCTTGATTTCACTTCTTCTATCATAGATTTTTTTATAACGTAATTATAAAATTCGTTACAAAACAAACTGAAGCTGGTTTTAATTTGTATCTCTGCTTTGACATGCTCGAGGGATTATTCAAGTTCTTAGATCTAATTATATTATCCCGGGAAATTTACTTTCAGTTTCCGTGATTGAAACCGGTATTAATGCCATGAAAGCAAATATTCAGATTCATACGTCTTATAATAGTATTTTAAAGCTTGAGCTCCTTTGGCATAGTATGAGAAATGACTGCAGTTTCAGGATGAAATTCTCCAATTCAAATTTACTCATACCCAGAGCTCTGTCTTGAAAAGTGTGTGCAGGACATCCCCCTGATAAAATTTTATCAATATCGCGGTGTGGTAACTGTAAAATCTGAATTGCGGCTCTCAGTTCACATCAGCGTCGTCTGCAAAGTAACTAGTGAGATGTTTACTGTCAATACTGGGCTCCTTCAACCGTATCAGAGAATTTATATGCGTGGCTGATGGAGCTTTATTCGTGTCTTCGTAAAACTCAAGCTTTTGAGTTTGTAGTTGGGCTGTAAAATCTTACCATCAGAGGAAAATTTTTTGTACCATCGTCATTGGAGGCGACTGTAGCAGCGCTATAAAATGTCTCATTCTGAAGAGCTCCGATCGCTTCTTCAGTAAATGCCTAACCTAAAACATTATGTGCAATCCCACTGGCCTTTGTTCTTTCAAGTGACAATTTTTCAGCAATTTTAGAATCGTTATACAAAATACGATCAGGTTTTGATTCACAACGGAATGAATTGAATGACAAGGTGGGCTTGACCGAGTGGTATGTATGTCTTTGCGAAATAGGCAGCTATCACTTGTTCTTGATTCTTGCATGCTCATTTGATCGCTGTTGCAAATATTGTTAGCGATGATCTTAAACTGACATCCCTTTCTTTTTTCTTGTGTTCATTACATTTCTGGTGTTTTGATATGCCATTTTTGCCACCATGAGATATGCTAAACTGTTTTTGGCACAATGTGCAGGTTAGTGGGATCAGTTGTGCCATAAGCCGTGAATAACACTGCTAGTTCGGTGTGGTGCATCTGACGTGTGACACGCGATTTTGGTTTTTGCTACGAGTGATGGGTTTTCATCATTTAGCCAAAAACTCGGGGCATTTGGCGTCCCGATTGAGGGTAAATCGGGACGCGTTCCCAGATCCCCGAAAATCGGGACATCTTGAAACGCTACCCACCACTATGTGGACGGGGTGCTGCATCATATTGTGATACGCTTCATGCCCACCAGCCAAATCGCAACTCGAAACAAGATAATACCTGTCCTCATACTGTGGCCATCACAACACAAGCCTTGCAAGAAATTACGATCACAATTTGGACCGCACCGTCCCCAGATTTGTCCCAAAGAGAGCTTGTCTGGGATACCAGGAGTTAACACATTAGATCACATGATCACCTAACACAAACTGTGCAACATCTGCCAGCACAAGATATGAAGGCGTAGATTGACATTCCCGAATAAGACATCCGAACACTTATTGATCCAGTGCCATCAAGGATCCCCAAATGTATACGAGCTCATGTGGTGCATTTATTACTGACAACTGTATCTAAAGGTAATAAATTTGACCTTAACCATTTCAGTTTGTTATAGTTTCTTTTGGGTACTACCCTGGATATATCTTCAAAGATTCCTAAAATCCCACCATTCCTGTCTTGGTGATACACTTTTTAATTCTGCCAGTGTATGTGCTAATATTTGCGTTGTTCATAACATGATTGGCCGAAAAGTTTTGCTAACCGACGGGATTCAAGGCGTGATTCGACACAGGTGTACTCCTGGAAAGCTGTGTGCTGTAACGAGTGGACGAGAGAGGGTATTTTCTTACTCCATTGAAGATGGAATGGTCTGAAGGCAACCAACGGTTCCGATTATCACCTGGTCGACGGAAAACACGTCCATTCGCCCATGCGAAGGACACACGTAAGACACTGACAGGGAATCGACACAGGCCTTCGTCCAGCCATCGGCATCACTCAGTCAGTGATAATATGGCAGTGGAATCGTGCTCACAGCAGCAGAACTGGCTACCTGGATTTAAGCGCCTTGAGAAAGAAGTCACACGTTAGCTTATTTACTAACCATATTTGACAATGTCCAAAATCTAGTTCACTTTAAGAAAAATCAAATTTTTTATCTTTCATTAGTATATAAGAGATTGTTTATAAATCTTGCATAAACTATGCATGCAGACCAGTGTTTGAGCGTTCATTTATTTCAAATTATATTTAATTCTATAGACTTGTAAAGTTAAGATTCTTGCTCCCAGGTAATAATGAAATGAATTACCAAATTGGGATATTACAAGCTAAATCGCGAACTGCAAACCTAAGTGTTGTTTGATCTGCGTGCACCCAGTCAGCAGTATGACCTAACGAGTGCATCTTCTTTTAACATCATACACGTTAAGGAACTTGTTTGTCTTTTGTGTGTTTTGAGACACGCCTTGTAGCGGCCTGTGCAGTAAGCTGGAACACGCCCACAGTGGCATTCAAACGATCACGCAGCACCGTGCAGACTGTATAAAAGCGCCCAGCAGCTGCTCCAACAAGTGTCTTTCTGCTGCTCTCCGACGACATGAAGCTGTTTCTGGTAAGTACCACAGAGCTGCAAGTGAATATAAAAATGAAAGTAGAAAATTGAATTCCATCACTGACTGTTTTATCTGATGTTCACCCAAGCTCATTGTAGAAAAATTAGTTTTTTTAAAATTTAAGAGTGACTTCACAATATCACTAATGCTCGCCCTGTTGTATCAATAGGTTGCATCACCAAGATTTAGAAAATTGTTAGGAAGTAGGTTCTTTTCTGAAGTCACCTAAAAAATTCGTTTTAGTAACCGGACGCTTGTTAGAATCTCCAACCGGCCATTCATATTTCGGTTTTTCATGGATTTCCGAACACCAAGAGAATTCCGGGATGGTCCCTTCAAAAGACAAGAAACGAATTTCTTCCTGTTCCTTACCAAGAGTCCTTTCCCGCCTGTAATGACCTCATTGTCGACGAGGTGTAAAGCTCTGAGCAAAAAAAAAAAAATAGCACCCAGAAAAAAATAACATAACGTTTCTTTCCTAGTGTCGTAGTGTTATAAATGAAATCCAGAAGGAAAAGGAAATATCTCGGCTTGTTGATATTTAGAGTAGCAAGCAAATAAAAATGGTGGAAAGTAGATCTTCATGGGCAGTGATGAAGTTTCTCATAGACTGTTGCGAAAGGTTTTCTGTGGGAATCCATTTAGGTAGAGGGTAGTCGCCTCATACTAAGAGTCAACCTATACTATTATAATTGACTGAATTGTGACGTTATTACTAAGCTACAAGGTACTGATTTTATTCAGAGAATAATCAATTGTGAAACCAATGACATAACGCGTCCTATGATGCGGGACACGGGGAGACAGCTTTCAGCTCCAAAACCTTTAGGTCTCTTGGCATTACACTAATGGTCTGATAACCAAGGTTTCTCGGGTATTCCAATCTATCTTACGACACCATACTAATTTCCTTAAAAATTAAAAATGCATTATAGTTTGTTTCTGTGTATACTAAACTGTGAAGAATACATTGACTTTCCTGATAATTTGTTGTCTGTATTGTTGTAGGTATTCTTACCAAAAAATATATATTTAGTTGTTATTTAATAGACACCGCTAATTCCTCAGAAAGTGTATTGCAGATGACACAGACAAAATAATAATTGTTTTTTCGTATAGATCAACGTTGGAAACAAGTTCACTTATCTTGAGCTGTTCATTCATTCTTCATCCCTACAATTCTCTTTCTCATTTCATTTCAACTATTTATCGTCAGTTCATAATGCGGCACCAGTTTTACATCGTCCATCATCGTATCAGCACATGCTTTTAATGGCTTTTGTACCCAAATCGCTAGATGTATAACCTATCCATTTGTTATTAGATTTTAGATTAGTTTTTACATGCTGCAAAATTAATACCACGGTTCTATTCCATCAGAAGTCTGTAACAGTGCCTATACCATAGAAATAACGTTTTAAACGGATATTTTTCAATTATATTTCTTTTCCCGCCAAGACATTTCCGAATTAATTAAAATACTTTCATAATGTGCTTGAATTCTTCTAAAAAGAAAAAAATCGTTTTCGAAGTTTGAACTATTTTTCGTAGTTCTGGCTTGATGTACCACAGGTTCTTGTTAAAATGGACATGGACAAATTCCTTCCCTTTGTTGCTTTCAGTCCTTTCCCGTCTCTAATGATCTCGAAAAAATAATGCTATACTGTTGCAAAACTTTGTTTAAAAGCCTACTTGCTTCTGAATATGACACTGGTGTGGGAGAGGGGGAATTTAACTGTGGCCTTCCGCATATGAAAAAGGAAATCTGTATGGCAAAGGTGGAATTAGTTTATCAAATTTTTTATGTAGACCCTTGAGGTGAAAATAAAATATTACATTTCCTTAGATAATTAAGGAAAATAGTCTAAAAACGCTTCTAATGGCGGTCTGTTTATCAATAGCGACCGTTGAACCAGAGTCCAATGTTCCTCTGTATTCCAAAAACGCGGTTCTTTTAAGCACACGGACACATTGGTGACTCTGTGTCAGATATTGTATTAAGCTTACTGATGTTATTCACCCTGTCACTGTGGCAAATGCAAAGAAACCTAGGCCAAATTTAATGGTACCATCCCTCCACAGTTTTCCAGATTATTTCTCTAAATCTGGACTAATCAGAGAAAGGATTACATTGAAACTCAGTTATTCCATTCAGTGACGATAGGAAATACAATAATTTAGCGTAATAATAACAGATTAATACGAAAACTGGAAGTCAAAATCTAATTAATTTGTCATCACAAACTACCAACGAGGAATAATATACAAAAATTCTACTGTGGTCAGATAATACCCCACATATCAAAACAAAACAGTTATTCTTTTACATATATTCCTAATGACCTGGTGGGAGGTTTTCTTAACGGTTGCGCAATCCACCCCTCTCGTAGCCGCATAACCCAACATATCCCGGAAGTCATATCGGATATAAGGAACCCATAGTTGAACTGGGAATCAGAACCACGGAAACGTTCTGGCGTACGTCAAGTTCAGTTTATGTTATAAAACGCCATATGTATTCCTTTAAACACTTATGATAACGTACTATCCCTTGTTATAAATGTTTGCCGTTATGTTACCTCTCTTACCTGGATTATCACAATGCCGTTCACTCACAGTTATGTTCTACTGGCTAGACAGAAGCTGTTGGTAACTAGTTCGGTTTTCGCAGGTTGTGTTGGCGGCCCTGCTGGTTGCAGTGTATGCTCACCACCCTCCAGGAGGTGGTCCCCCTGGAGCTGGAGTCTTCAGCGGCCCGCCAGGATATCCCTTCCCTGGTGGAATCTACCCTGGAGGAATCTACCCCGGAGGAATCAACCCTGTTGCTCCATATTACAACGGTTTCCCAGGCTACTATCCATACCAGGGATTATATCCAGCCTTCGTCAGATGAGTTCGTTCGATACAACCAATATTCTATCTATTCCGGTTCAATAAATGACATGTGAAAAAAACAAGGACTTTTTAATTTCTTACTCCTGTCTTTCCAATTCATCATGTTCCAGTAACACTTTACCCAAGTCTGTTACTACAAATAACTGCAAGAATCACACAAACAATCGTTTCGTCCTTCGATGAAAATATTTGCGTATCAGCTCCAATCTCATCGACACATGGGTTTATCAAACAAGCCACTAAATTGCTAAAAAGATCAAGGGGCGCAAAATACATGGTTACTATAAAAGAATCATTCACTTCCAAAACCCGAGTATTATACTTAAAAATATGATTGATAAATGAAAAACCCCACAAAATATCCAAATTTTATGCTCACTGAACAAATGTTATATATGTGTCCCCTTGGTCACATGACACACACCGGGTGGTAGTTCAATTCAATCCACACATTTTGTAGCGCGATCACATCAAAGTTCATTAATGTATCACTGTTTCGTTTCTTCAGCTCTTCTATCGTTTTTAGTAGTGGGGGTACGTAAACAATGTCCTTCATGTGTTCCCAAAGAAAGAAGTCACACGGCATAAATTTCGGCGACCTGGGAGGCCATGGTTAAAAAGCGAGGTCATCATCGCCATCACGGCCAATCCAGCGATGCGGGAGTTCATGGTTCAGGTAAATACGAACATTGAACCTTCACACAAACAACCATTGTCCTTGAACTGGCGATACCACCGCAAAATACTTTGTTTTCAAGGTGGCACTTTTCCATACAGTCTTCTGAAAGAACGTCGCACTGATATGACAGACGAACATTTCGCATATTCTAGGAAGCTTTTCTCGCTATGCCTCCATTTCGGGAGACTGACGGCGGTTCGAATCCCCGTCCGGGCATCCAGATTTGGGTTTTCCATGGTTTCCCAAATCACTCTAGGCAAATGCCGGGATGCTTCCTTCAAGAAGCCATGCACGAATTCCTTCCCATTCCTTGCCCCCCATACTTTCCCGTCTCTAAAGACCTCGCTGTTAAGAGAAGTTAAGCAGTTAAAAAAAAAAATATGGGAGAGACTGAACTGAACCCGTTACGAATACTGAACTAGTGCCGCCACGCCTCCTGGTGTATAAACTTGGATATTTTATGGTAATTTTCATATATCAATAATATTTGTAAGTATATTACCTACCAATAAATAGTCTTTTGAAGGTGACTGTTTCTTTGGTAGTAACCCTATCAACCAAAAAGTAATTGGGCGCCTTCCCATCCACAATCTTTGTTTGGTGGTTGACCCATTAAATACAGAGGAACTCTCATAAGTACCGAAATAGGTGAAAAATCACTATATGCTAAATCTAGACTGTAAGGTGGATGAACCAGTTGTTCCCATCCAAAAGACCTGATTCGCCCTTGTGTCTGTGCAAAAACGTGTGGCCTTGCATTGTCATTCAAAACAGTATGCCTCGCCGCTTGTTTTGTATGGCAAGTTGGAGTTTTCTTAAGATCACACAGTAAGCACGAGAATTGATTGTTATGCTCCGAACAAAATTCTCTCCTGTCCCAAAAGACAGTTGAAATGATCTTTCGTGCTAAAATTGTCAATTTGGTTTTTTTTTTTCTTGGGCTTTACGCCTGGTAGTAGGCGAGGTCTTTAGAGGCGGGATGGGGGCAAGGAACGGGAAGGAATTCGGCCATATACTTTTTTTAAGGAAGCATCCCGAAATTCGCCTGGAGTGATTAATGGAAACGATGGACAACCCAAATCTGGATGCCCAGACGGAATTAGAACCCGCGTCCTCCAAAATGTGAGGCCAGAACCTTAACCGTTCACCCTCCACGCTAGGTGGTTTGGTTATCGCTTATGTTGTCGACGATGTGTGTCGCCATTCCACGGACTGTTGCTTGGACTTTTGTGAGACACCCGTCTCATCTCCTGTCACGGTGAGGTACAAAAATGGATCTGCTTCCTTAAGGTATCCAGTCAGAAACGATAAAGCATAGCTCAATCCTTTCTGTGTGATCTTTAGAAAGCAGTCTTGGAACCAACCGTAAACAAAATTTTCGATAGTTCAGTTTCTCAGAAACAATGATGTAAAAAACGGATCTTAAAAACTGTACAAAATCAATTGATAACTGTGAAATAGTGAATAACCGGTCCTCTCAAATTTTGCTGTCCACATTTTTATCCAAATCTACAGAAATGAGGAAAGGTCAGCCTAGGCGTCCTTGAAAATTCTCCCTCCCCCCTCTTCTAACATTAGTAACACTCACAACATTATCACTGTACATTCACAATTCTGAAGGGAGAAATTTCGGTTACGCCCAAGATTATTGCACTCAAAATCGAATTAGAGATAGTATCTCACAGTCAGCTGGAAATTATTTTTCTTAAATATCCTTAGTTTTTTCAGCTCCGCACACAGACAAGCGATACAGCTGCAAATAGCGTGTAAACGCGCAGAGAATGCTGGCTGCAGACGCACATGCCTGTGGTGTTCGCGCGTTTGTTCTCATTCACAAACGGACCTTATTTAAAAATTAATCCTCGTATAGTTTATTTATTACTTTTCAAATTCTAAATATTTTGCATCTATTATTAACATATTCGTTGCGTGTTAGCCAGTGATTTATGAGCATCTTAAATTTTGGCCTGAATTTAATATTCAAGCTAACTGCGTTGTATTTATTGTCTCCTGTAATACATTCAGCCGTTTGCCAGTAAAGTAGTGCAAATTTTGTATTAAATGTTGTAATGTGATGTAATTTAATACTGAAAACAGTCCGAGAATTTTAAAGTGTATTTTATTTGAAATTAGTAAGTTTGTTATTAGTAAGAAATATCGTCATAACAAATGTTCTAAAAATCTTCTCTGGAAACAAAACAATTAATGGAAAGTACAATTATTTTAATTTAATGTCAGAATAACAACAGTTTATTTTGTTGGCTGCTGTTAATTATTTGAATTTACTAACTGTTTAATCGGTGATTGCACAACAGGAAGACTTCTTGTTAGCAGAACATAAAATATCGGTTCGTGATGGTGTATTCCAATACTCCAGAATCTTTCACATCAAACATTCCTTTATTGCCACTGAACGTACCTGCATCAATATCGTTGATTGTGATAAATATTTTCTTTGAAAAAAAAGTACCAACGTCCATATCAGTGTCCTATTAATTTAAAGCAAACGTTCGTACTCTTTAGTGAGTACCTATTAAATGTGTTCTCTCTTCACACAAAGCTGTTTGCTTTTTCTTTATTTTCTGCGCTTTTTACTTACTTTGAGACATGTAGCGGACGGAGTGTTGAAACCTATGAAATATCCTTAATAAGCTAGTAGTGTGAATATTACTATCGATTACGGGATGATCACCGATCGGAAACCAAAGTTAATACACAAATAACACCAAACCTTTAATCAAATACCAGTTCAGAAGGAGCATAAAATATGAAAAAAGGTTTTCATGGAAAGAATTTATTCACGACAATATTAGGATACACAAAATAAATCATTAAACTCTATCTGATAATTTTTCAAGAGAAGTTGCCATAAAATGTATGGTCATCAGTTTGATGTTGTTGATTGTTGGTAGCGAAGCCTATAAGGGTTGAAAAGTGTTATCGGCTTGTCCAGATCCAGTCTGTCCAGATCCAGTCTGCCCAGCTCCAGCCTGCCCAGCTCCGGGTTGTCCAGCTCCAGGTTGTCCAGCTCCATCGAATCCAGCACCAAATCCACCCTGATTTCCCATGTTGGGTCCGTTACCAAATCCTGGAAACATTCCACCCTGTTGGCCTGGCTGGCCGAAGCTTCCAAACATACCAGGAGGAATGAAGCTTCCAAACCCTCCAGACGGACCAAAAAGGCTTCCAGGTCCACGATGTCCCATTCCCATGCCTGGAATCTGCATTCCTCCAGGCATACCGAACATGCCCCCCATTCCACCCTGTGGGCCATTTCCGAACATACCAGGCATCCAACCTTGTGGCCCCTGCGGTATGGCCTCCACGCAGATGACAGCCAATGCCACCGAAAACACCTGTTGAGCACACAAAAAAAATGATTCAACGCGCATACTGAGATATATTATAACAATTTCAACAAAGGTACTTTGAGAGACTACTATTTGTAATCTATAAGACTAATCGTTGTTTATGGGGCGTCAGAAGTCGTAGAACATTACGAAAACTGCGTATAACACTAAAGTCCATTTCAAAATATTGTAAATACTGTCAAAAACATTACTGAAAATGGAAACAATCTTTATATTGTTACAGGTGTTGGAAACATTTCATTTGTTGGATTAATCTAAAGTAAAAAATAAATCAATTTGTCATTTCTTTAGATACGTGCGTAAGAAATATTCATGGGTGGATGTTGGCAACATTAAAGAAGGGCGTCCGTGTCTAAAGCCGAAATCTGATTCTAAATGGGAGAGAATCAGCACTGAACATTATCTCCTCCAAAGGAAGCACGTACAGACAACCACTTGAAAACTTTAGAAGCATCAGGCATATATCAGGCAGTAGTGTGCTTGGATATGCCGAAAGTTTTTTCGGAAAGTCAAACGCGAAGAGAAGGCAGGCGTCTGGGGAATATCTAGCCATCTTTGAGGTCTGGGCAGTAGTGGAAGGAAGACACCTGGGTTCTTCAGTTTAACCCACGGTCAAAACAATACTCAATGCAGTCGAAGCACTCAAAAAAACCTTATTTTTTTAAAATAATTCAAAATCCAAAGCTGTAATTTCTGCATGTAAATATTGATTCAAGATCAGAACTCACTCGAGACACACGTAGGGGAGGTCACCTTAAACTAGAGATTCCTCCTTCCTTCTGTGTTTCCAGTTTTCATAGCAACGTGATTCTTATAAACTTGTATCTTTCGAAACTTAAACTGTGAGAACCAAGAATATCAGACATACTACCGTCCAAAATTTTAGTCCTCTCTACACCTGAACTATCAATTCAAATTGTACGATAACAGTATTAAAATAACTTTGATTAAAAGGGCTCTTGAAGATTTTAATCTACAATTGTCCCACAGAAAATTTCTATGTCCTCGCTAGTCAAGGATTGTATTGCCAAATCGTTAATGTAACATGTGAATTAAAAGACTGTTAGTCGATAAAGAACTCTCTGACTATTTTTGGTGAGAGTTTAAACAGTAAAAATCTGTATGGTTGAACCATTCCTTGCAGGTGTAATACCGTAAATGACCAGATTTCGAAAACATCTTTTTTGTGGAGAGGTATGACAAGCAAGTTTACTTACGGACGCGATTTCCGATTACCTGTCTACTTTTAGATGATTATAACGCAGCAAGTTTTTCTTTCCACATTAGTTCATGAGTCGACTAGCAGGCTCCGTGACAGAAAATCTCAATACCATAAACAGTAAGATTCAAGTACAAGACTGAAGTTTGTGCAAGAAATAATTTATTTATTTATTAATTTTTAATTGCTATGGAACTGACGCTACGGTGGCAATTCCCCTAGTCATCTAACTAACACTTTACATAATATATATATATATACATATATTAATTTTTTAAATAATTGGAATGTTAAATTCCTCCCCCATTTCCTTTAGCGTTTTTGGTAAATTGCTTGAGAATAAACAGGGCTAAATCGTATGGTAACCATCTGAAGGCTCAGTTATATTTAACAGTTACGGGATTGAGAGTATTACGGACGAGAGAGTGCAGTATCTTACCAGTAGGAGCTTCATGTTGTCAGGACTGCTGTTGCCTCCAGACTGTGCACCATCAGACCTGTTCGGCGCTTAAATACTTTCCTTACACACGCATCAGTGGCGTCACGCCATCAGGCCTCAAACATCTGTGGCCCTGATGTTCATGTCATACAATATGTGAAAAGACTACCACGCACGAAAAGTACTTTCTTTGTTTCATTGTACGACCTTAACCGTTAGATCTGCACGTTCAGTTCAATGTGCTCTTATTGATAGGTATTCAAATACCTGTTCACCTTTGCACAATACTACGTTCCACGTTATAATATCCAACTATGTTGTTCTACCTGTAGAAGCTTGAAGAAACCTTCTGTTGTTCAACCAAGGGAAAAAAAACCTTGCTTTAATTAACAAAGGCAAAAACTATTTCGTTATACGACGAAAATGTTTATAAAATCAATCAAATGGTTTATTGCATCACTGGATAATTTTCTGGCAAACCATATTAAACTCACTGCTCAGACATCACGGTAGAAATGAATGGAAGCTTGTGTCATTCCAGATACTGTCAGTCGTCTGGTGCGTTATATTTTCCAAGAATACATTCTAGATATTGGTGAGCTCTTGCTAATAAAAAGAAATATTAGGATACTTTTCCAGGATACACTCTAATAACAGAAACTGGATATAGCGTTCAAAGGTACACCAATCAGAATTGACAAACAGAATGACGATGCAGGATGCAAGGGAAAATAGCTGAAATAAGCAACGCAGAGGGTTGTTTCCACATAAAGTAGTCATTTAAATTCGTATTATCGTCGTTTCGTTCCGGATATAGTAGACGCATAAATCCGTGTTAAAGGAAGTAGAAAAATCTTTCCCCGAGAATGATCGAGGAAATAGTTACATTTTCTTTTACTGGTTGTATTGTATGCAAAAGCTTTTGAGATTGCAATTTTTAATTGTGAGCAAAGTACACACTTTGCATAAAGACTGCGCCGATAGTTCTGTATTAAGGTCTTTTAAGTTTGAATTTAAATCTATTATCATACGCAATAGGGGCTTTATTTGTTTTCAATCGTTGGTTTATGCCAACGGTTGCAAGGAAATTATTCATAATTACTGATAATGACTCAGTATCACTATACGCTGCAAGTTTAAAAAGTATACGAACATAAGGAAAGCACAATAAGTAATAAAAAGAGGCAAAAAACCGTAGATAAATTTAAAATTCCTAATTTTTTGAAAAGATCCGTAGGTCTACAGATATATTTGTAGGGCTTGGCAGCACTAGTTCAAATAGCGAGTGTCAATCCAAACAACGTGGTACGGGGATTCTCTCTCACGTAATTCACCATTCGTAAAAGAAAGCTTCAGTCAATGTTGCCAATATTTTTGTAATTATTTTTCTACTGAACCAGAAAAATATAGTAGATTTAAAAATTAAGCTAAGTACTTAGTATAAACTCTAAGACAGTCATATTAAACGATAAATAGCTGAAAAAAAATGAAATTTGGTAGTTATGAAAAAAACATGTCCCAGAAAAAAAACTTTTTTTTCACAGTTTTTTTCGTTTTTTTTTTTTTCAAGCCAGAAAAAAAACTTTACTCTTTTCATGTATATCAGGGGTCTCCAAACTACGGCCCGCCGGCCACATCCGGTCCGCGGACAGATTTTGTCCGGCCCGCGGAGAGCTAGGGGGGCATCCACAAATTTCGTGAGATCTCGAAACTTTTGGAGACCTTTTTTTTTTTTTTTTTTTTAAGGTCCCACCCTGGCGCGAATTGTAGACCTTTTTTTTTTTTTTTTTTTTTTAGCTCTACTGTAATTTGCGGACGCCCCCTAGAAAATTAAGTTTAGTTTTCTAATTTTATGTTGGTTTTGGCCCTCGGAACTTACTGGAGTAATCAGTATGGCCCTAAGGCTGAAAAGTTTGGAGACCCCTGATGTATATTATGGTGGCATTATCCCACACTGGTGCCACGTGACCGCATAAGTCAGATAGATACGGCTGAGGATTGGGCATAAATATTTCATTCTCCCCGTGACCTTTTGTTGATGTCATTCTTTCACGTGAGCTTTTTTCTCTTTTGACACCAAGGTATGTTACTATCTCCTCCGTCATATATATACTGTCACCATAAAGAACCAGTGATTGTAGTCATTATATTGGAAGATGCCGAATCGTTTGATTAGTGAATGGGTGTGTGCGTTTTGTGGCCATCTTGAAGGAGTTCTACTATTCCCTTCGTCTTGTATCTTTTGCGACGATCGGAATTTAACCTCAAATCTTGATACATTTTCGTTCTTACTGGCCTAAGGGGTATCCAAAGTTAATAATAAGTCAAGCTGAAACCTCCGTTTATTTTCTGGTACGGCAACCGTTGATTAAAATGATTAGATGATGGCAGGTAAAAGTGTAGATACCATCTAAATTCCAGCTATATAATGAAGACGTCTTACTGGCAAGCTTGTTTTTATTCTAGCTAGTGAAAGAAGATGTCTGAGTTTCATAGATCACTAGAAGTTGTATGATACAAAAATTGCGTGACGAGTTACGAGCTAGCGTCGATTGTAAGTTCTCATAATGATGATAAGTATAAACTCCGTCAGTATCTAGATACTAACGGTATTCTGGGAGGCTAAACTAAGTAGTGAGAGCGGCTGAAAATGTTGTTTAGCCCATGACTGTAGCTGTAATGAAATAGAGATTTTTTTTTTGGGGGGGGGGGGGTCCTAGGGAACACCTTCAATATCACCATTGATCGGCATTTCGTACGGATGAACAAACAACTGCTGTTCACACCGCAAAACGTGCCTACCAAGTCGTTTCAATGTACAATAACTTAACGTCTTATAGTAGAAATAATCATTCAAAAGTCCTAATATTTTCAATAAAAATAATAAAGTTGATTTCGAACTTTACCGTATATTTCTTCTGGCGACTATTATTGCCTGGCTCTTGGGTGCATTAAAAGTAGACGACAACTAGTCGCCCATTACTTGACGCAGCTTTGTAATGAGGTGACTTGCTCTCGGGGTTTTTGTGTGCATGGTGGAACCGTCTGTACTTGATTGATCATCTGTTCTGTACATTGGCAATATGAAGTCAGATCACAAAGCCCTGTTTGATGCCTGCCCCAACAGTCTTCACTGTGGATATTCCGTAGTCCTATATTACCACACGGAAGGTGCGATTCGCATGCTAATTTTTGATCAGTTTGATGTGCTGTAGTAGAAATTCCTGCACAAGGAGGTTTTACAGGAGCTCCTCATGCCACACCGAAAACAAAAATGAACGGGACACACCTAAGTGAATTTCCTCCAGATTTATCGTACCTGCCCAAGCTTCTAAGAATCGTAGGAGTAGTTGTAAGGTCAAATGTAAACTTCGGAAACCAAATTTATTGTTCGGCAGATCCTTCTCCTCTTCATTTATTCTGCTTAGTGACCAATTCCACTTTTTTCTGATGGCTTTACGCCTCGTCGACTTTGAGGTCATTAGAGGCGGAATGGGACTGTGGACAAGGAACGGGAAGGAATTCAGCCATGGCCTTTTGAAGGAAGCATACCGGCATTCGCCTGGGGTGATTTGGGTAAATCGGGGAAACCCAAAATCTGGATGCCCGGACGGGGAATCGAAATGGCGCGAGGCAAGAGTGTTAGCTGCTCACCCTCGCTCTGTAATCAATTCCAGAGGACTGCTGTCCATCTTGTCTGTGATAGCTGCTCGCAATATTTTCGATCTACTCAGGTCGTTAATGTCGTCCCGTGTGATGTTAGTATTGCTGATGACGTGGAATTATTTTTCCAAAATTGAACTCCACTTTACAGTTGATCTCATGCTCAACTTAATTTCTTGCAGTGATAACCGTCACTCGTTGGTCAACAGTGAAAAAGGGCTACAGAAATAAAACTTCATTAAATCGCTTAGCATGATACATTACATTCTGTAAAATTTAACAGCTGCTTCCAGTACCGATCAAAATCCCATAAAACCCAATCGGAGAAGGACACTGATGTCAGTTTATCCTGTTGCAGTATTTTATAGAACCAACGAAAATCATTTATTGAGAAGGAGCTCACGCTCCGGTAGCAATTTCCCTACAGATTCAAATCCCCCCTTTCCTGCACACCCTTACATTTGCCCTCTACAAATTTTATCTTTAATTTTTTTCAACGTGTATGGTAAATTACTCATCAATTCTCTTGGTAACGTATTCCAATGCCTGACTCCTTACCAACGAAAGACAATCTTCCCACACCCTTGTGTCTGAAACCAAATGTCAGATTGTGGTCATGATCATCTTTTCCCTTCCATGCATCGCCAATATATGACTTGTACACTCCCATGACTCTCTTCAACCACCTCCTGTCTTCCAATGAATCCCATTACAGTTCTTTTTTCTTATAAGTTACTGATTGTGTTCTATTGTAATTTCCAGAGACAAATTTTGGAGCCGTTCTTTGCATGCTCTCAAACTCCTGTATTTGATACCCACAATACGGGTCCCATACTACACCACCATACTCAAGCAACGGTCTGACCAAAGTTTTGTAACCCACTTCCTTTACTTCTCTCGTACATACCATCATCACTCTCTCCATCACGTGAAGGATTTTGAAACCCTTTCCTACTACCTGTACAATGTATTGTGCCCAGTTGAGCTTTTTATCAAATGTTATGCTAAGATATTTACATTTCAAGTCTTCAACAAGCAAAACTTTCCACACCTTGTAGTCACAATCGATTTCTACTTTTGTATCTGTGTATATAATAAGCTGACTCTTCCTTGCATTTATCTTCATCCCATGTTTACCATCACAGCTAGATATCCCATCCAGATCACCCTGAAAAAAAGCTGCCTACTTAAAAATCACAAATATTCGATTAGTTACAAATCGCAATGAGTACTGAAGAAGTACATAATCATTTATCAGGTTCAACTATAGACAAGTGTATGCAAACACAGAGATATGTAAACACTCAGAGTACGGCGCTGCGATCGACAACGCCAGTATAATACAACAGGTGTCTGGCGCAGGCGTTAGATAGGTTACTGCTGCTCCAATCGCAGGTTAACACGATTTAAGCGAGTTTGAACGTGGTGTTATTGTCAGCGTACGAGAGATGGGACACAGCATCTCCAAGGTAGCGATGAGGTGGAGATTTCCCCGTTCCACCAGTTCACGAGTGCACCGTGAGTATCGGGAATCCGGTAATCTCCGACTTCGCCGCGGTCGGTAAAAGAACGGGACCAACTACGACTACGACTGGAGAGAATCGTTCAACGTGACAGAAGTGCAACCCTTCCGCAAATAGCTGCGGATTTCAGTGCTGGGCTATCAACAAGTGTCAGCATACCAAACATTCAATGAAACATCATTAATATTGGCTTTGGAGCTGAAGACCCATTCGTGTACCCTTGCTGAGTGCACGACACAAAGCCTTACGCCTCGCCTGGACCCGTCAACACCGATATTGCACCGCTGATGGTTGTAAACATATTACCTGGACTGACGAGTCTATTTTACAATTGTATCGAGCGGATTGACGTGTACGGGTACGGAGACAATCTCATGAATTCGTGGACAATGCTAACAAGCTGGTGGAGGCTCTGTAATGGTAGAGGGCGTGTGCAGTTGGAGTGACATGGGACCCCTAATACGTCTAGATACGACGCTGACAGGTGACACGTACGTACGCGTCCTGGTTGATCACCTGCATCCATTCATGTCGATTGTGCATTCCGACGGACTTTGGTAATTCCAGCAAGACATTGCCACCAAACTCCGCAGACATGAACATTAATTAACATATCTGGGATGCCTTGCAAAGTGCCGTTCAGAAAAGATCTCCACCCCCTCGTACTCTTACGGATTTATGGACAGCCCTGCAGGATCCATGGTGTCAATTCGGACCAGCACTACCTCAGACATTAGTCGAGTCCATGCCCCGTCGTGTTGCGGCACTTCTGGGTGCTCTCGGGGGCCCTACACGATATTAGGCAGGTGTACCAGTTTCTTTGGCTCTTCAGTGTAGATTGGAATGAAACTCCGAGCAAATGTCGGAAGTTGTAATAGTAACCTGTAAGTCTCCTAATCGCAGGGACCAGGGTCCAGAAATGTAGCGAAGTAGCGGTACCTATTTTCTTTGAATCGACTGTAACACTTGTTTGCCATTCCCTCGTTCTCAGGTTTGGAACTTCTTTTTGGCTAATTGGTCGATTGGAAGTCAAATATGAGCTGAAAGGGAAAGATCTGCCCTTTAGTTATTCCTGTCAATACACGTCGTTGACCTCTGAACCGTAAATGACCCACTGAGTATTTGATTGCACGTAGTTCACAAGACAAGGGTGTTCTGTGATGCTTGTATGCTTTTCCAGAATGCTTTTGAGCAATGAGACAGGTCCACCTTATTAGTGGAGGACGAATGGTGGAACACACTCTTATCCAGAAAACCATTTCTGCTTTTTTCCTTCTTAGTCTGATTGAACAGTTGCTGTTTCTACCTTCACCACAGCAATGGGAATGGTTGACAGGAAACCTCCTACTACCTGCAGAGCTGCCTATTAGTTCTCTGCATGAAATAGGGGTGGAATTTCTATCAATAAATATTTTTTCTGATGTTGGTATACGTATTACACAAATGAACATCAAGCCTGAGCTTTACCTGGAATAGAGTTTTCTTTGAATGGCTTTCTAAAGCAGATGAATTTGGTGTGTTCCCGTGAAATGGATAAACAAGAATATCGTACCGCCATATAAATTTTCCCTTTGGATGGTTTATCATCTACCAAAATTCCAAAGTAGTCTACATCCATATTTTCAACATTGAATAAACCGCCTGAATTAAAATGTGGTTGCGACATCAGAAGGAGAATTAAATATGCGGATGTTTTGTGCAAGATAGGGGCCGCATTTCTTATATTCTGACCAAAACAAAATTCGAAAACGACTTTCTTAGCAACATTTAGGAGTTTAAAAAAGTATCCTACTAATTTCGCGCGCCGATTTGTCAGGATACCAGTAATAAAACATCAATTAAAACATCAAGAAAGGTGAAATCGGTTTCATATGCTAGAAAAGTCATGACCAGACTTATTTTTTTGCGATAAGAAAGATATTATTTCTATCGGTTAGGTTGAAAAGGTTAAAGTTATAACTTACAAATACCACACAACTATTCTGGACCAAGTGGTTAGAAAAATTTGTATAGAGTGACCTGTATCATTAAAAAGAATAAATCATGTTTAATCAGGGCAATGCACATGCTCGCAAAGGTAATTTGGCTTTAGGAAATCTAAAGGATCTGAAGTATGACTGGTTCTGTCATTCACCCTGTTTGCCCTCTCTTACTTACATTTTATTCCAAGCCTAATGTAATTTATGGCTAGAAAAAATTGTGAGCCTAATGAAGAGATGATGGCAGATGGGAATTTTCCAAAATCTCTAGGATCGCACTTAAACCCATTCATTGAAAAAAAAAATGTTGCATGTATTGCATTTGACTAAAGGTGAACTACGCAGATCAATAAATGCATTTTTGATCAAGAAAACACTTCTTTACAATTATAGGGCAAATTTTTTCACCTATCCCTCGTAACTGTCTCTTATGTTTCCTGTGTGACACAAGTCATTTGTTGACTTCGCCTAATGCAGTGGTAGAATGAATAAATAATCTACAGTGGCTGACAGAATATCTGATGAGGCCCAAAAACATATATGTATAAGAAAATATGTCTGTAAATAATAGAGTAGTAAAAATCAGATTGGTAGAAGAATTTCTTTTCCCTGCAACCGCAATAGTTTCTAGTGTTTCTGTTTCAATGTCATTCATTTGATACGTTTCGTTACATACTTATTTTTATGGTGCTGTAGCCTATATTAAAACGTGTGTGCTGTGGTATTAGACCTCGTATCCACTTGAGCAAGCTCACTGAAGCGAGCGGATCAAGTGTGGACGCCTGAGCACGCTCGCGACTGACGGCGGCCAGCGTGCTCAGGTCGAGCCGATTGTGTGCCGGTATTTTAGAAAGCTCAAAGGCGAGCCAGTGTGCGTTCAGCGCTCAGTGTGGACGGTGATTTTGGCTGTTTTTACAATGAGTGCAAGCATGCGGGACAACGACACTTGTAGTAATGAAATTATTTACGAAATCGGGACATTAGAAGCTAAATTGTGAACCGCAGACGTAATTGTTGTTTCATATGTGTGCATCGAGCCAGCAGTATGACCTAACGAGTGCATCTCCTTTTAACGTCGTACACGTTAAGCACTTTGATTGCCTTTTGTGTCTTTTGAGACACGTCTTTTAGCAGCCTGTGCAGTAAGCTGGAACACGCCTACAGTGGCAGTCAAACGATCACGCAATGGCACCGTGCAGACTACATAAAAGCGCAGAGCAGCTGGTTCGACAAGAGTCTTCCTGCCGCTCTCCGACGACATGAAGCTGTTGCTGGTGAGTACCACAGATATTGCTGTAGAACTGGTGACAAAATGAGAGTAGAAAATTGAATTTCATCGGTTACTATTTTATCGGATGTTCACATATGCTAATAAAATGTCGAAAAATAAATTTTAAACATTTACGAGTGGCTTTACATTATCAATAATGCCCACCCTGTTATATCAAGAACAACAAAAAAAAAAAACCGTTTGTAGCACCGAGAAAAGAAAATAACATATCGTCTCTTTCTTAGTGTTGTAGTATTAGAAATCAAATCCAGAATGAAAAGTGGATATCTAGGTTTGTTGATATTTAGAGTAGCAAGCAAATAGAAAACGGGACGATAAGAAATTCTTCAAAATGATGACTATTAGGTCTTCATGGACAGTGATGAAGTTTCTCATGGACTGTTGCGAAAGGATTTCTGTGGGAGTCCATTTAGGTAGAGGGTAGTCTCCCCTCACTGGAATCAACCTACTCTATTATAATTGGCTGAATTATGGCGTCATTTCTAAGGTAGAAGGGACCGATTTCTCAAGGATTCAGAGAACAAACAACTGCGAAACCAATGACATAACGCGTCTATGTTGCGGCACACGGGGAGACAGTCTTCAGTTCACAAAACTTTTAGATTTGTTGGTATTACAGGAATGGTCTAATAAACAATACCATGCTAATTTCCTTAAATATGCATCATCTCTCGCCATCATAACGTTTTGATGAGCTGCTCAAATATAAAATCAAACACCCATTAGGTTTCTGCTACAGTGCACCTCGGCAAAATCCACAGTTTTTGTAACAGTATTAAGCAACAATAGAGTGAAGAATACATTGACTTTCTGATGATTTGTTGTCCGATAAATCAGTATTCTTACCAAAAAAAAGTATATTTTGTTGCTATTTAATAAAAGTTTATACTGCTAATTCATCCGAAAGACAAAATAATCATTGGCAAATTCAAAGAAACCTAGACCAAATTTAATGGTATCCTCCAACCACAGTACTCTTTTCCAGATCAGTTCTCTAAATCTGGGCTAATCAAAGAAAGGATTACCTTTAAACTCAGTTATTACATTCAGTGACGATTGTAAATACAATTATTTAGCGCAATAAAAACAGATTAAAACGTAAACTGGAAGTCAAAATCTAATTAATTTGCAATCACAATCTACCAACGAGAATAAATATACGAATATTCTACTGTAATTAGAAAATTCCCTACATATCAAAACAAACAATTATTCTTTTGCATATCTTCGTAATGACCTGGCATGAGGTTTTGTTACCGGTTGCGCAATCCACCCCTCTCGTAGCCGCCTAAACCAATATATCCCGGAAGTCATATCGGATATAGGGAACCCACAGTTGAACTGGGAACCCGAACCACGGAAACGTTCTGGCGTACGTCACATAACACAGTAAGCTGCGCCAAACGTTCAGTTTATGTTATAAAACGCCATATGTAAGTTATTCCTCTAAAAACTTATGATAACGTTCTATTTCTTGTTATAAATGTTTGCCGTTATGTTACCTCTCTTACCTTGATCCTCACATTGCCGTTCACTCACAGTTATGTTCTACTGGCTAGACAGAAGCTGTTGGTAACTAGTTCTGTATTCGCAGGTTGTGTTGGCGGCCCTGCTGGTTGCAGTGTATGCTCACCACCGTCCAGGAGGTGGTCCCCCTGGAGCTGGAGCATTCAGCGGCCCTGGTGGAATCTACCCTGGAGGAATCTACCCCGGAGGAATCTACCCTGGAGGAATCTACCCTGGTGCTCCATTCTACAACGGTTACCCAGGCTACTATCCATACCAGGGATTATATCCAGCCTTCGTCAGATGAGTTCGTTCGATACAACCACTTTCTGTCTATTCCGGTTCAATAAATAACATGTGAAAAAAACAAGTACTTTTTAATTTCTTACTCCTGTTTTTCCAATTCCTCGTGTTTCAGTAACACTTTTACCCAAGTATGTTACTACAAAGAACTACATGAATCATACAAACTTTCGTTTCGTCATTCGATGAAAATATTTGCGTATCAGCTCCAATCTCATCGACACATGGGTTTAGCAAACAAGCCACTGAATTGCTAAAAAGATCAAGGGGCGCAAAATTCAGGGTTACTATAAAAGAATCATTCACTTTCAAAACCCGATTTATTCCATTGTACAAGCGGTTTCAAAAAGAATATACCTATTACAAAGTATTCTTTTGTCCAAACTATCAATCGCTGCGCCCCGGCTCGGCTATTGGAGAAACGAATACATAGTCTAGTTTATTTAATAGCCGCTAGATGTCACTCGTCTTGTGTTATTCTTGGTAACCGTCATATGTTTAAAATGGCTACTCCACAGCAGAAATCATTTTGTGTTATCGAGTTTGCGAAGTGCAATCCCGTGATTACAGTGCAAAGACGTTTCAGGTTGAGGTACCAAATGCATCCTCCAAATTGGTGGAACATTCGTAGATGGTATCGACAGTTTGTAGATACCGGATGTGTATGTAAAGGAAAGAGTCCTGGCCGCCCTCGTGTTTCTGAGACACATGTTGCACGAATTCAAACTGCTTTCCAACGTAGTCCTTCAAAATCAACTCGTCGTGCCAGTCGGGAGTTACAACTACCTACAACAATAATTTGGCGTGTTTTGAAACTTCGGTTGGTTATGAAGCCGTACAAGTTACAGTTGTTACAAGCTCTGCGTCCTGATGACAAACGGAAACGTGTGGCATTTTGTAACGAGATTAATGATTCTATTGACAATGATAACACTTTCGCACAACGCATCGTTTTCATTGATGAAGCGACTTTCCTTGTTAGTGGTCAGGTAAACAAACACAATGTTCGAATTTGGGGTCTACAGAACCCACATGCAGTCATTGAACATGTACGAGATTCGTCTAAAGTCAATGTGTTTTGTGCGATATCCCGATCATCTGTTTATGGTCCATTCTTCTTTGATGGAAACACGGTTAACGGTCAGCTATGTTACAAAACTGCTTGTTTCCGAGGCTGCACGAAGACAACTTCATTTTTCAACAAGACGGGGCACCCCCTCACTGGAGTCGCCAAGTGCGTGAATATCTGAATGAAACTCTACCGAACCGTTGGATTGGTCGTCAAGGAGCTGGCGACTTAGCATGCATCAGCTGGGTTCCACGGTCACCGGATTTGACTTGAGCGCAAGGGCTCAGGGAGAACAAACGAGCTCTCGCGTCACCGGATTTGACACCCTGTGACTTCTTCCTGTGGGGTTTCATTAAAGACAACGTTTATGTACCGCCACTCCCACAGAACATTGAGGACTTGAGGAACCGGATCCGTACTGCTGTAACATCAGTGACGAAGCACATGCTTGCCCGAGTATGGGAGGAATTTGAGTATCGATGTGATATTGTTCGTGTGGCTGATGGAGGACATATTGAATATATGTAATCTGATCTTAAGAGGTTCGTAAATATGTGTGTAAAGTTTCATATTCTTATGTCTTTCAGTTTAATAAATATATGCATTCGAAATACGTATATTCTTTTTGAAACACCCTTATTATGCTTTAAAATATGATTGATATATGAAAAAACCACAAAATATCCAAGTTTTATGCTCACTCTACAAATGTTCTATGTGTGCCCCCTTGGTCATACGACACCCGTCCAGGCGGTAGTTCACTTCAATCCACATATTTTGTAGCGTGTTCGCGTCAATGTTCATCAATGTATCACTGTTTCGTTTTTTCAGCTCTTCTATCGTTTTTAGTAGTGGGGGTACGTAAACAATGTCCTTCATGTGTTCCCAAAGAAAGAAGTCACATGGCGTAAATTTCGGCGACTACAAGAGCTCCATCGTTCTTCCTTAGCCCTTGGGCTAGGGAATTCATTTGTCGAAGTGTATGCCATTTTGGCATTGCCTTCCTGGGAGGCCAGGGTTAAAAAGCGAGGTCATCATCACCATCACGGCCAATCCTGCGATGCTGGAGTTCATGGTTCAGGTAAGCACGAATATCGAACCTTTACACAAACAACCATTGTCCTTGAATTGGAAATACCACCGCAAAATGCTTTGTTTTCTGTACTGTCTTCTGAAAGAACGTCGCACTACTATGACAGACGAACATTTCGCATATTCTAGGAAGCTTTTCTCGCTTTGCCTCCACTACGGGAGAGACTGACGGCGGTTCGAATCCCCGTCCGGGCATCCAGATTTGGGTTTTCCATGGTTTCCCATATCACTCCAGGCAAACCACGGGATGCTTCCTTCAAAAGGCCATGTCCGAATTCCTTCCCATTCGTTGCCCCCCATACTTTCCCGTCTCTAAAGACCTCGCTTTTAAGAGATGTTAAGCAGTTAAAAACAAAATATGGGATAGACTGAACTGAACTCGTTACGAATGCTGAACTAATGCTGCGACGCCACCTGGTGAATAAACTTGGATATTTTATGGTAATTTTCATATATGAATCATATTTGTAAGTATAATACCTTTGAATAAATAGGGTTTTGAAGGTGACTGTTTCTTTTGTAGTAACCCTACACACTATCAACCAAAAAGTATTTGGGCGCCTTCCCATCCACAATGTTTGTTTGGTGGTTGACCCTTTAAATACCAAGGAACTCTCATAAGTACCAAAATAGGTGAAACATCACAAAAAGCTAAATCTAGACTGTTAGGTGGATGATCCAGTTGTTCCCATCCAAAAGACCTGATTCGCCCTTGTGTCTGTGCAGAAACCTGTGGCCTTGCTTTGTCATTCAAAACAGTAGGCCTCGCCGCTTGTTTTGTATGGCAAGTCGGAGTTTTCTTAAGATCACACAGTAAACACCAGGATTGATTTTTATGCTCCGAACAAAATCCTCTCCTGTCCCAAAAGACAGTTGAAATGATCTTTCGTGCTAAAATTGTCAGTTTGGTTATCTTTTTTTTTGGGGGGGGGGGCTTTACGCCTCGTAGACGGCGAGGTCATTAGAGGCGGGATGGGATTGGGGCAAGGAACGGGAAGGAATTCGGCCATATACTTTTTTAAGGAAGCATCCCCGAATTCGCCTGGAATGATTTGTGGAAACGATAGACAACCCAAATCTGGATGCCCGGACGAAATTAGAACCCGTATCCTCCCAAATGTGAGGCCAGAACGTTAATCGTTCACCCACAACGCTCGGTGGTTTGGTTATCGCTTAGGTTGTAGATGATGTGTGTCGCCATTCCACGGACTGTTGCTTGGACTTATGTGAGATACCAAAGACTCATCTCCTGTCACGGTGAGGTACAAAAATGGATCTGCTTCCTTAAGGTATCGAGTAAGAAACGATAAAGTATAAATCAATCCTTTTTTTGTGATCTTTAGAAAGCAGTCTTGAAACCAACCGTAAACAAAATTTTCGATAGTTCAGTTTCTCAGATACAATGATGTAAAAAACGGATCTTGAAACCTGTACAAAATCAATTGATAACTGTGAAATAGTGAATAACCGGTCCTCTCGAATTTTGCTGTCCATATTATGAACCAAATCTACAGAAATCAAGAAAAGTCACCCTGGGCGTCCTTGAAAATTCTCCCCCACCTTAGAACATTAGTAACACTCACAACATTATCACTGTACATTCACAAGTCTGACGGTGAAATTTCGGTTCCGCTAAGTTTATTGCACTCAAGAATCGAATTAGAGATAGTATCTCACAGTCAGCGGGAAATTATTTTTCTTCAATATCATTAGTTTTTTTCAGCTCCGCACACAGACAAGCTATACAGCTGCAAATAGCGTGTAAACGCGCAGAGAATGCTGGCTGCAGACGCACATGCCTGTGGTGTTTGCCCGTTTGTTCTCATTCACAAACGGACCTTATTTAAAAAATAACTCTCGTAAAGTTAATTTATTACTTTTCAAATTCTAAATATTTTGCATCTATTATCAACATATTCGTTGCGTGTTAGCCCGTAATTTAAGAGCATCTTAAATTTTGACTTGTGTTTAATACTCAAGCTAACTGCGTTATATTTATTGTCTCCTGTAATACATTCAGCCGTTTGCCAGTAAAGTAGTGCAAATTTTGTATTAAATGTTGTAATGCGATGTATTGTAATACTGAAAACAGTCAGAGTATTCGAATGTGTATCTTATTTGAAAAATTCACCGAAATTAGTAAGGAATGTCGCCATAACGAATTATCTAAAAATCTTGTCTGGAAACAAAAGAATTATTGGATACAGTACAGTTTTTTAATTAAATGTTAGAATAACGGAAATGTTTTTTGTTCACTGCTGTTAATTACTTGAATTTATTAAATTTGCGAAATCTTTAATCTGTGATTGCACAACAGGAAGACTTATTGTGAGAAATAAGACTTTCCCGATGTATTTTTGAAATGCGGTTTTCGCGGGTTCTCCGGCTGATAGTATTAAAGAAAGATTTCGGCGGCTTGCTCTGCCGCCATCGTCAGGTCCATTGTACCTAAGTGACAACTTGAACTGCACTGGAAGTCTTGCGGATCCGTAGCGGGCCTACCTCGTACCAATGGGAGCCATACCGTCTTCTGATTGGGCAACTTACGTACAATGGACCAGACGATGGCGGCAGAGCAAGCCGCCGAAAGCTTGTCTTTCTTTAATACTATCCCACGAAGATCTCATTTCAGGAAGACTCCTTGTTAGCAGAACGTATATTATGGTGTATTTCAAGACTCCAGAATCTTCCAAATCAAACCATCCTCAAATGCTACTGAACGTATCTGTACCGATATCGTTGAATGTAATAAATATTTTATTTGAAAAAAAAAAATACCTACCTCCATATAACTGTCCCGTTAATTTAGAGCGAATTTTTGTACTTATTAGTGAATGTTGACTAATCATTTATTTTGTACCTATTAAATGTGTTCTCTCTTCACATAAAGTTGTTTGCTTTTTCTTTATTTTCTGCGCTTTTTACTTACTTTGAGACATGTAGTGGACAGATTTTTGAAACCTATGAGTTTGTTCTGCGCAAGTTCGAACAAAGATTCCTATTAAGATAGTAGTGTGAATATTACTACTGATTACGGACTAATCACCGATCGGAAACCAAACTTTATACACTAATAACACAAAAACTTTAATCAAATACCAGTTCAGAAGGAGCATAAAATAAGAAAAAAAATTATCATCCAAAGAATTTATTCAAGAGAATATTATGATACAAAAAATGAATCATTAAACTCTATCTGATAATTTTTCAAGAGAAGTTGCTCTAAAATGTATGGTCATCAGTTTGATGTTGTTGACTGTTGGTCGCGAAGCCTAAAATGGTTGAAACGTGTTACCGGCTTGTCCAGCTCCAGGCTGCCCAGCTCCACCGAATCCACCACCAAATCCTCCCTGATTTCCGATGTTGGGTCTGTTACCAAATCCTGGAAACATTCCACCCTGTTGGCCTGGCTGGCCGAAGTTTCCAAATCCACCAGACGGACCGAAAGGACTTCCAGGTCCACGTTGCCCAAATCCCTGGCCTGGCCTCTGAATTCCTCCAGGGATGCCGAACATGCCCCCCATTCCACCCTGTGGGCCATTTCCGAACATACCAGGCATCGAGCCACCTCCTTGTGGCCCATGTGGTATGGCCTCCACACAGATGACAGCCAACGCCACCGAAAACACCTGTTGGGCACATCAACAAAATTATTCAACACATATACTGAGCCTTATTTTAACAATTTCAATAAAGGTACTTTGAGAGACTACTATTCATAATATATAGCGCTAATCGTTGTTTATGAGTTGTCAGAAGTCGTAGAACATTACGAAAACTGCGTATAATGCTCAAGTCCTTTTCAAAATATTGTAAATACTATCAAAAACATTACTGCAAATGGAAAGAATCTTTATATTGTTACAGGTGTTGGAAACATTTAATTTGTGGGATTAATATCAAGTGAAAAATAAATTCGTCATTTCTTTAGATACGTGTGTAAGAAATATTCATGAGTGGATTTTGGTAACATTGGAGAAGGGCGTCGTGCCTACAGCATAGTGGAAAAGGGAAAATCGGATTAAAAATGGGGGAGAATCAGCACTGAACATTATCTCCTCCAAAAGGAAGCATGTACAAACATCCCCTCGAAAATTGTTAAAGGACCGGGCACATATCAGACAGGCATTGTAGGAACAGGACGAATAGCATTCTGGTAGTGTGATTGGACATGCCGAAAGTTTTGTCAGAAGATCAAACGCGAAGAGAAGGCAGGCATCTGGGGAATATCTAGCCATTTCTGAGGTCTGTCCAGTAGAGGAAGGAAGACACCTGGGCTCTTCAGTTTAACGCACGGTCAAATCAATACTCAGTCCAGTCGAAGCACTCGAAATGACCTTATTCTTTAAAAAAAATTAAAAATCCAAAGCTGTAATTTCTGCATTTAAATATTGATTCAAGATCAGAACTCACTCGAGACATACTGTACATAGGGGAGGTCACCTTAAACTAGAGATCGCTCCTTCCTTCTGTGTTTCCAGCTTTCATAGCAACGTGATTCTTACAAACTTGTATTTGTGTTTTTCGAAACTTAAACTGTGAGAACCAAGAATAGAAGATATAGTACCTTTCAAAATTTTAGTCCTCTCTAAATCTCAACTAAGAACCCACAGAGTATGGTAACGGTACTAAAATAACTTTGACTAAAAGGGCTCTTGAAGATGTTTAATCAATAATTATCCCACAGAATATTTTTACGTCCTCGCTGGTGAAAGATTGTAATGTTAGATCGTTAGTGCAATATGTGAATTAGAAGACTGTTAGTCGATAAACAACTCTCTGTCTACCGTATTTTTGGTGAAAGTTTAAACAGTAAGAAGCTGTATGGTTGAACTTATTCATGCAGCTATGGTAAATGAACCACATTTTACTTACGTACAAGATTTCCGATTACCTATCTAATTAGAGATGGTTACTACGCAGCAAGTTTTTCTTCCCACATTTGTCCATGAGTTGACTAGTAAGGTCCGTGACAGAAAATTTCAAAACCAGGCAAAGTAAGATTCAAGTACGAGACCGAAGTTTGTGTGTGAAATAATGTGTGATAATAAACGAAAACGGGACTAATTCGTACGGTAACGATCGGAAGGCTCAGTTATATTTAACAGTTACGGTATTGAGAGTATTACGGACGAGAGAGTGCAGTATCTTACCAGTAGGAGCTTCATGTTGTCAGGACTGCTGTTGCCTCCAGACTGTGCACCATCAGACCTGTTCGTCGTTTAAATACTTTCCCTACACACGCATCAGTGGCGTCACGCCATCAAGCCTCAAACATCTGTGGCCCTGATGTTCATGTCATACAATATGTGAAAATACCACCACTCACGAAATGTACTTTGTTTGTTTCATTGTACATATGATGATATGACCTTAACCGTCAGATCTGCACATTCAGTTCAATGTTCTCTTATTGAAAGGTATTCAAATACCTGTTCACCTACGCACAATAGTACGTTGCACGTTATAATACACAACTACGTTGTTCTACCTGTAGAAGCTTGAAGAAATCTTCTGTTGTTCAGCCAAGGAGAAAAAAAATCTTGCTCTCATTAACAAAGACAAAAGCTATTTCGTTATACGGCGAAAATGTTTATAAAATCAATCAAATGATTTACTGCATCACTGGCTAATTTTCGGGCAACCATATTAAACTCTCTGCTCAGACTTCACGGTAGAAATGAATGGATGCTTGCGTCATTCCAGATACTGTCAGTTATATTTCCAAGAATACATTCTAGATATTGGTGAGCTCTTGCTAATAAAAAGAAATATTAGGATACTTTCTAGGATACCCTCTAATAACAGAAACTGGATATAGCGTTCAAAGGTACACCAATCAGAATTGACAAACAGAATGACGATGCAGGATGCAAGGGGAAATAGCTGGAATAAGCAACGCAGTTGGTTAATTCACTTAAATTCACATTATCGTCGGTTCGTTCTGGATATAGCAGACGCATAAATCCGCGTACAATCCATCCATACACATCGTCGGGAAGGAAGTAGAAAAATCTTTTCCCCGAGGATGATCGAGGAAACTTAAATGATATTTCTAGAAAATGTTGATTGTTAAATGTAGTGATTTCGTCTAGATTCCGAGCCTGGTTGGTTAACGGTACCGATTGGAGCTGAAATTTAAGAGGACGTGGTTTAAAACCCTTGTCCAGTCGTACATTTCATTTTAAAATGGTTTCTCTAAATCAGTTCAGGCGAATGCGGGATGGTTCCAGCAAAGACCATGGCCAAACTTCTTCTCCTACATTGGCTCTCATCTTCTCCCAGCTCTAATGTCGTAGATAAGCCGCAAAACGCACAAAAAAAACCAATTAGACCTACTTACTTTAGGTAATTCACACTGATTCCCGCAACATGTTGTTTCAAAGCCTTGTTGAACAGTTTTGAATCGTCTGGACTCTTTTCGAGTATATTATGGTGACAGTATCCCACAGTGATACCACGTAACCGATAAGTCAGATAGATTCGGCTGAGGTTTGAGTAGAAATATTTCATTCTCCCAGTGGCCTTTTGTTTATGTCATTCTTACACGTGAGCTTTCATCTGTTTTGACAACAAGGTATGTTACTATTTCCGTCCTATACATACTGTCACCAAAAAAGGAAACCAGTGGTTGTAGTCATTATATTGGAAGATGCCGAATCGTTTGATTAGTGAATGGCTATGGGTGTGGGCGTTTTATGGACTTCTAACTATCATCTTGCATCTTATACGACGATCGAAATCTAACCTCAAATCTTGATACATCTTCGTTCTTACTGGCCTGAGGGGTAACCAATGTTAGTAATAAGTCAAGCTGAAACCATCCGTTTATTTTCTGGTACGGCGACCGTTGTTTAAAATGACTAGATGATAGCAGGTACAAGTGTAGATACCAACTAAATTCCAGCTATATAATGAAGACGTCTAACTGGTAAGCTTGTTTTCATTCTAGCTATTGAACGAAGATGTCTGAGTGGTAACCTTGTTTAATAGATCACTAGAAGTTGCATGATACAGACGTTGCGTGACGAGTTACAACCTAGCGTCGATTGTAATTTCTCATAATGATAAGATGGATAAATTCCGTCCGTATCTAGATACTAACGGTATTCTGGGAGGCTAAACTAAGTAATGAGAGAGGCTGAAAATGTTACTCAACTCATGACTGTAGCTGTAATGAAATAGAGGATTGGTTCTTTTGTCCTAGGGAACACCTCCAATATCATCATTGATCGGCATTTCGAACGGATGAACAAACAACTTCTGCCGACACCGCAACACGTGCCTACCAAGTCGTTTCGATGTATAACTTAACGTCTTATAGTTGGAATATTCACCCAAAAGTCCCAATATTTTCAACAAAAATAATGAAGTGGATTCCGACCTTTACCGTACGTTTCTTCTGGCGAGTATTATTGCCTGGCTCTTGGGTGCATTAAAAGCAGATGACAACTAGTCGCCATTACTCGGCGCAGATTTGTCATGAGGTGACTTGCTCTCATGCTTCTTGTGTGCATGGTGGTACCGTCATCATATAACGCCGTCTGCAGCAGTTTGATCCTCTGTACTATACATTGGCTGTATTGAAGTAATACAGACTGGTTCGATGCCTGCCCCAATATTCTTCACGGCGGATATTCTGTAGTCCTATACCACGCAGAAGGTGCGCTTCGCATGTTAATTTTTGATCAGTTTGAGGTGCTGTATTAGAACTTCTACAATGAGGTTTTACAGGAGCTCCTGATGCCACACCGAAAACAAAAATGAATGAGACACACCTAGTTGCATTTCCTCCAGATATATCGTACCTGCCCAAGCGTCCAAGAATCGTAAGAGTAGTTGTAAGGTCGAATGTTAACTGCGGGAAGCAAATTTATCGTTCGGCAGATCCTTCTACTCTTCATTTATTCTGCTTAGTGATCAATTCAACTTTTTTTCTTATTGCTTTACGCTTCGTCTACGTCGAGGTCATTAGAGGCGAGATGGGACTGGAGACGAGTAACAGAAAGGAATTCGACCATGGCCTTTTGAAGGAAGCATCCCGGCATTCGCCTGGAGTGATTTGGGGAAACCATGGAAAATCTAAATCTGGATACCCGCACGGGAATTCGAAACGGCGTCCTCTCGAATGCGAGGCCAGAGCGTTAACCCGTCATCCACCATGCTAGGTGATCAATTCCAGAAGACTGCTGTCAATCTTGTCCGTGATAGCTGTTTGCAATACTTTCGATCTACTCAGGTCGAGGTCTCAACAGGCCGTTAACGTAGTGCCGTAAGATGTTTTTATTACTGATGACGTGACGATTGAACTCCACTTTACAGTTGATCTCATGCTCAACTTCTTGCAGTGGTAACCGTCACTCGTTCGTCAGCAGTGAAAGGGCTACAGAATCAAAACTTCATTAGATCGCTTAGCATGATACATGATACCCTGAAAACGTAAATAGCTGCCTCGAATACCGATCAAACTGCTATGAAACACATTCGGAGAAAAGCACTTATAGTGGTTTATCCTATAGAAGTATTTTATAGAACCAACGAAAATCTTTTATGTAATTCAATTGAGATGTAGCTCACGCTTCGGTAGTAATTTCTCTACACATCCAATTCCCCCCTTTCCTGAACCCAACTACTTTTTCCCTCCAAAAATTTTAACTTTAAATTGTTTCCACGGTTTTGGTAAACTATTAATCAATTCTCTTGGTAACTTATTCAAATCCATGACCCCCTTATCTACGAAAGATAATCTTCCCACACCCTTGTGCCTGAAATCAAATGCCATCTTCTGGTCATGGTTATCTTTTCTCTTCCACGCATTACTTTTAACTCTTACACCAATATTTTTCCACGTCTCATCACCAATATGAACCTTGTACACACCCGTGACTCTCTTCACCCTCCTCCTATCTTCAATAACTCCCATTCCAGCTCTTTTATCAAATCGGTTACTGATTGTGTTCTTCAGTATTTTCTAGAGACAAATCTAGCAGCTCTTCTTTGCATCGCTTCAAACTCCTGTATTTGATACTCACAATTCGGGTCCCATACTACACCACCATATTCAAGAAATGGTCCGACCAAAGTTGGAGCCCATTTGCTTTACTTCTGTCGTACATCCCCTCATCACTCTCTCCAACACGTGAAGGAAATTGAAAGTTTTTCCTACACCTGTCCAATGTGTCCTGCCCAGTTGAGCTAGTTATAAAATGTTATGCCAAGATATTTACATTTCAAGTCTTCAACAAGCAATACTTTTCACACCATGTAATGTAATCAACCAATACTTTTATATTTGTGTATCTAATAAGCTGAATTTTCTTTGCATTTATCTTCATCCCATGTTTACCAGCTTACCTTGATATCATGTCCAGATCACCCTGCAAATAAGCTGCGTAATTAAAAATATCAAATTTAAAGATCTTAATGAAGACTGTAAAAGTTAATTACTTTAATAACTTATGAATACTGTTGTACTACAGTTGAACCTGATATATGATTATCAAGAATATTGAATATACCCAAAACGCACTAACGTTGTAGCTGGCAACTCAGTACTAATAACTAATTGATTCAAGATCGTAATTAGATAGGTGAAAGGCCACTATCCGCTCCTCCTTTTGTAATCATTGGACACAGATCTGCAGTTTAAATTGATAACATATTCTACAGACGACGTTTCACTAAGTCACCACACCTAGTGATGTTCCGATACAAGTAAATACGAGTAAGTACTCGATACTTTGCTTCGATACCGAGTACTTTTCGTATTCGAATTAATTAATTCGATACTTACTCGGTATTGGAAGAAAAGTACTTGTATCGAATCGAAACGCACCCAGTGTTAAATTCTATATACATCATCCCTTCTGCGGCACTCAGTCGAGCCTGCGAAATTAATTTCCCGCTGACGTCAAGTTGGTAGCACTGAAAATGAAAGAAAATCAGTCTTAGAATGGGCAATCTAATCTCAGTTCGTTTTAGGTCCTTATTTCATTGTAATAAAGTTTTACTTGGTGCGCATTTCGCTATACATGGGCAATGGTCGCTTCCGCGCAGCCCCACACAAAAACTAAAAGATATGGTTCATAAGCAACTAAGTAGCCCATGTGAATCGGAAGATGAAGCTGCTTCAGCTATCTTTTCACAGGAATATCACTTCTGGAAACATCACAAAGAAAAAGAAAACGCTCCATAGTGACAAAGTCTCTCTCTACTTGTCAAACACTGTAACGTCACTAAAAAGCAATCCATTTACAGAAGAAATGAAACTTATATTTCCTTGTCTGTTTAAATACGCACAACAGTATCTTATTGTTGTAGCAACGTCAGTATTGAGTGAATGTTTGTTTTCTAATGCGGGTGAAACAATGAAAAACAAAAGAAACAAGCTGTCCCCAAAATATTTGGAACAAATGATTTTTTTGGGAAACCTCCAAAAAGCGGACTTTTATTGTTTAAAAGTGTTAAAACTATAATAAATAAATATTTAAAGATAAGACAAAATCTTCAGAGTTTGCTTACAATGTGAGCTTTATTATAATTTTAATAAATAAATAAAAATATTTACTGAATGTTATTTGATTTTATTACACTAGGCAAATAAAATAAATAATTTATCAACATGTCACATATATTTTTATATTTCGAAATTAATAAAAGAAACTATCGATATGAATAAGTATAGATACTTTTGCAGTACTCATATCAGTAAGTATCATAAGACAATTTGAGTACTACTCATTTAAGTAGGTATCGATACCTTGATGGTATCGGAACATCACTAACCACACCACGCCCAGGCTTAAGATGCGGTATTCATAGCATGAAATACCTTTATACAGTGATGAAGCTCGCCCATGACCTAATATACGACCTTATAACAGCTATTTCCCATAACCTGATCGCAGTTATTGTGGCGTATCTCTGGACTAAATCCGAAATCTGTCCTTGTTGAATCCTGACGAATTTTCTAGCTTCTATCGTTCCTCCTTTGCTGTGACTGCTTATAACAACGAATCGGAAACCATGGAGCGTTCATTACTTGTATCTAGTTAATAGATTAAGCACCACGAGATCTGGTAGAGAGGTTAAAATAAAAACACTGAGCTTTTAGGGTAGGAATGCGCCTGGACCTCTGGAAGAGCCTTATGTACGTTACACTAATGGTTTATTCATGGCTGAGAGCATACGAATCTGCTCTGACGCTGGTCGTCCGTCAGAAACGGATGTCAAAGTTGATGACTGCTATCTACCCTTCTAAATTTCCCCTGGAAATATACTCCTTGGAATATAGATTCATGTCACTTACGCCATGTATAGTCTCAAGCTCGAAGGAATAATGATTGATGAGAGCAAGACTGACATGACATTGATTTGCAGTAAACACTGACCGATGCTCGAAACATTTGTGGTATAGAAATGTATTCGTAGAAAACTTTGATTGCGAGTTATCAAAAGAATTATTGATTACTTGAAATTGTCACGTATACGCTGCATTCATATTCCAAGGTCTGACCGTACAAATCCGTTTGCTTTCTTATTTCTAATACAGCCAATAGCATGATAGTACATGTGTTTAATTTTTAAATTAAACCTTTAGTTCGTATTATATTCGTAGATAACACTTTGGCTACTATCCTACTCGGAAATGATATAGATCGCACCAGAGAGGTTATATATCAATTGGACGTACCTTGGCTTGCCGTTGATGTTGGTGCAGAAAGTTTAATACCAAATTCTTTTTCCCTGGCAGTCGTCAAGACATCACTTTCCCCATTCTGTGTTAAATACGTTGGTTTTCTGTTTCGTCGGTAGCTTCATTTCCCAACACACCAACATAGTCCAGCTCCCATTGGAACTGCACGTCAGTGGCTGTGACGGATAACTTCTGAAGTTCACTGACTATGTCGTGTGCTCGATAGTTTCGACACATTATTTTTCACAGTCCCGTCATCGACCGTAAGGCACTTCTAGAACTTCTGCAGATCATTATGTTTGATTGATCCGTTACATGTACGTGTTGCAGCGCTTTTACACTGAATATCCAAAGAAACTGGTATAGGCATGCCTATGCAAACACAAAGATATGTAAACACTCAGAGTACAGCGCTGTGGTCGGAAACGCCTATGTAAGACAACAGGTCTGCTGCAACAATGGCAGGTTATCACTAATTAAGTAAGTTTGAACGTGGTATTATAGTCGACGCACGAGATATGTGACACAGTATCTCCGAGGTAGCGATGAGGTGGAGATTTTCCCGTACGAAGATTTCACGAGTGCACCGTGAATATCGGGAATCCGGTAAAACATCAAATCTCCGACATCGCCGCGGCTGGAAGAAAGAACGGGACCAACTACGACTACGACTGGAGAGAATCGTTCAACGTGACAGAAGTGCAACCCTTCCGCAAATAGCTGCGGATTTCAGTGCTGGGTTATTAACAAATGTCATCATGCGAAACATTCAACGAAACAATATGGGCTTTTGGAGCCGAAGGCCCATTCGTGTACCATTGCTGACTGCACGACACAAAGCTTTACACCTCGCCTGGGCCCATCAACACCGACATTGGACTGTTCATGATTGGAAACATGTTGCCTGATCTGCCGAGTCTGATTTCCAATTGTATCGAGTGGACTGAGGTGTACGGGTACGGAGACAATCTCATGAATTCATGGACACTGCTGACAAGCTGGTGGAGGCTCTGTAATAGTGTAGGGCGTGGGCAGTTTGAGAAATATGGGACCCCTGATACGTTTGGATACGACTATGACAGGTTACACGTGCGTACGCATCCTGGCTGATCACCTGCATCCATTCATGTCCGTTGTGCATTCCGACGGACTCTGGTAATTCCAGCAAGACATTGCGACACCCCACACGTCCAGAATTGCTACAGAGTCGCTCCAGGAACACTCTTATGAGTTTAAACACCTCTCTGGCCACCAAACTCCGCAGACATGAACATTAATTAACATATCTGGGATGCCTTGCAAAGTGCCGTTCAGAAAAGCTCTCAACCCCCTCCTACTCTTACAGATTTATGGAGAGCCCTGCAGGATCCATGGTGTCAATTCGGACCAGCACTACCTCAGACATTAGTCGAGTCAATGCCACGTCGTGTTGCGGCACTTCTGCGTGCTCGCGGGGGCCCTACACGATATTAGGCAGGTGTACCAGCTTCTTTGGCTCTTCAGTGTAGATTGGAATGAAAATCCGAGAAAATGTCGGAACTTGTAATAGGAACTTATAAGCCTCCTAAACGCAGCGACCAAGGTCCACAAATGCAACCTAGCAATGGTACCTATTTTCTTTGAATCGTCCCTGTCACTTGTATGCCATCGCCTCCTTCTCATCTTTATAACTTCTTTTTGACTAATTGGTCGATTGGGAGATAAATGTGAACTGGAAGGAAAGATCTGCCCTTTGCCATAGTTATTCCTGCGTATACATGTCGTTGACCTCGGAACTGTAAATGGCCCACTGAGCATTTGTTTGCAAGTAGTTCTGTGATACTTGTATGCTTTCCCAGAATGCTTTTGAGCAATAAGAAACCTACACTTTTCTTATCAGTGGAGTTCGAATAATGGAACACACTCTTGTTCAGAAAATCATTTCTGCTTTTTTCCTTCTTAGTCTGACGGAACAGTTGCTGTTTCTACCTTCACCACAGCTATGTGAATGGTTGACAGGAAACCGCCTACTACCTGCAGAGCTGCCTATTAGTTCTCTGCATGAGTTACAATACATTTTTTTTCTGATGTAGGTACACGTATTACATAAATGAACGGCAAGTCTGAGCTTTACCTAGAAAGGAGTTTTCTTTGAATGGATTTCGAAATCAAATGAATTTAGTGTGTTCCCGTGAAATGCATAAACAAGAATATTGTACCGATATATAAATTTTCCCGTTGGACGGTTTATCGCCAACCAAATTCGAAAGTTTATAAGTAGTCTACATCCTTATTTTCAACAGTTAATAAACTGCCTAAATTAAAATGTGGTTGTAACATCAGAAGGAGGTGTACGGCTCATTTTACATCAAGAATTAAATATGAGGATGCTTTGTGCAAGATAGGGGCCACATTTGTTATATTCTGATCAAAACTAAATGCGAAAACTACTTTGTTAGCAATATTTAGAAGTTTTAAAAAGTATCCTACTAATTTTTGCCGGCCGATTTGTCAGGATGCCAGTAGTAAAACAGCAATTAAAACAACATCAAAAAAGATGAAACCGGATTCATATGCTAGAAAAGTCATTACCGGAATTTTTTGGGATAAGGAAGAGATTATTTAGGTTGAAAAGGGTAAAGTAATAACTTACGAATATCACGCAGGTATTCTGGACCAAGTGGTTGGAAAAATTTGTATAGAGAAACCTGTATCATTAAAGGGAAAAAATCATGTTTAATCAGGGTACTGCACATGCTCACAAAGGTGATTTGGCATTAGGTAAACTAAGGATCTGAAGTTTGAATGGTTCTGTCATTCGCCCCGTTTGCCCTCTCTGACTTCCATTTTATTCCAAGCCCAAAGAAATTTATGGCTAGAAAATATTGTGAGCCTAATGAAGAGATGATTCCAGATGGACATTTTCCAAACCATCCAGGATTGCATTTAAAAGATGCAACATATTCACTGAAAAAAAATGTTGCACACATTGCGTTGTAGTAAAGAATAACTATACATAACAATTAATGCGTTTTTTAACTAGAAAACACAGATTTAATATTTAGGTAAAAAAATTTCACCTATCCCTCGCAACTGTCTCTTATGTTCCTATTGTGACATAAGTCATTTGTTGACTCCGCCTAATGCTGTCGTAGAATGAATAAATAAACTACAGTGACTGACAAAATGTCCGATGAGGCCCAAACACAGGTATGTATAAGAAAATATTTCTGTAAATAATAAGAGTAGTAAAAATCGAATCCGTAGAACTATTTACTTTCCCTGCAACATCAATAATTCTGGTGTTTCTGCCTCAATGTCATTTATTTGATACATTTCGTTACATACTTATTTTTATGCTGCTGTAGCCTATATAAAAACGTGCGTACTGTGGTCTTAGCTTTCAAAATAATGTGTCAGGTGTACGTTACCGTTTAGTATGTTACATGAACCCAGCTTTGTTGTTGATAGCCGCGGATTCTGCGATAATACCTGCCGACTTCAAGTTACTTGTTGTGTATCAGTAACGTCTCAGGCTTATCATGTTGGCCCCACAATCTGAAAAATTGTTGGATCATCTGTTTGGCCTGGTTACAGAAGTGGGACGATTAGTTCCTTTCCTTCGTGTGTCTACGTGCTAGTATAAATATGTATATAAGTGTTATAATATTGTATTGTACGTATTAAGATCAGACAAATGGAGGGAATGAAAATTTATCCGGCTTTTTCAGGCCTACTATTTAACATTGTCGTATGTTTAGAATTTAACTTACAGGTTACACAATTTCTGGATTAGACGTCAGTATACATCCCAAAGCAAAAATAATCCGACGATCTTTCTTACAGTAAAGAGGAGCTAGACTAGTATTATTCTTTTTGGAGCAATCCCGAAAGTTTTCTCTGTTTGATAAACCTTTTTACTAAGTATTAATTTTCTTCACGTTTACTGGGGCAGAACGATATGTATAGAATATACTTTGTAAATCGTGGCTTGTAGAAATTGAATTCTGAAATTAGGTGCATGATCACGAGCAAGGTTTTCTCATACTGCTTGCCTTACGGACTACGCTAAGTATCGTGAAATAAAATTTGATGTTTGATATCATATTACACTTTTTTGTTTTTTTTGTGTCTCGCTTTCGGGAAGACGCCGGTTCGAATCCTCATCCGGGAATCCAGATTTAGGTTTTCCATGGTTTCCCAAAATCACTCCAGGCGGACGCAGGGATGCTTCCTTCAAAAAGGCCACGGCCGAATTCCTTCCCGTTCCTTGTCCCCAGTTCCATCCAACAACTAATGACCTCGACGTCGACGAGGCTTAAAGCCATATGTATATATATATATATATATATATATATATATATATATATATATTGTTTGGGATTTAATGTTTATCGAAGACAGGTTCATTGAATCCAGGAGAGGATTCTAGACAAGGTAAAAAAATAGGTTACGATCTTTGTGAAGAAACCATCTCAGCATTCATCTTGAGAGATTTCAGGAAACCATCAAAAGCCAATTCTTGACGGTCGGACATGCGATCGAACACGCGTCGCGCTAAATGCAGGCCCAAATGTTACAGCTCACCCAACAGGCTCATTCTTGAATCCGCTCTCTCTTTACAAAATCCTCTTCACTTGTGTCTAATTCCTTACTTGCTTCAAAAAAATCACATCAATTGATGTGTTTTTTGCTATGGCTTTACGCCTTGTCGACATCAGAGTTGGGAAATGACTGGGGGCATGGTACGGGAAGGGATTCGGCCATGGCCTTTTGAAGGAAGCATCGATGGTTTAAACATACTTACGATGTGCAAAGATTGTTTGCAATAGAAGAACTCTAAACTACAGTAATATACACTAATTGCAATTTTTTCATTTTTAATGTTCATAATGGGAAGCGAAGTTGACATACCATTTTTTCTTAAAAGTTAAACCAGTGTCAAAATTATCATCAAATCAGAAAGAATATTCATACATTATTGATTTATTTCAGGCAACATTCAAAAACATAAATGTAGCTACAAGTGTACGGTAAATTTGGTAAGATTTGAAGCGACGTGTTTGCGCTATTCATTGGCATCAGTTTCAGGTGGTTGACTGTTGGTCTCTATGTTTACGCTGCTTGGAATCCAAATCAACCAGATCCAGGGAAGTTATTACCAGATCCTCCGGCCCCACCTTGCTGACCGAATCCTCCTCCGAAACCACCCTGTCCAGCACTGCCAGGTGTCTGCTGACCGAAGCCGCCTCCGAAACCATTCTGTCCAGCACCGCCAGGTGTCTGCTGACCGAAGCCGCCTCCGAAACCACTTTGTCCAGCACCGCTAGGTGTCTGCTGACCAAAGCCGCTTCCAAAACTACTTTGTCCGTTACCGCCAGGTCTCTGTTGGCCAAAGCTGCCTCCCTGCGTAAATCCTTGGCCGAATCCACCACCAACGCCGCTTCCTGGTCGCTGGCCAAAGCCGTTTCCGCCTCTTCCTGAAGTCTGGCCGGTACCGAATCCAGCGCCACTGGTTTGTTGATTCTGAACTCTTGCGTGGACGGAGATTACCGACAGGGCCATTAACACCACCTGTTGGAAGCACCAACGCTATAGTTAAACATGCTCTGACACAATAAAAATACTATTTAGTGTATGGCTAATACAATGTCCTCGACCCGAGAATCGATTGGATCCTGCTGAAGGTGGCGTACTAATCCAGGATGACACAGGCATGATTACTAGTTTCAGGTAGAAACCCTAACCGCAGAGCGATTATAGCATACATCATAGAACAACGTAAGTTTTGCAGCAGCTATACGTCAGAACAGATGCCGTTAAAGCTTCTGGTCCTTACGGGAAATCAGGCTTAATACATTCACCGTTAAAAGCTTGGTTTTAGCCCTGAGTATCTCTATGTAAAATAAACTTACACAAATATTATAAAGTAAAATAACTGTGTCCAAAAAGTGAGCGTTCAAGACTTCTTTTCAACTGCCTGTTCAGGTGTTCAATCTAGTGTTCAGCTTCTGGAATTTTCAGCGAAAACATTTCTCGGCCGGATACAACATTCGCTAAGAATGTGGAGGTCGGCAAATCATGTGCTCCACATTCATACATGGTAGTTGATACATTTCCTCAGCTTATTTCGTTCAGCTTATTACCGCATCTTCTGTGCCTGTTCTTATCTTACTGGATGCAGTCCAGTTCCAGAGTCACAGGCGGTACCCAACAGCAAGTTTCGCGTCTGAATAAAAGGACTGCGGCTTTCTATCGGTCTTTCTATTCTCTTAAGTTGGTAAAACCAACTGGCAAGCCTGTCATTGGCAAAGACGGCTGATATAATCTACGCCTTTTGAGATGAAGCGCGGACAGAACTTGATCAACCGGTGTTTCCAAACTGGGGCGATTATTTGGAATTCTCTGAAAAGGGCGGTTGATCTCAAGACCACACGGGAAATTTACCAAAGCCTTGAGAGTAGTGTCAGGAGCAATAATATCCAACTGAAGTGTCCTAACATTAAATGGCCGCATAAGGCGTACAGTTTTTAATAGAAACTTTCCATCACACTTAAAGTATTTACGGTAGAAACTAGTTTAATACATTAATTCCAACAGAAATTATTCTGAATACATCTCACGCCAACTGATAGGACCAATAAGAGTGATAAATCCGACATCCTTCCACACGGCTTTGATAATGGTGAAACCGAAATTATTTGTGTTTGGATCAGATCAAAATTGGCTCTCCAGGAGAGAACTACGATAGTATAATTTAAAAAAAAAAAAAAAAAAAAGTCCGCCGAACAATGGGGCTATTGACTATCCCACTTTTGTTGAAAGATCAGACGCGGAATACCTCACTGACTTATCTTTTAAGTACGGGTCTCATCGATAAAATAAATGACTAACGTTTTTAGATTATCTGCCAGCCATCATTCTTCTAGTTCCAAAAACTGCTTACTTGCATAAATTCCAATCTGATTTACTTGACCTATATATAAGTTTGAAGCATATTTAACAGTACGCAGGAAATTTTCTTCAAATTGCTTTAGTCCCACGTTCGTCACAATATCTTCACACAAGATCTCTTACAAAAAGAAGTTCAAACACAAGATAGGGAACTGAAAAACAGATCTAAAAAGTTTGCAGTCGATACAAAAGCAATATAGCCATTTTACACTAGTTCCAATAATCTTACCAGTTGTAGCTTCATCATGTTGGTATGCTGTCGCTTGTAGACTGTACGCCAGTAAACCTACATTCCGTTTAAATACTCTCGTTACATACGTATTAGCTTTGTTTAGCATCGTCACGCAATCAGAGAGATCACACCGGCAACCTTAAACCTTGAGTATCTGCAGCTCTCGTATACACGCGATGCAATACAGACTTAACAAGCTACAGTGAAAAGGGAACCTCACACAACTCGTGTTTCTACATTGTACATATGCATACAAGTCGTTTTTATTTACAGTTGTGTCAGTATTTTTTAAGTATTATTTTCTCTGTCGTATTGCAGCCATAGCTTCTATCACTTCTTGTCTACATATTCTCCTGCGTCCGCTTTTTTCATTCAATTCTTCTCTCTGAATAGTTATCGCTTCCTTATTTTTTGTATCAAGTTATTAATAACGAAATATTCTCTTTCACAAGTAGAATTTCAAATAATTCTTATGTTATTTTTATTTCAAAGGACATCTCTGCAATTACCAATAAACGAAGCGCAAATACTCACCTCCATATGTCAGAAAACATTTGCTGGTAGATATGTTATATGCTGTTGTAGAAAGCTAGTAGTTACCAAATTTCCCACTCACAACCTGTAACAGCAAATGTGTTCGTGAAACTGTTATCGCCTTTTATAGTAATTTTTTGTGAGTATTTAGTGACTTCGCAACCTAAGTTTGATACAACTCGCGTCGCCAGACCAATGTAATTCTCCGTAGCTTGATCCTTAACAAGGAACCAAATTATACAAAGTAATAGAACCATTGTCACGTGGCGATAAATTAATAGAATGTTACCCTTAAATATTCAGGTACAACTGCAATTCCAGAGTAAATGAGGCTATTTTTCTAAGATCGACTGCATTCAGCTTTAAACCTTTGTGTCTGGACTAAATATTCCAATAATCTGAATCTAACTAAGTCCACAAGCCGAAAGTTGGCTGGATCTTGTCGAAGGAGGCATACTAAGCCATTGTGTCAGAGGTAGGACGTTCAATTACTTTCCCCTGAGACCTACAGCTTAACGTGGAATTCGAACCACGGAACGTCTTGGCATAGCTCATATGACCAATCACAACTCTTAAAAATTCCTGCCACCACCCGGAATTGAACATGGTTCAGATTTGTGAACTTTTTAAAGGAAATTCTTTTACCTTGTATATGCCAGACAGCACAATTAATAAGAAATTAAACTAGTGAGCTCCGCGAGCTGAAAAACTCGCTCGCTAACACGCGTTCGTCGTATGTGATACTCCTTCAAGTCTGACATTTCACAGACATAGAAAAAAAACGTAATTTGGTGATGGAGTGCTCACTGTCTGTCCGAGATCCATATAAATTTTTCGCTAACGGGTTTTATATTGTTCTCCTACTCAAATAAACAATATTGAGACGAAAATTTCCGATAATCACAGTTAGACTAAGATGTTAAGCCTGTACGCTGCTGTCACAATTTGAAACTATAAAAATAGGCGTACACACAACTTTAACCTAATCGACCGCGTTTCATGAATTGTTTGCCTGTACTCTGCTGGCAGAATTCTAAACCATAATCAACTTCGTACACAAAGAGCAAAATTTACGAAATCCAAAGAGCAAAATTTTGAAAGCGTTGTCAGAAAAAAAAAAAGTTAACTCTGATGGTTATTTGGAAAGCTAATTTAACTGTGTCACAAACTATGAATAACAGCACAAAAAAGTATATTGTTTTTACGAATGTTAACTAGTAATGTTGTGTGTATCTTTGATGGTGTATGAACTCTCTGGTTGGTATTGTGTTAAGAATCTTTGGTGCGTGTCTATTCAGGTTACGAGCAGATTGTCATTTCTTGCTCCGGCACCCCGATCACCTACAGTATTAAGACATAATGAATATTTTAAGTTACACTGTAAGCTTACTGTAAACACCCATCAAAATCCGTTAGATAATTTTTGCGTGATGACGTCACAAACAATTGACATAGGCCAGTGAGCTACAAACTTATATATTCAGAGATATTCCTAAAGTACGCCACTACTAATAAAATGCTACGCTTGGTCATTGCGTCATCGTATCAGTCACGCTGACGTCACGCTCACGGCCTTCCTTATCGAACTAACAAGGGCCAACGATGTGATTACAAAATAGAGGTTATGATCGTAATTTAATGACAGTTCTTTTTAGTGAAGTAACTGTGAAGAAATTGATTGATAGAACACTTAAATAAAAGTATGTATTTCGTTTAAATCAACCTATTATTAATAAGTTTCTTTTTTTTCTGTTCTGTTGATGTAGATATTCTCTTAAGTTCTTTGTCCAGAGATAATGCTGTTACAGTAAGCTAATAAATGAGTACCATATTACGTTACTTTAAGGATATCAGCGCCGTTTAATAACAATTGTGCCTATTTAATTAAGCAACTGCGAGGAAATGAACTACCAAAACACTGCGTTCAACCCATTATTTCTGACGGTTTTAGAAGCTATTTATATTCGAAGTGGATATTTTCACTATATTCTCTGTTACTGTTATAAATAAATAGAATAAATACAAGTCCTAGTCGTCATTAGTGAAGACACCGGCAACAAGTGTTTAGAACGGTTCAACGCTATAGTTCAGCTGATTGCCTCACAGCCAAATTACAGGTCTCTCCTAGAGGTCGGCTGTAGTTAGCGTGGTATCCGCAAGACGGTGGATCCCATTACTACACTGTCGGGTTCGACCCTCCTCAAATTGCACTAATTACTTGCAGAATGGTAGGAACAAGGTTCCGGCATGTTGCGTGCAGGAAAGCAGGGCCACTTCCTATCACTTAAGATCCTGCTATTATCCTCCTATTTAACAACCATAATAACGCTTGTTTTGAGATTTGGATCAACAGACTGGAGTCACGGTTATGGGTTGTATTAAACAATTGTTTAAGATCCCGTCTCTAGCGATATTTAAATCCATTGAAATGGAAATTGGCTGACAATCTTAGATTTTACATGTAACAACGATTTATTTTAGGTATAATAATTTGTAATAAGAGTACCAAAATGAGGGTAAGGTTCCCTAATTATTTCCAACCTCAGAACTGTCTGACAATATTCTTCCCAAATCTTCTCTTCCACTAAAGTATAATCTGTAAATCTAGTAAGGTTTAAGAAATGCGATTTATTGGTAAATAAAATAAAATTTAATAGATGCACTTTATATTACATAATTCTTGTTTCTAACAACAATATCAGTTTATTCTAGCTTTATAACATATGAGACACCAAAGTATTATATTCTTTTTAATTTCGAATCCTCGAGGTACCAACCTAGAGAACTTTATTTCTGATTAATATTCCCCTAGATATTTAAATACCTCAATTTAAATAAAAAATGTAATTTTGTACCTAATAAACGAAATAACTCTGGAGTTGACAGCACTATCTGATGCGCGTTGTTCAGCAACCTACGAAGATTGCAAAATTATTTTACCTTGTAAATGTGTCACTTACTTGACAGCTACGAATGAAGTAGAAATATATCTAAGTGTAATAAAATGACTAGTTAAGTTTCTCACAGAAATTGTATCGAAAATGGTAAAAAAATTGTTTACACAGTTTGGTGAAGAAGTATTGTGAATTATTCATGTCTATTAATCGAGTACAGCTGTAAAAAATACCGCACAGCGGGTTGCAAATGAATTGGATTCTTGGCATGCGAAAACTTCAGAACAGAAAGGTTGTTTTCCTCTCTGGACGATTACGTAAGCTATCGCAAATACGGCGACATTGGGATACAGATGAACTCCATAGTTCACATTCAAACATCAGTGAGTTAGGTAAGAAGGTATCTCTCTCTGTCACTCACGCAGCCATATTCGGAGAGTAGGAAATGAAAATCGCCACAATTCACCAACAACTGAAACAAATACATCTCAAGGAAAAATTATAAATAGCAAGTAAAACAAGTTGTCTTATCGGTGAAAGCACATACAGGGTGATTCACGACGATTTAACAAAAACTTTCATGGATTATTGAGAAGGTTAAATGTATCAATTTCAGGTAAGGGACCAGTGGCGTAGCTGGGTCAACAAGGGCCCCGGTGCAAAATAAAATTATTTTGGACCCTTGGCCAGATAGGTGATTTTTATTTTTTAGCTCTGCCAAGTTGCTGGTAGGGGCCCCCTGAGATAGGCTTGGGGGCCCCCTGACCGTGAGGGCCCCGATGCACAGTACCGCCTAGCCCTATGGTAGCTACGCGCCAGTAAGGGACCATATTCCAGAAACGAGTGAGTCGAAGGTTGTAATCAAAAATCGTTCTGATACCTCTGTCAGTGCACCAGTGTACATAGTATTTATCACAGACATGCTGTCGAGGCACTTGGAACATATTCCACTTGTTATATGGTTACAACATGATGGAGCCCCACCTCACTTTAGACTGAGGGTTCCTGAACACCTGGAACAGGCATTCCATGAAAAGTGGATAGGCAGAGGAGGTCCTATTCGGTGGCTATCACGTTCACCTCATCTCACCCCAATTTATTTCTTCGTGTGGGGCCATGTGAAAAATTTTGTGTACGAGACGCCTGTCGAGCTTGAAGAGGATCTCTTTGCAATAATTTTCGCTGCCGGCGCACTATTCAAACGACACCGGGGAGACTAGAACGCGTACGACAGAACTGTGGGAAGCCCTTTCGAACAGCTATTGTAAATACAACAATTCGTGAAACTTGTGCAGGTAAATGGAATTCAATAATACTATACCGTAGACAGGTTTGGACATCAAGTTGTGTGCGCTGTTACTAGTCCATCAACAGGGAAGTATTTGGGAGTATTCAGCGGGAATTCTGTACGTCATGATTAGGTAAAGGCAGAACTTGAGTAGATTTTTCATGACATCGTCGCACAAAGTTACGTTGTACTTCCGACTCGGCCATTCACGACCAGGATCCCTTAATTCAGATTGATACATTTACACTTCTCCATCGTTCCTGAAAGTTTCTAACGTCATCACGGAATCACCCTGCATAGCCCACTAAGCCTCCGGTGTTCACAATGCACAATCATATGCGCTTACGCTCGATTCATAAGGACCTATTCATAAAAAGTTACAAATCAATCGTGATAAGAACAAGGAGTATAAGTCACAATTTCTTGCTATCAATTTCTTTTTACTGTAAATTCATGTCTATTATCTGAATATATGTATTAACAGCACAAGTCATTGCTGAGTATTTTTTTCTAACAATTCAACATTGAACCTATCAGTATAAATCAATTCGCATTTTATACGGTCTGCAAAAGGAGTACAAGTCAAATTATACAATGATAATGACTTATACTCCTTGTACTTATCACGAATGATGTTAAAAGCAGAATAGAACTAGCAAAAAGAGCCTTCATGAAAGAGAGAAATCTCCTAGTTTCAAATATTGATCTAGGAATTAGAAAAAACTTTTTAAAACTCTATGTATGGAGTACAGCACTTTACGGTAGCGAAACATGGACTTTAGGAATACCAGAAAGAAGGAAAATTGAAGCATTTGAAATGTGGTGCTACAGAAGATTGTTAAGTGAACAGACAAAGTAAGAAATGAACGAGTTTTGGAAATGATGGGCGAGGAAAGAAGTTTGTGGAAGAAGATTACAGAAAGAAGAGACAGGCTGTAGGTCATATTTTGAGACATGCTGGATTAGTTAATTTGCTGGTGGAGGTAACAGTCGAAGGTAAGAACTGATAGGAAGACAGAGATTAGAATATATGAAGCAGATAATTGAGGACGTGGGTTGTAGGGGATATGTAAAGATGAAGAGGTTAGCACAAGATAGGAAGGGATGGAGGATTGCATCAAACCAGTCGAAAAACTGATGACAGCAAAAAAAAAAAATATCACGATAGATATATCGCATAACTATGTCCTTCAAATTATTGTGAACCAAAAATTAGGCACAACCACTAACACTGCTTGCTTGCCTATCGAATTTCAGGGTCCTGAGTTAAAATTCTGTTGGGCCCATGAATTTTTAAGAATTCTGCCTGATCATCTGAGCTACGCCAGAACGGTCAGTGATTCAGATCCCATGTTAAAATGTAAGTGCAGCCACGACACAGGTTAAATGCGCCGCAAATCGAAACTCTGTCACCTGGTCGCAAGAAGATATGAATTTAAATACTAAATAAGTCGTTTTCTGTACATGAAGATTAACACAACGATCAGTGTAGCTCCTGTCTTACGGTTTTATCTTCTCCATATTTTCACTAGGTAATTGTAGCGTCGCGTTGCCAGCTTGGGCTTAGAATTGTCCAGTTTAAAACTTCAGCTTGTACAGGCTTCTCGTAACGAAGTGATAAGTCTTCAGCTACAGTAACCACACAAACAAAGTTGAATATTTATAAAATGTCATCGAGTAACTAGCCGAGTTAACGAAGTGTTATCACACAATATTTCGGTAGTCACTTTCACTGTTGTCATCTTCTGATGAAGTCCACCAGAAGACGGCAACAGTGAATTTGATCGCCGAAATACCGTGTGAAGAGCATTTTATAAATTCTCAATGCCAAGAGAAAGTTCGTTCTCATGTAAAGTTAAAATGTTTGTTTTACAGGTTTGAGCCCTACCTTCTCAGTTTCAGAGATGTCAGTAAGAAATTATTTCTACTTTCATGTCTAGGCGTAAGAGATTTATATCCTAAAGAGTGACGAGTACTATCTCATTCTTTTTCACTCTTTTTTGTATCCTCTTATCTTTTCACTGCAATGTCTCTCTGTTAAAGTAGACTTTAAAAAACTTAGTAACTCATAGGTCTCGTTGAGTGCCACTTCCTCGTCTGTGGTTTTAGATTAGTAGTAATAAACCATATCTAGCTTTTCACGATTTTCGTGTTTTCCTATTACATTGATATAACACTTTTTAGTCATGTTGCAACTGTTACAACATTTAAATTTCAAAAATATAAAGCTGACTGTGGCGTTAATGCCTCTTTTCTTTATTAATGGCTAAAAATGTTATCTCTATTTGCAGATTTAAGTACAGACGGCCTCGACGAAGGTACGAGATGTGCATTAAGGAAACACAACGGTACTCGTAATCTACAGTATAGTAGTTCGTAACATAATATTTTTTCACTGACGGCAGAGGAGTATTAAATATTTGCTACTCTGCTCTCTTTTTCTAACAAAAAACAGCAGCCTGTTTCATTATGACAAACTCTCAAATTTGGTTAGACGGTTCATGATTCCATTATTGCCTTTCCTCAACACCAGGAAGACTTTGCTTAATCACCGAACAATACGGTCTATCAGTTCCAAAATTCTGCCCAGTGAGAACACTAAAATGTGTATCCCACATAACTGTTTATTCTCAACTACTAAAAGAACCGAAACGTATCAATGACACTGTAGAAAATGATTGTAATAAGTAATTAATGAGCTTGTAAGTATCATTAAGTGTATGAAATATTAAAACTTTGACCAAAATATATATATATACATACAAACTACCGATCAACAAATAGTACCGTACATACCATCACAGAGCTATAAACTTGTATAACTGTAAACGTTTCGGTAAAAACAGAAATTACTTCCAAATGAAAATTTGAAGATTACTTTACAATTTAGTATTGTAGAATTGAAATAACTATTTTTGTTCTAGTCTTAGTAATAAATGAATCTGTGATTTATTTCTAAACAGTAACATTAAATAAAAAGAAAGATTTTCATGTTGAAAGTTGATACGTTCTCAAGGCAAACTTTAACATTATGTCTAGATTTCGACGCTTTCTTACGTTAGTACCTCATGGAGCATACCACGAATTCTGCGTGTGGTTTTCTCTTCCGCGAGATGATAAGCGGCAAGAGTGTGGGTGACCTATTCCGTAGCCGAAGGCCAACCGCAGACGAGGCTTCCTCCGTGCGCCTGATAGCGAAGAGCACGCAACCCGCAGCGCTTCCCAGTGCACTAAAAATTCCTCGACGACCGCCTTGAATAACAAATTGCACTTCGTGTAAACTATCTACGGAATATTTTAATTTAGCCTGAAAGGGACGTACGCGTTTATTATCTTGTGTTCTCAATCGTAATGTACGCAAAGCGTTAAAGCAGTGTTAAGCACGCGAGGTCATATGTTTTAATTAATTTGCTAACAACATGTTGAATTAATAGCATAGGGGCCTCAGATGCTAATGAGCTTATCTTGTTTCAGGAAGTAAGACCGTGGCCCAAAGTGAAACTCTCCCATCACAACATATGGTCCTCATTATGCAAATTGGTCTCAACGCCAAAGGAATACTGTTTCACGTGACGAATATCATGGCCGGACACCGAAGATAAATTTGAGATTGGTTGATTAACTAACATCCCACAATAAATTCTTTGATTTTCCAAAGTGCTTTTATGTTTCAACTTTACGACCAGTAGAACACAAAATAATTATAGTGGGGATTGGGCCAGGAATAGAATGGAAGCCTGTCATGGTCTTTTGAAGAAATCGTCCCGTCATAGGTCTGGAGAGATTTCAGAAAACCATTAAAACCGAAATCGATATGGCAGGATTAGGGTTCGAAGCAGCGTCTTCCCCAATGCTAGCCCCGATCGTTGACAGCTCGTCAGTTAGGCTCGGTATTGATCAAAGTATTGGTATGCCAATTGGTTACTTAAATACCTTAATAACAATGTTCTTCGTAAATAATAACTTCCTGATTGATTTGACCAAACGTAATCGAATACAATGACAGCGAATGTACTGTACATAGGAACTTCTTCACCGAAGATTTTACCAATACACAGTAAGCAAGCTGAAAAAGATTTGTTACAACTCCATCACATTAAGTCGAAGTCAGCATATGTACTCACTTAGTGCGAGCACGGCAGGTCGTTTGGGGTAGTGACATTCTGGAACGACTGTTGATGGCCATAAAGCTGTAGTTTAAAAATAAATGGTTGAATGTCACCGGTTGCCGAGAACATTCTGTAATAAAACAGTTGTATTTTTTATATTTACGAAACCAATTGTGGAGTATTTATTAATAATTGAGGGTTTCTCAATGTCTGCATCTAGTGTACAGTTTAATGCAGTTTCTTAATACAATAGCCAAGGGTTGTACGTTTCTGGTAAATTCTGCTATTTTTAAACACGATTATCATTGACTTGGACGAGCGTTTTTAACAACTTTGCATGACTGAGAAGATCTATCGCACTGGCGGGAGGAAAGTCATTCCTCGTAAAGTTGATAAAAATGAAAAAAAATAATTTTTCCCCCTCAGTTTCTCCTTCTCATCTGTAATATCGGATAATTGTTTTATCGCTTCATGGCTGAAATTGTATTTTTTTAGAAGAATATAAGTGATTTTAAAGCACTTTTTAAGAATCATTTCAATCCTTTCTTGCAAAAATGAGTCGGTTAACTAGAAAGAATAAATACTCCTTTATTGGTTTTTGATAGGATATTTAATTAGTTCAAAAGATGAGAGTTTGCAAAGTACTTACACAAACATCAAGAGCAGATGGAAAACAATTGGTTTAGGCAGATAATAGAGAGTATTTCCGGTAGGCTACAGAACATTACAAGGTTCAGAAATACGAGTTAAACAATTCAGTTATTGATGTGGTCGATTCTATGAAATATTTGGGAGTAACAGTACAAAGAAACATGAAATTGGACATACACATTAAGTCGATAGTAGGTAGAGCTAATTCTAGGCTGCGATTCATAGGTCGAATCTTGAAAAATTGTAATGAACAAACAAAGGATATAGCGTACAAATCTCTTGTGCATCCACATTCGGATTATTGTTGTGCCATTTGGGATCCGTTTCGTAAGGAGTTGATCGAAAGTATAGAGAAAGTACAGAGAAGAGCCTCTCGATTCGTGACCGCTTGCTACAGTCCTTATGAAAGCGTCACAGAACTGATTAGTAGACTAGGCTGGGAGTCTCTAGTAAATAGACGACACACGTTTCGTTTAAACTTATTGGTCAACATGGGTACTCCCACTTTCACTTACGAGTGTAGTGAAATACTTCGTCCACCAAACTATTTGAGCCGGAATTACAGGAAAGATAAGATTAGAGAAATAAGGTGCCACACTGATTCTTATATGAATTCTTTTTTCCCTCGAACCATTAGGGATTGGAATGCACAACAAAGAGATTAGTTTTGGTGCTGAGCACCATCTGCCACCCACAATTTTGTGAATTGCAGAGTATCTATATAGATGCAGATGTAGAAGGTGACGAAATCCCTGACTAACTTCAGTCCTCGTAGACGCCAAAACCTGATTATGTATCTTATGCTGTGCGATACGGTATATTTCCCAAAAAACGACAGCAGTGAAAGGAATTCCTGCATTCGATTCGCCTGCTGTGTTCTACGCTCCCCAGCTGTCAGTTAATCACGACGACACGGAAAACTTTGCAACAGCGTATTTGCAACGCGGGTAACGGTTCCTTTGAAACCATAAACGTGATTGATTGTGGCGGCAAGGCGCGCTTTATAAATCAGCCCTGCGACAAGTTCTGGCGTGCGATGCGACCCGCACGCGTGTTCGTACCTCGTCCAGCGCTGCGCCGATATTCATATTTCAGGGCCCGTGTGTAACTTTACAATACACAATACCGTAATTAATCTGCCCCAGCTAATTATACAGCGTGTTATTGAAATCCCAACTGACCGAGCGGCCGCTGTCCGCTGGCATTGTTGCACTGCGAGTTCGCCCTGGAGAGGGGAGACTGGAGGGGAGAGGGTAGTGGGGCGACTGGCGTCCAGATAGCGCTGCGGGCAGCTCTGATGTCACAGTGTGCTTCGTTATGATGACGTCACTGCAAGAAGATATGTCCAATATAAAAAACAAAGAAATGATATTATCGAGCCACATCCATTTGTCTACGCGTACGTTTATAGAACTATTATGTAACTAGCATTTTCCAGCTGCATTGCTTGCGCAGAAGTTGCAATGTTTGTATTTTGTTTTACTTCTAGCATCAAAACGTAAATGTTTGTAATATAGTATCTTTGTAATCTTTACCATTAATTACGACCTTAGGTGGTTCGAAATCAACATCAGATTGCAGGTTTAGCCACGACAGAGGCGAAATGCACAGCGAATGGAAAATGTTACCAGGTCGTAGGATCGTATTAACTTACTTGTTTTGTGCTGCAGTTCAATTTTCCGCCACTCTGTTCTCAGCTTCATCTTCACTGTATAAGATGTTATTAACTGCCTAGGCTCAAATAAGACAATAATTGATATTTTTACTTTAGAAGTGCCATTTCTTTAATACGAAGAGCATCATCTTTGGCTCCATATCTGTAGTAGATTCCAGATTTTACTCCAAATTTGACTTCGTATAACTTTAAATATAATACTTATCCTCCAGACTCCTTTATAACTCAATGTTGATTTACTCCGCATTTGACAGTAAACAGCGTATTTATTCTTCTTCTGTACAAAACTTAACCCCTCATAAAGTTCATTACAACAGACTTTACAATATAAACATAATACAGCCGTTCTCACAAAATTAACTTCGTCATCTGTGATATCTTATAATGGCCTTCTTATTTAGTTCAGTCTCTCACAACGCGAAAACTTGTCTATCATCCATCTTGTCTCGCCTGGGTCAAACTCATCTCTTTATTCCTTGGATTTGGTCAATCTTTATTTCTCTCGGCGTTCCAAAGTACCTCTTCTTCTTCTTCATCCTGTCCGGTGATAGGCCTGGTGGCCTGTTACGGTCACAGTCCATACTCTCGGTGGCCTTCTACATTTCTTATGCCTCTGGGATGGTAATTGAGAATTTATCGTGGAGCCGGAACATCTTAATCCTTATCACGTGATCTGTCCAAGATGTTCTGTAGGTTTTCACAGTTTGAAGAACTAGTTTGACTTTGAGTTCTTTAAGGGTTTCATCAGATCTCTTTCTGTCTCGTAACGTGGAGCCAGCTGTTCTCATGAATCGCAACTCAGCCGCCATTAGCCTCCGCTCCTCACCTTTGCGTAGTGTCCAGGCTTTGCGACCGTACAGTAGGGTAGATTTAGCCAGGATGTTCTATATAGGAGGACGCCGGTTCGAATCTCCATCCGGGCATCCAGATTTGGGTTTTCCATGGTTTCCCAAATCACTCCAGATGAATGCCGGGTTGCTTCCTTCATAAGGCCATGGCCGAATTCCTTCCAGTTCCTTGACTCCAATCCTCCCCGCCTCTAATGACCTCGATGTCGCCGAGTCGTAAAGCCAAAAGTAAAAAAAAAATAAAAAAAGGATGTTATATAGCCCGATTCTTGTGCGATGCTAAGCGAGAGATGGTCTGCAAGTGCTATTTATTATTCCTGTAACGTTCGTGAAATTTGTGATTTTTTTTTTTTTGTTGTATATCGGTTTGTAGGTTGTAGTAGAGGTTGTAACCTAGGTATTTAATTCTGCTACTTGTTCTATGGGTGTGTTTTCTCTTGAAATTTTGGTTCTTTTATGATTTCAACTTCAAGAGTAGTAACTTATCCCAAACATACATATTAATAATTATTATTATTAATACTGTTATATTATATTAAATATATCAATAAAATAGTATTATTTTATCCGCCATGAAAAATAAGACTATTACAACTACCATTTTCTCGCTGCTTCGCCTGTATGGACCTTGTTGTATATAGTAATGCGTTTTTCTTCCAGAAGCAAAGTATTAAAATTTTTAATGTAGTATCTGTGGAATGTCTACCGTAAATTAAATTTCAAGACACAGAGTGCTAAAAAAAATATGAAGTAACGAGTATTAACTAAATATTTTGAATCTGTGTAAAATGTTATGTGAAGAAATTTATTTAATTAATTTGCTGAGATCTGATTGATTTGTATAAATGTTTTCATTACATTTTACGCCATGGCAAGAATGAATATGAATTTCAAGACCCTTTGATCATTTGTTATAATCGTTTTGTATTAATGCGTTTGCATTTGTTTTTCTTTCAGTAACAAAACATAAATTATTGTAATGAAGAGTCTTTGTAACCTTTACCGTTAGTTAAATTTCACAATTACGTTACGCATAATTTTAATCTTTGATGTAGTGATTTATTTAACTTTTTCCTTGCATTCTAACGCACTATATCTTTGAAAATTGAAGAAACAAATAACCAAAGTTGTGCGGTGAAATAAAAAATATAATAAGCAAGGACATGCAAATGGTGGCGTGTTTATATGTATTGTAGAGTGATCTTTGGTGGGTATATAGTAAAGCAGTGCGCGTCGAAGTTGCATTGTGATCTGTGGCGCCTATCGATTCTCGGTACGAACGAATTATCATTTGAACGTTCCTCGGTCACATAGATAAGTATAATATATCTCAGATTTTAAGCGACACCGTAAACTTTTAAAATGTGAATATCCTACCGAAATCGGCGCTGTAGTTTTGGTTGATGCTTCCTCAATCCCTCATACTGTCATGACTCGTCTAGTATTTATAATACAGTAGTATAGATATTCTGCCTGTTCCAATACTTATGCAAGTACTACATTCTACTAGTATTTTCTTCAAGCAATAAATAAAAAGTGTAATTTATTCTATACAGACACTTTCAGTCACTAACAGAAGACTTCTTGACTCGAATCCAATGTATATGGTGTCATTCCGCTGGTGACGTTACAGTACATTCTTCTGTTGAGGACTGGTGATCGACATGTAATAGCAGTGTGTTGGTATCGGACCCTTTCCTCGTACTGGCCGCCGACATGTCGGCAGGTGGTCGAGCACCCTCGTGTCGCAACACGTGTCCGTTATTAGCGGCTGTTGTGGCAGGACGCGAGTTCGAGCCCAGGCCGGGCATAATTAGCGCGACAGGCCGGTCTACACGCCCGCTGCGTTATTAACGGGCATAAATAGCGCACAGCTGCGGTCTGGTGGCGTCGCGGCGCTGGGGGACGCCGAGCGACGCCAGAGGACGACAACCGTGACACGCGACGCGCGGCACCGCAGGCCGTCGTCTACTACTGTGCGGCAGCCAAAGGTCAGCGCTGCTAACAAACACCTCCCGACCAAATGCACCACTCGCAAACGACTGTAGCGGGCGGTTAACCTGTCTGCTCTCTCACCTCGATTGTTGAATTTAAGCAGGCTACCTGTTTTAGAATTCCTAATACAAATGAAAATAGTGGTACATGGAACCCTTACAATTTCGTCATGTCCGTTCGAATGTCAAGACTTCCGCTGCCTTTGTATTCTTTATGATGAATTTTCACAGAAGATCAAATCCATAGACAAATAATAAAAAGAATACATTTAGGGAACTTTTTAATATTTTTAATATATGCACGGCGATCTATCTTCTTTTTTTTTTCGTTTACCTCATGACATGTGGTATTATTAAACAGGCTTAAGAAAGGCAATAATGTTGTTTTGGTACATTTTTTATATCAAATTCAGGGCTTGAAGTGAATGTAAAGGAAAGTAGCTACAGTTTTTTAAAAAATTACTGGACAGCACAGTTATTAACTGATGTGTTGGACGTGCAGGGTTTGGTGGCATTGACAAACATATTGGTGACAGATCTTTCTAGTAGTGTAGGAGGTAGGTATATGTTAGGCGATAAGGCCTGGCGAGGAAATACGAGTAGTTAATGGTATAAAACAAACGACCATGAGTGTAACCTAGCACTGTCTTCAGGCATAAGGGGGTCTCCTTAGTAGGTGAGGAAATCAGTGGTTGGAATAAATTACCCAGAGAGTTGCTGAACAATTTATCTTGAAAGAATTTATGGAGAAAATTCGTATATTGTTAAAGTAAGTACTAAGAGAAATTACCAACATTCCGTAAGCTCCATTACAATTAATAATATAAACTATTTTTAAGACCGAAATATACACTACCTGCTAAAAACGTGAAACACTACCTGCTAAAAAACGTGAAACACCCAGAAGGGGAGGAGAAACTTAATGAAGTTTCACTGGTTGGGAGGGTATGTAATTTTATTTCATTGATTACAAAATCGAGTCAAATTTATAAAGAACTTAACAGTATACTCACACTAATCACTATGATGTTGCACAACTTGATTCGTTCTAAACAGTCACAAATAATTACACGAACATTTAATTGTTACAAATTTTAATACGAATGATAATATCCATATTACACGTTAAGCATTCTCAATAAAGTAGGTAAACCCTGATGCCATTATTAGCCCTGATACCCCCAGAACTTCGGCCGCTGAGTGGATTTTTTTTTTTTTTTTTTTTTTTTTTTTGTTGATGTGCCATGCATTCGCCTCTTGTCGTATCTACCTAACCAAACCGGGTAATCCTAAAAGGTGAAGGTGACTTGCAGTTTTCCAGAGGAAAAGATAAAGCTTTGCTTTGTTCATGTAAAGTACACTAGGAAGCCCGTGGTTCGAACTGAATGTACATAGTAGTCCTTCAAACCTAGGAAATAAGATCATATTAAATCGATTGTAACAATGCTTTAGTTTCTATCTAGGTACAAAACAGATACCCGAGGTTTAATTGAAGAAGGTGGTAGCGCAAGGTGCAAACCACAAGACCCATTGTAAGGAACAAGACTGGCGATACGGGGGAGGGATATCAGCTTTACGTTCCTTAACTATAGTTCACTTACTTATCACTGGAGAATACTTGAAGTTCTTAAAATAGTTTGTTGACCGTGAATTGCCTAAGGAAAATGCTAACTGGTTTTCAAGATGGTCGCCACCTGTTCGTTATTCCCCAAACAGGAAAGGTATACTATTAAATGAAAGTCAGGTTTGAAGTTTCACTATTCACATATATTCAAAAATGTCACTGTATTACAACTGTTCAGCTAGCAAGGCATCGGAATATCATCACACGAAAATTGCAAGTAGCGAAGCATAACCAAACCGATAATTCCCCCGGTAAAATTCAAAGTTCAAATTCCCAACATTTTACTATGTAACTGAAAAATCACAATATGGCGCCTATCCGCCATCAAGCCCGCCAAGTTGTAGGCTCGTTTCATGCCTAAGTCACCCGAGGCTCGCTTGCCTCAATCTAACCAGCATACATCCTGCTTCTCTCACTATCAGAGCCAGAGTGACCCATCATGGCGTCGTAATTCCCTATATCAAACTAGGACTAAAGTGGTCAAAAAAGACATATAAATATTTGATTTATCTCCCGATGTTCACCAGAAATTGTGTAGATCCCGCAAAAATAGGTGTTTACTGTCTCTTGGTAATAATGATTTGAGTGCTCCAGAACGGAGTTATAGATTTATTTAGCTGGGGTGTGTTGCTACACTGGATTACGTAGTCATTTCAAAAATCTGTGTACAAAAAACGGACCGTCAAAAATTTTAGATTTCGGGCTTTAAGTTATTTTAGAAGTGCTCTCCCGTCTCTGCTGAGCTCAACCGTGCAAAAATCTTCCAAATCGGTTAATTCTAACGGGAGTTATGGAATTCCTAAGTTTCCCAGTTTTTCCATTGTGAAGCCAAATATTCTACTTTTTCCTGAAAGTCGGTTGTGTCTTGAGACTAAATTTAAATTGAACCTTTATTTATTTTAAGCACTTTAGAGAAGTTTTTAGTCCGCTAAACCTGTTAGTTTCTGAGTTATTAATTTCTAAAGTTTCGGTTTTTACGTCGCCATTGCCGGTTAACTGTTATTTACTGATATTTCAATTTATTGGTTGACTGTTACCGGAAACTTACAAAATATTAACTGGCTATTTATTCTTACTTGGTTATATTTACTTTTAAAGCTTTGAAGTTGTTTAGATGTGGTGGAATTAAATGTTGACTAGCTCCCATGTGGAGATGCATTTAAATTCCATATTTAGTACTTTAAATCGGTCTGGAGCTGCGAGTTATTAGTGCATTTAATATCAACTGGTGAAATTCTAATTATGAAAGTGCTTTACAGTGTTTAATTTAGTGGAGTATTAGTGCTATGGTAGTGTTTACAAACTTGCATTTTCTGCTTCATGGATTATTACTGATTACGCTCATTTAGGTGAGTTTATTGCTTATAATTTTCCTGAAACTTCTTATTTATGGTTACTATGTATTATTTATTCACTTTATTGTACTACAAGTGTTGTTTATCTCAATTTTACGTGTGGTATCGGATACTAAAACGAACCCCAGACTTGGTCGGAATCTAACTAAATCTTGAAAATAGAATGAGGGATACCTTACACCATGTTACCTTTCATGATTAATAGAGTTTCTGGGTACGCCGCGTTGTTTATTTCATAATCTGAGCTTTCGGCTGCCGTCCTACAGCATTCGTCAGAGATATTGTTTATGCTGATACAGCAACGAGCGCCGAGCATCGAAGAGTAAAAGGCTGGTCTCTTCGTTGATATTGGTATTCTTTAAAAATTTCTGCTGCTGCCTTTGTTAGAGCACAGATCCTGGTAGCACAGAAAAACTCTAATTGACTAAGCGTCAACTTCTTTTCATACTGTTTCGAAATGAATGCTCATCTTTGCCAGTGGCAGATGAGGTCCCGCTTTTTCTCGCAGGGTGTGACGCGGGTTTGCAATCGACGGGGCGGCTACACGGGATATAGTTAATATCCCCCGCGTCTCGGCAATAGTGCAGAGAGAAAGTTTCCTGTGTTGTTCCGCGACGTACTTTGCACCTCAACCCCTTCCTTCTCATCTCAGCCTTCAAACGCTAATCACCCGCGAGCATCGAGCTTCGTGTCAACATCCTGCGTGGTGTTCAAACAGTGAGACGCCCCCACAACACGTCTCCAGGCGGTATCTCATACTCCGCCGACTGCGTACAGCTGTTTCCTACCATCATACTTGAACGTACCCCACGTTCAGTGAGCCACCTGCCAGTACTATATAGAATTGTTTGATACAACTCTTTATCTCTTAATGTCCTGAGCTAAGCTCTTCATCTCAACATACCACTTGCAATCTACGTCCTAAATTCTCTGTTTCATACAGTATAATCCAACATTTCTCAAGCTTTTCAACCATAGTACCAGCAAAATGTCAAAATTAGTTCCGCGTACCAATAACTTACACAGTATTAATTTTTTACATCTGAGTATGTGGGACATTTTGTGTTGTGGCATTATAACGTTTTAAATCTAAAAGCATGTTACTAATTCCTACAAAAACATAGTTATGAATGATATATTTAATTAACACTTAATATTTATTAACACAACGAATACCAATGTTATGAACCTACAAAGGAAAAGATTTATCTACGTAAAAGAAAGAAAAGCTAAGCTAAGCTAAGCTTGGTCGTGAACATGAAGGTTGGTTGGACCCCCCAGAAGGAGGCATACTAAGCCTAATATCGGAGGAAGTACAGCTAGATCCTTTCCTTCTGACTTAACCTAACCTGATAATGCTATCGGGTAAACGGGGCCCACAATTTATCGTGGAATATTAACCACGAAATCTTTCTGTCGTACTTCATATTCATATTAGACAGCAAGCCAGAGGTGAATGTCGGGTTAAGGGCCTCTGAATATCCCCTCCGAGACAAGGATTCGAAAGGGTAGTCTTAGGAGCTCTTGCCAGACGCATTAACCACTGGTCCACCAGACCAGTCGGAAAAAGAAAGAAACAACGAGAAAATATATTGTATTATTACTCACCATTCACAAGATTGTCTATCTTGTCGCTCCTTTAGAGTTCTTTGATATCTCGAGTGATACTAGTCAATTCAGTCCAGGTTGGTACATACATTAAGTCGATATCTACATTTTGTCTTAAATTTCAAGAAACAGCATGACGATTTTCGATGCTTCTTCAGATAATTCGTGACATTCATTTCTCACTGAAAGTGAAATTCGGAATCAAATCAAACCAAGATTACGGAACTGTATTAATTACATTTCAAGCTGAATGTCATTTTAAAGCTCAATTAATCGCTCATTCTTCGATAGCGATAGCTCATTATTATAACTGTAAGCCTCAGATAGTTCCAATGATGTAAAAGCTGCAAATTTATTCTCCTTTTGATAACTAATAAATAAGACCAGCTTTTTCTAGAATGTTTTTGTTTTGTCATTTTCATCAAGTAGCATGAACGCTGTATTCATTTTATGTGAGCAATGTTATTTTATGTACTGATATCTTTAATTCTGTTAGAATTGAATCTTTAATATTCTACCTAGGGATCACTCACCAAATCTCCGTGCATCACAGATTGAGAATCGCTATTCTAATCGTTGTCTACGTCTACAGTTTTTTCCTTCAGCTTTTTCTTCTAAAAACAAAGTTGTTAATCGCATTCAATCAATTAGTTTCGTACAAAACCAGAAAATCAGGAGTGGTTGTTTTGATCTCGAAGTGAAAGATTCAACTGGTCAAGGCCACCTATCGTAATCTGATTATCATCTCGGATAAAGGATTTTCAGGTTTATTAAGATGGCGTGGTTTAGAAGAAATATGTTGTTAACGCTCCTAAGATGGAAAGAAGAATCATCGAAAAATTCAACTAATTCAGAAAACTTAGGTTGGGATTTGAATCGCAGCTGGTTGTACTCACAGGACAGATTCTATAATTCTCTTAACGAAAAAAGTTTTAAATTATGTACTGTACTCCCAACGAAACAAAATCTTATATTATCAGTCAGCATGTGGGAGGCTTAGATAACTCATTAGCCAAAACGGCTCAATCCTTAACAAAGACGCAGGCTGTTCACCGAAGCTGAATGTCTAAAAGGACTCTTCAGACCCTCTAACCATGTTCATCCAGTCGAGAAATTTCCTTCATGCTAAGTCCTAGTGGCATCCTGAAATGGAATGTGGAAGTTCACCATCCGCGGTTCTGTCCATCATGGCTTTTAATTCACCTAGTGGGAGGGTTTTGAAATTGTCATGAAATCAGTAGGTAAGGAGCAATTCCAACCGAGGAATATACTTGACACGCTCAAGACGATCGATGCCAGCGCTGAAAGTCAAGCCTGACCCAGCATGCTGGGTAAGCGGTTAACGTTTCAGTGTGTCATTCGGTAAGACTCCGATTTAATCCCCAATTCGGCCATCCAGAGTTCGATTTTTCATCGTTTCCCGAAACGACTACAGGCGAATGCCGGAATAGTTCCTTCAAAAGTCCATGGTCAAATTTCTTCCCGTTACTTCTCCTCAATGTCGAATATTTTTCCCTACCCCTCCTTTCCCTCCACCTCGTCAAAAATGTTTTCCTAAAAATTCTAGCTGAGATATCCAATTAAAGATCTTTCCTCTGACCTTCCACTATTACTGTATTATGTTGCTATTGAGAACTCAACAATACACGTAAGATGAACCCTCCAAATGAAGACACTGCTGTTTCTCCCGTTATTGTGGTTGACGACATGAAAATTATTCTTTCTGTGGTCTGCTAAATTAGAAATATGTAGCAATTATAATCATGGCTGCTACATGGAAATGTCAGTTTTGTCACGTCGCACAAACTGAGTGCGAATCCGTTAGTCAAAGTGATATGCTCTTATCTTTTTAGAAATGATCTAGTTGCGTTCAAAGTGAAGATTTGCTTGTAGAAGATGGTACGGCATTAATGAAATGCTCATATGTTCCGCAATAGCTTTATTGACAGTGTGTGTTCTAAAACGCAAATAAAAATGATCTGGGAGTCAAAGCAAAAAACTGACTGTATTTTATTAACATTTACTATCTTGTAGGGAAGGGCTTAGCGCGCTGGCCTGGTACTGGAAGGGTTGTCGGTTTGAGTTCATCATCAGGCATGGTTGGTTTTAGTTAAGTGTTGTGTTCAACTCGTGAATTTCCTGCTACAATAATAATAATAATAATAGTGGTATATGTACTGTACATACTAGAAACAACAGACATGTGATTTAGATGCTATATGGCTGACATGAACATAAGTCAACATATTAGCAAAATAAGAACCCGCCACTGTGACTGCGCATTAATACCACACCACATTGGTTCGAGGAGGTGCAATGGTACAATGTTCGAGTTCTGATTGCGGTTTTTAGTCAGTTTTCCACAGTCACTTAAGCAGCGAATGCTGGGATGGCCCTTAACTTCAACTGAGCGTGATAGGTGAGCGGTAACGTTTTGGCCTCGCATTCGGGAGGATGCTAGTTCGAATCTCCGCCCGTCCATCCAGATTTGGGTTTTCCATGGTTTACCGAAATCACTCCAAGCGAATGCCGGGATGGTTCATTTAAAAGGTCATGGCCTAATTCCTCCCCTTTTCTTGCTCCCAATCTTGACCCGCCTCTCACCCAACACCGACTTAATCCCTGGTTTACAGCGGAAACATTGGACAAATTCTTAATTAGAAGCCGTGATGAGAATCAAAGTTTTCCGTATTCAGATTGGTTCCATTTGCAAAGAACAAATAAAAATATTTGCAAAATAAGACGCTATATAACAGCTTGTAATCTGGAAGGGTAAATGTTATGATTGGAATATACACTTTCCCTGAATTACATTATTACCTCTAAGTCATACAGCGCATAAATTTAATCCACTATTTCTTGTATTGGGTTACATCCATAGAACCTCCGAGTGGGCATCTGTGAATCCAAATTACTTTACAAATATGTAGTTACTCTATACTATGCGCAGATCTCGAAAACTGATCGAGCGAAATGTGAAAAAAATAATGGCTTTGTAACCAGACTTGTTATCAAGCTGTTATGTATAGACAGTTATTTGGATTTATTGGGAATGAAGGTAGATAATTATATTTAGCAGTTCTCTACTGAATAGTCTATAAGCGTTATCTCCACAGTAACTTTTACAAGAGCATAGCTGATATTCAGATCAAGGAATGAAAATGAAATTGTTCATGGACTACGTTATCCAACTATTCCACTATGCCACCATACTGTACCATGGGAAGTATAAAAGGTTCCTTACGGATATAAGATCCGAACCTCTAAATCCCAACAACCTTTCCTTCTTCCTAGGATCCCCAAACTTATCAAAACAATGTATCTTTCACTGACCTAATATTGCTGAAGGAAAAATAGATAACTTTTATCTCTGTTATTATATATGCAGTATCATTTGTTCCTTAACTATATCATTATTCGTATTTCCCGTGTTCAGTCTCCTTTTCTGCATCTGAGCTTTATTAAGATAACCCTAATTCAATTAAAAAAACATCGAAACATGTGCGAAAATGAGCTGCAAATGTTGTAATTTCATAGTTAAACGTAGTTCAGCTGCGTATTTGAAACACATGGATTTGGAATTGGTGAGCTATTGACCTAGAAGATGGGGATTGTCCCCTTCGCGGCAGAGAGCCTCGTTATGTTGAGAAAGCCAATCCCCTCTGAGTGGAGAGCCTTCCAATAAGTCACGGTGGGGGTGTCAGAGAAACTTTACCCCAGCCGTGTCATTTCTCAGGGCGTTTTGTGATAGTGACAGATCAGATAGCGACCAAGGTAGGCAGTCACACTCTGTAGCTAACAATCATTCAGTAGCTTATAAGCAATAACTAAACGCAGAGCTCACAGAGAAAACAAAAACAAGAAATCCTAAACTAACAGCACGCGCTCAACTGACAGCAACGAAAGCATTGTATTTTTCACACAGTAAAACATCTTTTGGAATTATAATTGGCGGTTAGGAGCGTCCGTAATATTCAGTAAGTATTACAATCCAGTTTAGAAACTGTTACTAATTAATCCACTGCCTGTTAGTTGCATGATATGTGGAAAAAAAAGTATAGGAAGTGAAGATAGTCAGCGCCATCTTTCTTCGAAATTACGGCGTTTAATTGTTTTTCTCATGTATCTTAGTTATCAACTGTGGACTCCTTTTTTAACGTAACTAGATGACCCGTGCAAAAATTTCGCGAATAAGATTAATAGTAAAGCTGGTGGTTTGTAATAGGATGAAAGAAGAATCTCCTCATTTGTTTCAGTTGTTTATTCGTATGGTGTAATAGGTACGTAACAAAAGTCGACACCGATGAGGCAGTTTATTAATATATCTCCGTGATATGCGCTGTAGCTGTCTAGCGGTTGGCTCTGAACTGTCTTACACGCGCGGCTTTCACAGTGATTGCTTTTGTCCTTCAAGGGTAAAATTCTGAAATAATTCGTTCTTAATTTATAATTTCGCCTGACTGCAGACCTTAATCTTTTAAATAACGCCTCACTTATCGATTTCGGTTAGGTGCCAAGGGAGATAAATGGCTCGTAACATAAAAGCACGTTATGGAAATAATGATACTATTGCCCTTTAAGGGTCTAATTCCCTTAAGATATGATGTGACCAAAGCAGAAACCTTAATATTTAAAATGGTACCTCTTTTATCTATTTCGGTTAGATATCAAAGGGGATAAATGGCTCATGACACAAAAAGCTTTGTAGAAATATTGATACTTTTCCCCTTTTAGGGTGAAATTCCGTAAAAAAAATCTTTATATATGATGTCACCCAAGCGGAATCTTAATCTTTAAAATAATACTTCATTTATCGATTTCAGTTAGGTATCCAGGGAAATAAGTGGCTCGTGATACACACAAAAAACAGCATTTTAGAAATATTGACATTTTTGCACTTTAAGGGTCGCATTGAAAAAAATTACTTTTTAAAAATATGATACCATCAAAGCAAATATCTTAATCTTTAAAATGATACCTCATTTATCGATTTCTGTTATGTATGAAGGGAGATAATGGCTTGTGACAAAAGAAACACCTTATAGAACTAATATCTATGATTACATGAATTTATCTGTCTCTGCAGATTGCACTGTCGGTAGTTTCCGTAGTCTCCACGAAATTTCTATGAGCCTGAAGAATGCGGGTCTTACCATACTGTCCAAAAAGGTCGCCATGAGTTCAGAATAGTCTATACTTGATTGTCGAAGCGCTCTCTCTTTTTTTTTAAATGGCTTTTGGCATCTGAGGCCATACAGCCAACTCGATAGTAAATATGTCACTCAGTGCTTTCAGTATCTCCAGTATGAATATTTTCCAGTTCATTAAACATACCTCAGGACGGACATTACATTCACAGACACCACTCTTAAAAACTCATGCCCACGGCCGGACTCGAACCGGCGACCGAGCGTGGTGGTGTAACGGCTAGCGTTCTGGCCTCACATTCGGGAGGACGGTGGATCGAATCCCCGTCCGGGCATCCAGATTTGGGTTTTCCATGGTTTCGCAAATCACTCCAGACAAATGCCGGGATGCTTCCTTCAAAAGGCCATGGCCGAATTCCTTCCAGTTCCTTGCCCCCCCCTCCCCCCATCCTTTCCCGTCTCTAAAGACCTCACTGTTAGAGAGACGTTAAGCAGATAAAAAAAATCGAACCGGTGACCTTCGGCACGTGGAGCAAGCGCTCTAGCACTTGTATGCTACCGAGGCCGGCCTCTAACTCTTTACTACCACTGACTGATAACTTGAGTCAAGTTGTGATTTCTATCGGTTAACCAAATACTCGACTCAACATAATGAATTGAAAATTATGGCTTGCCAAATATAGTCAGACCTGAATAGTTCTGTCTAATCTACTGCCCAGGCCAAAAGTATCCGCTCTCTAAGCGTAGATTGCTTCGCTCATCATCTCCCACAGTTCTTTCCAAAAATCACCAGTCCAAGGTCTCTTCTTCCAGAGATATCAGAGGGAATACCTAGGTTACATGGAAAATTTCCTCTTTCAGTTAGTACAAATATTATTACTGTTCGTTTATTGGTCACCTAAACAGAGCACATCCCGCCGTTTAAAAAAAAAAAAATTAAAAATCGAACATTACTTCTTGTGATTAGTTTGGCTGTCCTTCCGACTTTCCACGAATCCGTCCGCCTGATATAGGTTTCTTCCAGTATCTGATTTCTCAAGTTGTCTCCCAGCTGATATTCGTTGACTCTGGGGCTCCGACTACCTGAATCTAGCGGTATCTTCCTGTCATCATTGTTCCCACCCGTCCCCTTGGGGCAACACAAGTAAACCTTGGGACATTAAAATAGGCCAGCGACCTCCTATTAAAGTCTGTCTGGGTGTAGGTATCGATAATCGACTGATCGAGAGGCACGTCGTTGAGCTAGCCTCGTTGTACAACAGTCGCGTTTTGGATCTCGCCGAAGTTACGCGGGTATTTGTGATGGTGGCTCTGTGTTTAAATGGTGTGCTGCGTCGGATAAGCCAGGTGATATAAAACTGTATAAATACGTCTTTGGAGAGTATTTAATGTGTGATAGTGGATTGGTGATTGTAGAGCACATAGTAACTATACTAGTGACTGAAAAGACTTTCTCTAAATTAAACTTCTCTCTCGGAAGAACTTGCAATCTTCGGATAAATACTATATAATTCCGGTTGGTCGTCGGCGTATTAATGTTCATTCATAATTGTTAGAATAAAAGTGTACATCTTCATACATTAACTGTGTGTGTGTGTGTTTTACATTGCAATACCTTGTGAAATTGTGGATACTTAAACTTTACAGAGTATTGAAATTGCACACAAGTACTTTTACCATCCAGCCGTGGCGACCGCATTAATGTATAATTATTTACGAAGTCTCGACACATCCATTAGGTTGGTCGAAATGTATCATTGTGATGACTTGCATTTATTATCATTGTAAACCTGTAAAACCAGTAGTTTTAGAACCTGTTGTTTCCCAAATCTTTAACACTGTACGTTCCTCGTCTTTATTGCTACCATATGCACTGATTATTAATAAAATGTTACATAATTTGCGCTACGTCAATTGTGTATCAGACTACGTCTGTCACATCAGCCTTCGCAACATTATCACTCTAAAATTTCACATAAATTGGAAGTACACGATCAGTCTCCTTCTTCCCCACTTTTTCTCGACATTAAGTATCTGCTGCCTTTGAGTTTTACTCATCATTGGCATGGTCAAATTTGAAGTTATGGTTTTACGGCCTTCCTGACGCTGAATTATTTTATACTTAATGACGGTTCGTACTACGTACTAATGGAGGAAGTACAGTGTTGTCATCCGGCTGCCAAATATGTGTCTATGTTCTGTGTGTGATAAGTGTGTTTTTCATGGTGAAATGTATGGTTTATGAGGCGGAGATTGGAGGTCGTCCCTGCATTCGGCTCGATGGATGCGGAAACCTGCTATAAACTGCAGTCAGGATGACAGGTACGCGGTCCCGTTGTACTTCTCTTATTAATTCTGCTGTGCCTCAGCCCACTCAACCACAATGGCGTGGAACATTATGACCAATCCTAAATACAAATCGATTTCCTGTAAGATTATGAAAAGTGGGCTCAACACTTTTTTCCCATTGGTTCTTCATATGACAGCAATATCTTTCACACCGAGCGTGGTGAGTGAGCGGTTAACGTTCTGGCCTCGCAATCGGGAGGACGCGGGTTCGAATCCCCATCCGGACATCCAGATTTGGGTTTTCCATGGTTTTCCAAATCACTCCAGGCGAATGCCGGGATGCTTCCTTCAAAAAGCCATGTCCGAATTCCTTCCAGTTCCTTGTGCCCAGACCCATCCCCCCTCTAATGACCTCGACGTCGACGAGGCATAAAGCCATAAGTAAAAAAAGAAAACTTTCACGTGCCACAGAACCGTAATAAATATTCCATCAGGAGCCATTGTTCTTATATTGTTTAGAGCAGGGGTGGCCAACCCAAATGATCTTGCGGGTTACTTTGGAAATGCATCATAACTCCTGGGGCCGCATATAAAACAATATATCCCCATATTAGATTGAAACTCACTATAGACTTTTTTTGTGAAAAAAGAAACATAATGAGCTATTATTGTTGTGTTTACTATTATTCTTAAATGTAAACGTAGAAAACACAATAATAATGATGCTAAATGCACATTGTAAAGAAATATATAACACTAAAAATGAAATATAAAAAATGTATAAATATAAACGAAATAAAAATGAAATCATTAAAAATATTTATTTTACTAGTGCGATACTTGTTTCTCCACTCTTTCACTTAGCATTTGCAAATCGATCTCAATTTGGGTATTTGCGCATCGTAATTGGTGTTGAGCTTTTTTGTGTTTGGTTAATTTCACTTTCGGAAAAAAACAATGATTTGCACGTATAAGTTGAACCAAAAGCGCTAATAACTTTTTGTGCCAGATTTCTCAAATTGGAAAATTTCTCTTTTGTGACGAAAATGTTATAAAAATCTGTTTTTGATTCTGATGTTTCAAAAATGTGTTTTAATTCAGTATTGCACTGTAAGGTCCATTTGGAGATATTTGGGGCCGACTCGATTTCGACATCAAAGAGAGATAAATATGTTTCAAAAAATTTTTGTACTTGTCAAACTCTAAATTACTAAATCAGCTGTAAGTTTTCGCTTCTTTGGCCATTATAGAATCAATATATTTTGTAAATGTGTGATGAATCTCGTGGGCCGGAAAAATGTTCATGGCGGACCGCGGGTTGACCAACCCTGGTTTAGAGCCACAGATCAATTGCTAGAATATCTGTGTCCACTAAACTAGTCTAGCAAAGGAGGTGGAACTTGAAAGCAGTGTTCAGCCGAGTGAAGTAGTGGCGGGTGAGAGCATCCCGGAGCAGACAGACAGACGGAGGCTGCGCTGTTAATGAGGGCTGAGTGAAGTCCCGGCTCGAGGGACCGCTGAGGAATCTCTCACACACGCGGCACAATTCGCTGGATTATTCAGAGCTAACTGAGTTAAGCGGCGGCTGGCAAGTTCTCCGCCCTGGGGAGCCAACCCCGTCAAGACGCGCTGTGCTGCGATCTATAATAGATCCGGGGAGCCGGGGGGCCGTCACCGCTCACAGTGCTCAAAACGTCACTGAGGCATCTCCTCAAGAATATTACCCATCAACAACCCGAATCAAGGGTCTAACACTGCACTCTCACTTAACTTTTATTCAGCTGAACACTGCTATTAATTTTTGATATTACTACCGAACATGGTGGGTGAGGTTTGGAATCCTGTCCGGCCATCTAGATTTCTGTTTTCGATGGTTTCCCGAATTACCGAGCGTGATGGGTGAGTGACTAACGCTCTGGCCTCGTATTCGCGAGGACACCAGTTCGAATCTCCGTCCGAACATCCAGATTTGGGTTTTTCATGGTTTTTCCAAATCAAACTAGGCGAATGTCTGGATGCTTGCTTCAAAAGGCCACGGCCAAATTCCTTCCAGTTCCTTGTCCCCAGTCCTTTCCCACCTCGACGTTGACGAAGCGTAAAGCCCTAAGCAAAAAGAAAAGAAAAGTTTCTGGAATTAACTCTAAGCAAATCTCTGTAAGGTTCTTTCAAAAAGGACATGACGAAATTCCTTATCGTTCCTTGCTCCCAATCCCTTCCCGTCTCTAAGGGAGAGTCCATAAACCATGTAGCTCCATTTTGTTCTCCTGTGAACCCCTGCTCCTCCTCCCCCCCAACGTAGCACGTAGCTTTTCTCCCTTTTGATTCCGGAAGATATTTTGTACTGTTTACTCTTGTCAGACTATTGTCAATTGAATACGGAGGTAATTAAATGAAGGAAACAAATATTCACATCCTGTACCTTATTTAATTGTGAAAAATGATATGAATGGAAAGCTACGTGGCCTGACTCGGAATCTCCTCCCCCCCCTTTTTTTCCCTACACCGAGCAACGTGGTTTATGTACGCTCCCTAATGACCTCCGAGTGGTTGAGATGTAAAGCCGGGATAAAAAGAAAATGATACTACTGGACGAATCAAGAATTTTATTTGCAATAATTGGCGGTAAAGGAACAACTATAAAAAATAAATAACGTGTTTCTTTTGTGAATGGAAGACTGATACATGTGATCAGATTAGTTAAATCAGAAAATTGAGCTAATGATCTATCTCATTTTGACAGCCATTCAATATTGCTACTACCTTGTGAAACGTCATAGCTGAATAGCACGTGAGTATTATATTATATACCCGCCCCGTTGGTTTAATTGGTTGCGGCAACGTGATGGTGTCCTTCGCTAACGCTGGGTTAGCTGATTCGAATCCTGGTGAGGGAGATAACTTTCATCAGGTCTTCGTCGCCACGGTAGGAATAGTGGTGGTTGACAATTCCTAATCATCAGATTGTGCATCAAAATCCTTGGTTAAAACCCTAACCTCTCCGCAGTGTGTATGAAGTGAAGACTTACGACAATGTTGAAGGTGATTTGTCCGTCGAATGGTGACATTAAGCTTGGTGGCCCCCTTCGTGTTTTGTATTTCGGAAGTGTAGGCATGAATGGGACGATCCCGGGTTTTACCCTCTCCCTCCTTTCATCACGCACTATAGTGAACATACACACCATCAGAGTTAAAACTTACGAACATTGTCACAAGTGGAAAGGTAGCGAGAAATCACCTCAGTTTCATCTTCCCGGAACATTACCAAGGAATGAGAAAAGTACCCTATGGTGACCATCTACACTCGGACACGGGAATGGCATTCGAAGAAGAAGAATTGTATTTCAACAATGTCAAGTTAAAAAGTATGCTACAGATTAATTCTAAGTTCTATCGAACGCAGTTACAGAAAGCTAATCGGTTTTGCCGAAGACGTTTTGTACAAGCATCTTGGTTGGCCTGATAAAGGCAGGTAGCAAAAACCAATAGACTCGAAATCAATGACGGGGAGCGTGTCATAGCTCCACATAACTTCCGTCGTAGGCAAAGCTAATTCTAAACTACGATTTATAGGTCGTATTTTGAGAAGTTGTAATGCTCATACAAAGGAATTAGCGTACAAAACACTATTGCGTCCGCATTTGGAATACTCTTGTTGAATTTGGAATCCGTATCGCAAGGGATTGATTGACACGTTAGAGAAAGTACAGAGCAGAGCCGCTCGTTTCGTGACTGCTAGTTACAGTCCTTATGTAAGTGTCACAGAGCTGATTCGTGGGTTGGGCTGGTATTGTTTGGCGGGCAGACGACGTCGTTTTCGTTTGAATTTGTTGGATAATATGCGAAAATCTTTAATTCACGAGTGAAACGAAATATTTCTTCTGCCAACCTATTTAGGTCGCAATGACAGGAGGGGTAAGATTCGAGGAATAAGATGCCGTACTGATACATTTATGTATTCCTTCTTTCCTCGTTCTGTTCTGGATTGAAATGCACTGAATTAGGATTGGTGCTTAGCACCCTCTGCCACCCATAGTATTTGTGATTTGCAGAGTATAGATGTAGATAGTTAGCAACAGTAGACATAGATCATAGATTCTAAGTTTTCTTGCCTACCGACGATAGACATCTGGTTGCACAGCGTTTTCTTCCATCTTGTTCGAACAAATATCATTGTCTAAACCTAATATTGCCTTGAAAAGAACGCCATCCTATTTTCAAATTATAAAATACAGTGCTATTAAGCTTTGGTGCACTATGGTCCAGAATACAAGAATACCGATTGATTGATTCTCTTCTGCTCAAAAGATTAAGAGCTACATGACTGTCGTTATTTGGCTGGCTGAAAACCTGCTGGAAGACTGATTGATTTGCTTGGACAGAATCAGTGTCAGAAATCAATTTTGACTGGCACTGCATATCTCAAACACTTCAATTTTTTTCCGCAGGACTTGACGCAACGTCGCCACCGAGGTCATTAGAGGCGAAAACAGACTGAAAACAGACAAGGGTAGCCTACTGAATTCGCCATGGCCGTTTCAGGATATAATTTTTAGCATTCACTGCACTTATTTCAAGAAACTGTGGGATACCGAAATCCGGATGGTTGGTCGGAGATTCTAACTAATTTCCTCCTGATTGACAGGGCCCAGTGTTACAACTCACCTTCCATACACGGTCAAAAACTTACGTAAAGCATTCCAGCACCCCTCTTGCTTCTTAGTTTTTGGATATCGTTGTTTCTGTCGTCTTCCGATACCTGAGGTGCTACCTCAGTAACCAAAACATGAACGCGCCACTTTTTACTCGTTCTCGCAAAAGCAGCTCCACTTTTTAAATGAGGATGGTTCGTTTTCAACATTCGCAAAGCATCCTCGATAAATGTATTGCGTACAGATTGACGCACTGTAATTTCACAAATTCTTACAATTTATAATTTCGCCTAATTTGCTACAGTTGAAGGTTATAAGATAAGGGCAATACAAAAGAAAGTATGGAGTATATTAACGTGATAAAATGGATTAAAGTTGTAGTGGGTAGGTTGAGATAACTTGGTTGAGGATAGAAAGGGGTGAAAACAAATGGAAAGAATGATTAAAACATGTCTGTGGCAATATCTTTAGAAACAGGCGAGCATAACATTGAGCATAACGAAAGTTTTTTTATCTTTTTATTTAAAATTTGAAACCAGCTTGTAACAGCCCTCAAACCTAAAATTAAATGTAATTGTATTTTATGAATCATTTGTAGTAAGCTAGAGTTTGGTTGAATATGATCTGGTAGGTTTGTTTTGCAATTTCCTGTAAATCAAGGAATATAGACTTTGTTTTATGAAAAGAAATTATTTAAAAGCCATTTAATATGTTTAAGAACAGAATTGTGCAAGAAAATTACTTAAATGTTAGTAATTCCAAGTATTAATGCAAGTTACGATGTCTAAAGGACAATTTGCTACAGTTTTAAAATGATTTCTGTGAATAATTTTGTGTTTAAGTATCTTTAATTTCCATTTCTGACCATTTCGTAATGATGGTAAATGATTATGTGTTAATTCTGATTGTTTTTCATATGTTTCAATTGTTTAAGTATTGTTAATGTTCGAGAAATATCTGGCGGAAGCTTTTGAAGTGTTCCAGAAATTTCGATAGAGTTTATATAAAGCAAACATCCTTGACACAGTTACAGTTAGTTTTTCGGCAAAGTTTTTCACCGACTCAATTTACGACGGCCAAGAACTGTATTGTCTGTGGAGGAAGTGTTGTATACAATCACCGGATTGAATGTATTCATGTAAACAATATCGTTTATGACGTGTCTATGCAAATAAAACAAATGTTAAATTTAACTTTATCGTGGACTGATTATTTATCATATTAATTAAACCACGAACAATCATATAAGCTCCTTAAACATATATTTTCGTAACATACGCTAAATTAAATGTAGAATTTTTTTTCAGTAGAAACTAAAAGTAGCCCAGTGTGGCTGAGTGCGCTGAGTCGCCGCACACTGGAACGGACCGGTCACGTGTCCAGGCCTCCGCGTACCGGCCGTCCTGACTGTGGTTTTTAGGCTGATTCCGCAGCAATCAAGGCGAATATCGGGACGGTCCCCTAATATCCGCCTCATATTTCTTAAAAATCGCACTAATCATAGGTTGAACATAGTTACACATTTTACAGACAGATGGCAACACTTAATTTCCCACATTAGTACTTATTACGACCTGGCAGAAGGAGTAAAATACATTGCGTCAGCAAGGGCATACGGCCGTAAAATCATTGACAATGCCAATGATGAGTAAAACTCATTGATGCGGACAGACGACCTCCAAATGTCGGGAAAAGAGGTAAAGAAGTAGAAGAAGTGAGAAAAATAATTGTAACTAAATGACCACATGGTGTAAGATTTCAGTACTGTTTAAGGTATTATTGTATGGGACAGGTGACATTATAGTTTTTCACATTAGGAACTACAGACTATTAATCATTAAGCATTAATCGTACTCAGATTCGAGCTAAGTTGACCGCCTGTTCTTGAGTGACAGAAGTCTGCCAACATTCTTACAAAATTTTACCTCAGCCTTAACCGCTAAAAATTTCTTGCGCGAAGGACAGTCATACATCATATACACATTACAGTCACGCAGTGGATTGCCATCAAATTATTAACAATTTTCAAGATTACGATTTTCCTAAATTAGCTTGTTGTATATAAGGAAACAGATTCTCCTTTTTTATTTTTTATTTTTTTTTTACTACTTTACGCCTCATCGACGGCTAAGGTCATTAGAGGCGGGATGGGACTGGGGACAAGGAACGGGAAGGAATTCAGCCATGTCCTTTTTGAAGGAAGGATCCTTGCAGATTCTCCTCATTTTAGATTTAAAAACGTATAAACATTGCATTTTAACAGGTTGGAAAATGATACATCCGTGTAAAGAGTCAAATTCATAGAAACAGTCATGAATCCGAATGATCGGGCGTGGTGGGTGAGCGGAAACGTTCTGGTCTCGCGTTCTGGAGGACGCAGGTTCGAGTCCCAGTCCGGCCATTAAGATTTGGGTTTTCCATGGTTTCCCCAAATCACTCCAGGCAAATGCTGGGATGGTTCTTCGAAAGGCAATGGTCGAATTCCTTCACGTTCCTTGTCCCCTGTTTTTTCATGCCTCTGTTGACCTCGACGTCGACGAAGCGATTAAAAAACTGATTCTTAATGAATCAAGGGACATCTTTAAAGAAAATTTAATTATGAAGCAGTGGGTTTACTGAAATAAATAGCACGGCTTATTCACGTTCGCTTTTAATGTGAGCTGGGAAGCGCACGGGGTGAACGGGTCCATTTGTTGCAACAAGTCCCTAGCCCTGCTGATTCCCAGGCGTTTCCTAGAGCGAGACCTTGTTCCGGCGACTAACACGGGACTTACATTACGACGGCGCTGCGAACACACGGCCTCAGAGGTACCACGCCCGTCGTGGTCACCAAACCTCAGCTTACTTCATCTTACAGCAGTAAAGATTGTCTCACATCTGCAATGCCGACGGTTCAAAAGTACAGTTCTAAACTAGACTAGTCAAGATAGACAGTAAAAATGGAAAGTTTCTTCTTAAGTTACGCCACCACCTTTCACTGAAGTGGAGGGAACTATTTGTACTTAATTTATTAGCGAAAAATCAGATTTCACAACTAAGGTTTCATTAATTCACCAATTTAAGTCTTCAGGTTAACAGACCACGTGAATAAGTTCGCTGATAAAATGGTTGAGCTTCAAGAAAACGTATTTCAATACTTCGTTTATTGCGGATGTTTGCAATCATTAATATGTATTATTAACACTTTCATTAATCTACGAAATAGTCGTTCGGAGATAGTCGAAGATGGATGCAGTGAATTCTGACCCAGTAAACTGAAAGTTTCATGCTTATGCAGACATGTTGTAGAGGAAGTCAGACAGCTGCGATAAGTATTTTCGTGTTTGTCAATTCCACATAAGAAATACATGCTATATGGCAAAAATGAACGAATATACTTTCACTAGCTAACGGGAAATGATCTCTTGTTTTACTGCTATTCGATAGAGCAGGGGTCAGATTCTGGATGGATCTGGGGGGTTTTGAGGACGCAAAACGTGAATTAGGTACAGTAAGAAAAACAATTTCAATCATAATTGTAGTAAAGATGGATTTAAATGCTTTTTGATATTTGTTACATAAACATAGGGTCGAAAAGATATCTGGACAAATAAAACAGATCAGCTTAAGAATAACAACTAACACAAATTCCTCCCAATAGATACCATCCTTCTCCATCAGAATGAAAAAGTGCATTGTACACTTGGTACACCAATCCAGAAACCGTAAATAAACGTGTTTTACAAACATTGTTTGCTAGTTTGTAAAGCTAATGAGACGGTATATTCAATTATTTAGTTCAATATTTCCAGCTAGGTTATTGAACGTTTCTTGGGTTCATCTTGCATGAAAATCAGTTATCTTCTGTTAGGCTTCAATTTTCCAAATGTTCAGAAGTTGTCAATGATTAGAATATGGTTTCTGTTCACCTCGTTAATATAGATGCTGTGATTTTTCTCCCTTCATCAAGCAACCGATATTTTCAAACAGAATATTACATCTATCATTATCGTTTAACCAACAGAAATAGAAATTTTGAGTTGACACCATTGTAATTATATCTGAATCTTGTATACCGGTGATGTGTCCGGTTCTTTCCTTGTATCAGAGGCGTCTGGTGCTCCTACGAATTTTTCTTCTTTCCCTGTATCGTTAATTATATCGAAGCTTTCACCAAAAGAGATATAATCCATTTCCATTCATTTTAGAGCTTGGTGGAGTTGTAGCACTCTAATCCCACATTCAGAAGGACGAGGGTTCAAATCCCGGTTCGGCCATCCAGATTTGAAATTTTCATTCTTTCCCCAAATCACTCAAAGCGAATTCCGGGATGGTTACTTCAAAATATCATGCCCGATTTCCTTCCCGTTCCTTGCACAGTCCTATCCCTCTCTAATGACCTCGACGTTAACGAAGCGTAAAGCCCTAAGTGACTCTAATGGGCTCATCGTCAGTAGGAGTAAAGCCCGAAAAAGAGTTTTTGTTTCGATCGTCCTGATTTTGATTTTTCATGACTTCCTCACAACATTCCACGTGGTTTGTTTTTTATAAACTCCAACATCTAATTCCTACTCATTGTACTGGTTTTAATGACTTCGTCATCGACAAGCGTTAAAATAGGTCCCCTTTCCGCGGTAGGATTATCGGAGTCGAGCAGCCACCACAGAGGCGCATGTGCGGTTAGTGGAAACTGTCCCACAATCCTTCGGTCAACAATGCCATACGCGTTTACATTTTAAGCAAATTTATTGCTCTTGGAAAGATTGTATAATTCTGAGTATCATATATTGCAGGTTTGTCATCAGATAGTTTTATATTTGTTAGAAACATTGTAATCTTCGCACAAACAAAAAGCGCAGTTAATAAGCTTCCAAAGAATGAGCTACAACTTTATTGGCTATACTGGCTATTGGCGAAAGCCAAAAAAAAAAAAAAAATCAATCAAATGAAATATGGTAACAAGTGCAGAATCAAATGTGGCGCAACTCAATAGAAATTAAGGGAAAACCGGGTAGTGTGGACTAGCCAACAATGCAACGTTTTAGTTAAAACTTCATTATTAGATAATCATGACAACAAGAAATACGTTATTAGTAACATATTTCGTTGTGTGTCTGTACAATATCACTGAAATATATGGTATATTTTCAATAATATTCACAGGTGAACAAGCAAAAAAAAATAAAAAATAAAAAATACGTATTCCTCGTTATATACCTTTTTGTCTGATGTCACTGTAGATAATTTAATAAAATTTGTAATCTAATGTTACCTAATGTAATCTCATGATACAATTTGTGAAGCAAAGTAATTGGTGACAAGAATCTGGTTTAGATTTTATGAATTTGAGATTATGTAACTATTTTCAGCAAATATTCAGATATTACAACTCACTAATTATTGCTTTGATTATTTTCAATTTGCTTTGCAGATCATGATTTATAAACCTCTGTAATTGTGCAAACTTTTTCCTCAGAGAAAGGTACATAAAACATAAATTTTCGAGCTTTGAGAAAAATCAAGTCAAAGTTTCAGTTAGCATTTATGAATATATGGAATATGAGCGTGGCGTCTGAGTGTAGGGTTAATGAAAATCGCCAGTAACGCCCTAAATTAGCAGGAATCGTTCCAGAAGATATCGAAAACAGAGACATATTTAAATCCAAAATTCACAAGTGGCAAGTTGGCAGGGAGGAAAGATTAAAGAAAAGGCCTGGAACAACATGGTCAGATGAGAGAAAAGAAGCCCACAGCAAGCGTATGAAAGAAATATGGGCACAAAGGAAAGCGAACAAACGCTTCTGAGTACTTTGCGTAGTCCTAATGGGCTTATCCGCAAATAATAATAATAATAATAATAATGCAATAAATAACACCCTAATGTATTATCCGCCATAAATTATGTATCGTTGTATTCAGTAAAGTTTGTAGCTTATTTTTCAATCAAAAAATAAAAATGACAATTTTTTACATTTTACACTACCCGGTTCCCTTAACGATGCAAAATAATTTTTGGATTATAGCTGTGGAAATGAAATAGTGTAGATAAGACCTGACGGCGCGGCGGTAGGAAGAGGAGCGAGCAGTCGCAGAGACTGTAGTGGAGACTGTACGAGGCAGCGAGTGTACCTCTCCGTGTAACTAACTCTATTCTGCCACTGTGCAGATAAGAGCTCGCGCCGCGCTGCGCAGCGAGGCTCGCTGTTCAGATCCATTCAAATTTGGAACCGGGGAAGCGGCAGACAGGCGGCCTGTCAAAACTTGCGACGCCGCCGTGACACTTGGCTAATTGTTCGTCTTGCCGGCAGATAAGACGGCGCCATTGTGGCCGCGCGCGAATTTCCGGGCGGCTCGCTGTTTGCCGTCACGGGCAGCCGCCGATTATCTGCAGACCCTTTGTGGCCGCCTCCACTGAGCGACAGGTGTACCTAACGCCACACACTATTACTTCTCGGCCGGGGAGGGTACCCTCGAACACTCCCTGCATCATCCGAGCAATATATAATAGAAAAACATCAGCCAACACTGTGTCTATACCCATGCTGTAAAGTCATGTTAAGATATTTCAACTGTTTATAAATACTGGGATATTAGAAATGATTGAAGCATTCAACAATTTACTAATGATATAGGCCAGTAATTTGACATACTGTACATACCTTTGCATATAGATAAACTCAAAAACTTTTTTGGCATCTTGCTAGTGATTTATATGTCTCCCTTGCTAATTCTGTAGACAACTGATAGTCAAATTCTTTCCACGCTCTGTGTAGCTTGTGATAACAGACCTCAAACCCAACCGATAATATGAAATTTTATTTTAAGAATTGCGTATAGCAAGCTGGGAGCTGATTAATTGTGGTTTTGTGTAATTTTCAGTGTAATTAACATTGAATTGGTGCAAATGAACATTGATTTATGTAGAGAAACACTGCAAATACTGTTCAGGGACAGTATTATGCCTGAAACATTGATTAAAAGTTTGTAATTGTAAGTTATGATGTGAGCTACGATGTTTGGAGAAGTTGCGATGGTTTGGACTGGTTAATGTAGATAATTGTATGTTTAAAAACTTGTCAACATCTATAATTTTCATTTCCGTGTGTTTGATGATGATTGTAAATGATATTGTATTAATTCTAATAGTTTTTGTATAGGTTTAATTGTTAAAGTATTGTTAGATTTAGAGAAACGTCGGTCGAAACTTTATGAACAATTCTGGATGTTTCTAAGGTGTCTCTTTAAGCGCGCAGAGGGAGTTGTCAGACAGTAATTCTGGAATGTGTGTGAGCTTAATAGCTGGGACATTTGTTTATGTTTGTACATAATATCTTTGGATCGAAAAGACGCCTGTTGTACAATGTTATTATAGTGCGCACGGGAGAATAAACAAAGTGGAAAGTAATTCTTCGGACTAATTGTTTCTTACAACCAAATACCTATCAACATCCTATCAATCTGTTGAAAAATACTGTTGATGTCAGCTCGCACTTCTGGTAAGTTTGTTAGTGAAGGAGTTTTAAACATAATCTTTGACATAACTCTACACAAAAAATAACTGTAGAATCAGTAAGGGGACATAAATAGAGTGCTCGCAGTATGTTTAAAAAAAATTTTCTCTAAATGACTGTAATGATTTTTTAACTGCTTAACATCTCTTTAACAGCGAGGTCTTTAGAAACGGGAAAGGATGGGAGGCAAGGAATGGGAAGGAATTCGGCCATGGCCTTTTGAAGGAAACATCCCGGCATTTTCCTGGAGTGATTTGGGAAACCATGGGAAACCATGGAAAACCTATATGACTGTAAAGTTTTGTGAGAATGTGTCAATTAATATAACTGCAGTAGATTTGTGAAACTGCTTCAATCATTCATAATAAATCTCTAGTAATAATAATTCCAAGGAAAAGTATTTAATTCTATGTACATAACAAATGGTGCGGAAAATAAACCCATCACTTGCCAAAGTTAAATGCGGGTGGGTTGTGGCGGAAATTGTTGTAAGGAAAAGGAAACTATTTTACAGTAACAGCTGTCGTAGTTTTCCCGGAAATTACCACTGCTTCTCAACTCCTCAAATGGAAACTAGCTTACAAACATATGCTGGACCCTAGGTATGCCCTCAATTTCCAATAAAATCATGCCGATAAACCCATCACTTATTTATTATTTGTATTTTCCCCCATGTTCCTTTACTTCTTAAATTATTCGTGTGCTCTGCCTCCAGCAGCGATATGGTTTTTCGTAGTTATCGATAATTAATTCTGCTGTCTTCAACCCTCTCCACACCCACTTGCTCACCACGGCATACCCTGTAACTAGGGATAAAACGATACCACTGAGGTATCGATACTTTTACTCGATACAGTATCGGTCTTAAGGTATCGATACCTATTCGGTACCTATTGAATAGTATCGATACTTACTCGTATCGATTGATTTTCGTAGTGAAATTTGGAATAAATAAAACAACAGTCTGTAATAAGTATTGATAGTCTTTATTGATGTAAAAATAAATATTTATTTGAGGAAAGATATTTATTACATTTTCACGTTACTGATCGTTCTATCTATTTACTTAACCATCTCGTTACCACAAGGCAGATAAAATATTGATTAGTTATATTAAAAGTTTTTTTACTTAATCGATATCAGTCAATACTTAAAATATGATTATATCAAAAAAACGAACGAAGTTTTTCTCGGCGTTGAGAATTGATGTAGTCTTCTCGGCAGAGCAGCCGAGTAATCAAGGTGTGTCCACATGATATTTCGGCGATCTGAAACTCCGTCGCCATCTTCACCACGGATCGCCGAAATATCGTGTGGATACACCTTGATTACTCGACTAGTCTCCCGAGAAGAATACATCAATATCGATTAACGGATCCGCACATCACTACTAACAATCAACATCCAAACATCCCAAATAATAGTTTTGTAGATTAATAAAAGTCGTACTTACATTGAAATCTTGTCGTTTTTATTAACAGATGCAATATCGGGGTGGCTTTTTAAACGCTTATCCAAATAAGAAGTATTGCTACAGCTTGTGTTTTTGTCATCTTTTTTCTTGAAATATTGTCACACATTAGACCTTGGAGGTCGCATTTTCTATCAGCAAATATACCTAATACAAAAATTAAACACAAAACAACGACGACAGCCCTAGGGTAGAATTACTAACGATGAACGAAAACAAAACAATAAGTCAATGACGACCACGACTTAAAATGGTGACTGACGGGAAGCAGAGAATTTTTTTTTTTTCGACCGGGCATAGACAAACAAGTTTCCCAACAACACGAACTTAGAAAAAAAATGTGTTGAAAAAATGCAATAATGACAACCAAAAAAATATTCTTTACAGTGTAGATGAGCATTTAATGTGTATTAATTAACGTGTTAAATGAAATCACGAATATCGTGATTGGTATACACACCGATACGAGTACATTTGACCGATACCTACTTGATACTTATTTTTAGAGTATCGATACAAAAAGTACTTGGTATCGGAAGGCATGTATCGAGTAAATTCTTGTATTTACTCGTATCATTTTATCCCTACCTGTAACGTGATAGTTCACTAATTCCACAGGGAATGTTAACACACTGAAGTTCATACTTAACAAGACCCAGATTATAACTATGTTTTACACCATACCTGAAAATATAAATCTTAATTAAAAGTGAATTAAATCTTGAAATTGATTGTTTAAAGCTTCTATCTACAGTAATTTTTATGAAACTGAAAAATACTTGCACTGACGTTAGTACCGTTACTTCACAAATTATTTAAAATAAAACTAATAACAGAAAAAGACAGTCTAGTCATACTGAAAAATATTATTATATGAAAAAGAAGAATTTTCTGTGATGAACACAATAAACGAATCAGTTGCTACAAATATTTTGCTTTATGTTAAACATATCAAAAGAACTATGGTAATCCAAAATCTAGATGGTGGCCGGGTGGGGATTCGAACCAGCTTCCTCCTTACTGCAAGGTGCAAGCATTACCACTGACCAGTCTTGCTCGGTTTGAATGCAATAGGCAGCCAGGTACAGAGCTCCTTGGCCTTGCTACACGAGAGGCAGCGCGCGTGTCTTCCTGATAAACACATTACTTCTTGCGTCTGCAAACCGTGTTAAGACGGCAGCGGCGCTAAGGGGCGGAACAAAGGCGGCAGGTGTTCTCTCGCCTACGACACGCAAACTCTGATACTGCGCCAAGGACACACGTCCTGCCTCAACCACGCATCTTCGTAACACATTGAAGGGAAGCTACTTTCGTTTTGGCAATGATTGCCTCTGAGCACTGAAAACTCATAGTAACTAAAAAAAAATAGTTTGCCATTATTGAAGGGGAGACGCTTAAGGCTCGGTCAAACAGAGCGCGGGCAGCGGGCGCGGGCCGGGCAGTCTGCACGCAGCGGGCACTGTATCACATGGTATGGCATCAACCCTGTCAAACAGAAGGCGGGCAAAACTGGCGGTCCAGCCGCGGGCAGCGGACAGGTTGTGATTGAATACAGAGACCGCGCGGTCACGGCAATATGGCGGCCATCGAAACAGCTGTTTAAACAAAAGTTCGCGCGGTAACCTCAAGATGACGAATGTAGAAATTGAGAAATTAATTAATTTAGTGCGGGAAAAAGAATATTTATTTGACTCTCGACACCCAGACTACAAAAACAACAACAAGAAAATTGAAGCTTGGATAGAGATTGCGGGATATCTGAATATAACCTGTAAGTTCCATTTTCGTTACAATTTATTTATTTGAATGCATTTTATTTCACACATCATTTGTAATACATTGTCAATATAATCATTACTGATTTTTGAAATCTATTTACTTACAAATTATTATTACTTTCTGGCACTTTTGTCATACCGTGAAGTGGGGATACTTTGCAGGTCAACTTTGACCGAAAATTACGAAAAAGTTCGAGCAGCTCTTTCACGGATATTTCTGAACATATCCAAGCGCACTTTTGTCATCGTAGTTCCACATGTATTCTGTAAACACATCCAACAAAGGGATGCATGTGCAGTCATAGCTGGCACAAACATTGGACGTTAAATTTTGTTTACTTTTGTTGTGTTGCTAAATCTAATTATACCAAGAATATCAGCTGTGATTTCCATTCTCTGGCTATTCTAGTAACTACCTCGTCAGAACTAGAAGTATATAAACTAAACATCTGAGGTAAATTCAAGGAAAGAAATAAAAAAAGTAAAAAACGCGCACAAAAAATCTTGAGATCGTTCCGCGCAACGCTTGTTCACTATACTATATCGCCTCGTGTAGCCCGCACTGTGTTTGACCTCGCCAGACCGCGGCGGGCAGCCCTCACCGTGCCCGCGCCCGCTGCCCGCGCTCTGTTTGACCGAGCCTTTAAGAGTTGTTCGGTCACTTAGTGGGTTTCAATTTGCCGCGCAATCCACTTCTGTCTCTGCTACTAGAACCTAATCCGGTAATACTTCCGGATCAAGGAGACCTACAGTTTTTAGTGTAATCGAAATATAGAGGGGTTTAGTGTACTCTTAAGCAAAGACAGGTTTTGCTTTAAAGATCAAGTTTAGTTTAAATACCGGAAAAAATTCAGGTGAAAACTAGGATTCATCCTGGGAACCTTCCAACAGTCAGTCAAGGGTCACTAGACCACCAAAATTACTGAGCGTAGCCTAGTGAATAGAATTTGGCAGCACCCTTGGTGAACCCTGTATGTGTTGAGAGTTACATTCCCTAGTCGTTTATGAAGAATTTCATTGGTTTTGACGATCCATTGATTAGAGCTCTCTAGTCTTCGGAGAGAATAGTAAAAGTTTTGATGGACAAAAACCGGTGAGAAAATACAGAGATATCACCAGAAATATTGACGAAAGAGAGAAAACAGACGGCAATAAGAACAGAAAATTGAAAATTGGCTGGCGGAAAACATTAAGCTAATGGAATTTTTTTTCTAAACAAGTATTTCCTAAAAAGTATTTATTATTATTATTTCAGAGGAACCTAGTTTTTTATCATACAGCCACAAACACGACACCAAAAGAAAATAAGATTTGACATGGAGGATACACAGATTTAAGATGGGATTAACAATAACTGCAATTACTAAACAACATTGGTTTGGATGTCTACAATTAACTATTTATTACTTTTGTAAGTATTGTTTCCAAGTTCTTAGCGCGTCGACAAACTGCAAGTGCCGGACTAGCCCGGCAATACCAATAAATTCTTCATGTTGTCCTTTAATTAATGTTCCTATTATTCGAAATGACTCCTAGACTTTCAACCGTTCTGTGTATATTTCTCCTTTCACTTATCCATACCCGCTTACTCAATAGGCACAAGGTACAAACCTGACCTCTCAAACCAGGAGCTAAGTTTTTAACATCTAACCGACGTTATAAATTTCTCAAAAGGATTCTATTCCGGAGTCTACGCCTCCTGTGTTGGGATCCAGTTTGATCAGCAGCAAGAAGCAGCGTCGACTTCTTGCGTGCCGGATAACAGCTGTGCCTCGCTGGGTGGGGCGCAGTAAGAATCAAATCTCCCAGTTAAACACCCTAAATATTGATGGCTCGATTCTCTGACAGAGGCGTTAGTCCGCAGCTGGAGCGCCGAGCCTCGCTGGACACCAAGGACTGCAAAAGAAGAAGAAGAAGACCCCGGCGAGGGGATGGTAATGGGACGTGCACTGTACCTGGAACGAATGCTTAAAGAGGCTCTAAGGATCTAATACCATACATACCGTTTGTTGCAGTATTTTCCATATTGGATCACAACATTTCTTTAGTTGCGTCACAGTTTTCGTGTTACATGTGCTGTATTTGATATAATGGTCAAATTGACAGTTTTTTGATACAAGAAATAAAATTTTATCAACAGAAATCTGACAGATTTAAATAATACCGAAATAATTTCTGCTTCAGAACGCATTTTAGTCTCTGAAGGAATTTACTTCTTTGAATTTGGTATCTTAAAGGCACTAAAAGAATAATTCATGCCTTGGGTAAGGAAGTAAAATTATATAATTCTACGCACTTAAAGAACTGATGTATTAGAGGTTAGCAAGTTCTTTGCAAATTACATCGAAAATGATTTTTTGGGGTTAACGCTAGATTATGTTACTTCTTGAATGAGTAGTAATTAGGTAGTAATTGGCAGTTGGTCATATAATTGGTTTTGATAAAGCTATGTACTGCTCGACATCATTTATACCAGCGTTTCTCAGTATTTTTCAACCCAAAGACCAGTAAAAAGGTAAAGCAGTTCAATGGACCACTAGCTTGCAACAATATATAGTTCTATTTTTTTACTTGTATGTATTATATTAATATTTTGAACATACTGTATTGTATCATAATAACATAATAGTTCTAAAAGCATGTATTGAATTACTACTGAAACGCTGTTTCGAGATTGTATACGAACTATTAAAATTATATATTGAACAGACTCTTCCCATTCAGTAACCAACGGACTACTAATGTTATGTCTGCTGCTCGCCTGACCATCTTCGCGGATCACGGGTGGCCTGGGGTGATAGCTTGAAAATCGCTGGCTTAGACTGTACTATAGTGAACATATCTAATATAATTCAAACACGTCTTACTTATGTCAAGTTAAATTAGCTCAGAATCGGCTACATCTCTCATTAGAAAAACATTAAAGCATCTATATTTAGTGATTCTTGGAAGTGATATAAGACTGTCTAATTGATATGAGGCCGAGTTTTCAGGAATATTGGTGTAATGAGGTAACGGTAGCACATCTCATTTGCTGATTAAGTCTGACAGCATCTTGCAATCAAATGAAGTCTGTGGCATTATCTCTAACCCCTAATAATTTTTATTATTAATTTATTATTATTGAATTATGTTGCATTTATTAACTATAAGTACCTTCACTAATTGTATTAATGTTTGTAACTTTACTTGTATTATTATTGGATATTGGCAGATTGTAGTTTGTTTGGTAAATGAGGTAGCTTAGTGTTGCTATATTTAAGTAACAATCTTTGACGATAGCCAGCTCAGCTGGGCGGGCAGCGAATGTTGATTGGCACTTGCACTGTAGCATGGCAGGGCGCGGGTCAGTGTTTGTGTTGCACCTAGGGATGGCGATTCTTTCTGAAAAAGAACGATTCTTGAATCGATTCAAATGGAAATTTGATAAATCGATTCACAAATAAATGGAGGTCTTAAAGATCGATTTTCTAAAAATCGATCTTTTTTTCCGATTTGGTTGTCTTGTTTGTATTTTCAATATAATTCCAATCATGGAAAACAAAAACGACACCACAATAATAGATCTTTTACCATTTTTAAACTAACATAAAAATTTTACAACTAAATAAAAGAATCAGGTATACAAAAAGACATTTATTTTACAATATTTTTGGTTACATCAAAGAGTTTTGAAATGATATAGTTTACAGTTCTCGGTGCTTAATGTCCAAGCTGTCCAGTCTACTAGGATCCAAGCGGTTCCGCTCATCACTTGCGATGTTGTCGGCAATAAAAAAAGGCACTCGCATGGTACTGATGATCCCACTATACAGATATACTTCTTGGCTGTTGAGTAAACGTGATGATAATTTGATTTTTCTGTTCTTGCCAGTTAAGTATAGGATCATACTACAGGTGCAAAACTGCTTGCGATAAATAGTGTTTCAATTCTTTGTTTAAACCTGAATTTCATGTGCAAGTGCATTACATGTAGAAAATGCTTTTTCACGTTCGATTTTCACGTGTGAAATATCGATTCACTGGATCGATTCAGTACTATAAATCGATTTAAAATATCGATTTATTGGTCGAAAAGATCGATTGATTAATCGTTCTCAGATTGCCATCCCTAGTTGCGCCGCTTGGAGAAGGTTGTATGGCGCGAGTTCACGTTCTTTGTACACTAGCTAAACTATCATGTGAAATGACTTGAAACTTTTTTGAACATATGTTTAGTTTAATATGTCAGAAAACTAATTAAAACTACCCGAGATAACGGCTTGCATGTGTTAAGAGAAGAGAATTGGGCCGTTCTCGTCCAAATATTCACTATCGGAGTGGTTATCTCACATTTGGCGACCACATTCAGGAAAATTGGTAGCCCCACAAGTCAAAACGAACACTATCAGTCAACCACAAAATATTTCCGCAGATAACGAGATTTACGAGTACTTCTGAAGAGATGATATAAAAGGATAATTTATCGTTGAGTGTTTGAGCAGTTCCTGTCAGTTGACTTAAAGAAAAACCATTAGTTTTTTATAGAAATTTTACAAAGACTGATACTTTTTCAGTTATTGTGCCACTATGGCACACAAGTGGCTTCCTGGTTGACTCAATCTTTCCGGCACAGTGATGTAGTTGACTGTTTCCAGCCCTGGTGGAGGAAATTTTTTTCGATATTCAAGATTTCAAATGCATATAAGGAAAAGTAGTGGTGCACAATTCCTTATCGACAGATTCTTTAACAAGATCTTGAGTTGAATCCCAAACCTCTCTTCAGTTCGTATGAATCACTTTCCCTTTTTTTGTCTACATAAACACAAGGAATAACTCAGTACACGTTAAGAAATATTACCCCAAGTCATCAACACTCACAGTCCCTAAATTTTTTCACAAAAAAAAACCTACGCTATGTATCCAAATCACAGATTAAAAGTCCGACGAGGCGCAAAAAACACACACATATATATATATGGCACATGGAGACACTTTAATTCCCACCGACGACAATAGTCGACAGCTAAACAATAGTCTGTCAATATAGTAAATGAAGTATCTTCAAATGGCGGAAAACAGATAGGAAACAGACTACTTCTTGATCTACCCGTAACAGGGTTTACTGAGATATATTTATGTTCCTGCAACTACTATTCTGTTTTTTATTTAATCAACGACATTGTCATAAGAGCCAAAAAGGAAGTTGGGACAAGGGAGGGGAAATTGTTAGTTGCCTTCCATTAAAGAATCATCCTGGCGTTTGCCTGATTTCGGCAAACTACGGAAAACCGAAATTTTGACGGTCGCGTCGGGGATCGAACCCACTCAACCCGAACGTCAGGTGCTTAGTTTATTCTCTACAAAAACTGCTACCCGCTGCGCATAGAAGTAGGTAAAGAGTCGCAATTGCATATCTTAGCAACATTAATAACTAGAGGGTCTTCGTAGGAAAATGAGACGAAGAGTAGATAGAACTACACACTACTCGAGTGAAAGTTTAGAAAATAATATTTTCCCCCCTTCCTTTCTTTTGTCATCACCTCTTTCTGCCTTGAGCTAATTTGTCCATCTCAAAATACCCCTTACAATCTACGTCCGCCTTAATTACATGCTTCACACATTCCAATCCTTCGCTCCCTATAAAATTTTCTTTTAGCTATTCCCTTCACTAAAATGTTGACGAATCCTATATGCCTTAAAATGTGGCCCACCAATCTCTTGTTTTTATGAGTCTCTTCCACAAACTCCTTTTCTCTCCAATCATTTTAAAAACATTTTCATTTCGTACTTTGTTGGTCCACTTATGTTTAGCATCTTTCCGTAATGTCAAATTTCAATTATTATTATTATTATTATTATTATTATTATTATTATTATTTTTTTTTTTTTTTTTTTTGTTTTTTGTTTTTTTTTGTAGTACTATTCCCAAAGTACAAGCTTCACTTCCATTAAGTGCTCTGCCCCATACTTCTTTCGGAACCCAAGTTTCATATCCCAAACTAAAGGTTTCAATTTTCAAACCTCTTTTAGCTAATGCTATTCGTTCTGACATCGTTCATTCAGTATTTCAATATTGATCATTACATGGCCTCTAAACACCCTTTGGATCTAGTATTATTATATTAAACTTCGTTCCAATTATTGGTGATTGGATTTTATCACGTATTAATTGTGTCAGTTAATTAAGTATTACAGTAAATCGACTGCGGGTTTCATAATTAAGTGACTAAATCAGAATATTTTGCAAAGAGGAAACATAGTTTGCATTTATTTTAGCTAAGTTACAAATAACGTACAATTTAGCAGGTAGTGAGCTCTGGAACTCTATAACCACAGTTCGTTTATGAGTGAGAAAATAACAGCAGATCTGTTTGATGGACGTTTTGAAGCGTTATTAATCAGACAGTAAAGGTGATTCGGTGCGGACTCGTAGTCTGCATACTGCTCTGAAGAAACTTGCAGACCACACATGCACAGAAAACAGACGCATCTTCACATCAGACCACCAGGCTTGGTGGGTGAGTGGTAACGCTCTGGCCTTGTATTCGCGAGAACGCGGTATCAAATTCCCATCAGATTTCGGTTTTCCTTGGTTTCCCCAAATCAATCCAGGCCAATGCCGGAATGGTTCCTTCAAAAATACTATGGGCATATTACCTCCGGTTCCTTACCTCCAGTCCTTTGCCTCTAAGGATCCAGACGTCGACGAGGTTATAACCCTTTTAAGAAATTTTATTTTAAGAATTATGTATAGCAAGAAGGGAGTTAGTTAATTGTCGATTTGTATATTTTTCTTGTGATTAATTGTGAATTTGCATAAAATCGTCATATAAATGGAGAGAAACTGTGTAAATGATATGTAATACGATCGAGGACAGTATTATGTATAAAATATCAATTTAAATTTGTAATTGTAGGTGTTAATGTGAGCCACGATGATTGGAGGACAATTCTCAACGGCTTGGGCTGGTTTAAGATGATAATTTTGTATGTAAATGAATGTAAACAGTATTAACTTTCATTTTAACGTGTTTTCTAATGATTGTGAGTGGTTTTGTATTATCTTTGTATGAATTTAATTGTTGACGTATTGTTATCGCACGAGAATCGTCTGTCGGCACTCTTTGTGATGGTATGGATGTTTCTTTGATGCTTACTTAAATGCGCGGAGATGGCGAGCACAGTCAGATGTCGGAAGATTTTTTTTTTTTTGAATCGTCAATCTTTCGTGAGTTTCATCGCTGGAATATTTGTGTATTTGTGCTTTGGTATCTTTGGACGAGTCTATTGGCTTATCCCGGTGTTACTTTATCATGGAGCTCACGGAGAAATAAATATGAAGTGAAAAGTGACTCATCGGTGTTGTTATTTCATGGAACTATTTAATCCATTCAACCGGTAGTTATTTAACTTTTGGGGGAAGGTAGAGCCATCTGGCGGAAAACGACAGCAACCTCTGATTGGAGGGCGAAGTAATTAAAGGTAATCATCATTAACTGACTACAGAACGAATTAGTTAATTGACCAGAGGCGTGACAAGGTGTAGAGCCAGAAAAAAAAGAAATAATTCTCATGAGGCAGACATACTTCATGTGGCGACACTGTTTAACCGACCTCTCGGTCACAGTAAGTAACGTCAGATCAGCCCTCGGCGAGGTGTGGTGTATGCCGATTGAAAAAAGTTGGTATGCTCAAGCAGAGAGTTTTGTCACTGTTGATTGAAAATGTAATGATACATTGACGTCATTGAATTACGTATAATTTCCTTCATGTGGTATTGATATCTTGTTACTTTGTTTCTCTCTATTAAAATGTTACTTGAGGTATAATGCAACGTTTTGCATGGAAATGACACACACCACTGTTTGGTTTATGATCGCTTGTTATTCTAAGCATGCTTTCGTGCCGTTCCGAGCGTTCGATGTGAAAGCTGTCCCTTGTTAAGTTTCAAACCTCCATTCTCCCTTCAGGATGTTATTGAAAAGCAGTTTTGCTGGTAATAATTCAGCCACTAGAGCTTCCAGGATTCGCCAGCTACATGTGAAGTTGACATAACATTCGAATAAATTGAGTTCCGCCGAGGAGTGTTCTCAGCACCTGTGTTCGTGGCGCGAGACGCGAGCCCACCTGTGGTGCGGCCGGCCGCATGCAGTATTAACATAGTGTGGTGAGTAACGAGGTTTAATCTGGCGCGGTGACGCCGTCTGCAGGCGCGGCACGTACCCCGCAGCCGGCCGCCCGCCGCTGATATTGTGCCGGCCTCCTCGCACCTGCCACGCGGGAGCACCACTCCAACGCGATCAGCTCGCCTGCGGTAAATTCCAACGCTTCACTGCTGATGGGATTTTTCTATATTGTTCTCAGTGACTAGGTTTTATCCTCATGAAGGTATCAAACACCCAGTGCACAAAGCTAAGTGGTCCTAAAAATGTAACACCTGTAAAATCAGGATTCGCTACGTATAATCATATATATATACTGATATTATAAATGCCAAAGTAACTCTGTCTGTCTGTTTGTTACGTTTCTTGGGCTAAACGGCTACTCCAATCGTGATGAAATTTGACAAGGAGATGCTATTTGACGTTGGGATGGACATGGGATTCCATAGTCTATATAGACAAGAGCATATTGTCATGAAATTATGAAAACTATCTGAACTGTGAAAGACAAACGCATAATATTTATATGTTTTTGTAATGCGCAACGTTAAAGAGCAATGGCAGCGTAGCGCAGTAGTAACATGCTTGCTTCTTAAGAAAACTCCCGTGTGGCTTCCGGTTCAAACGCCACTAGGAGCAAAAAAATTTATGAATTGTTTTTCATAGTTTGAGCACAGCCTAGGATTTTGTAGTAAGGATACTATGATCTGAAAAATCGTTGGTGATAGAATAGTGCACTAAGCATTTACTTTATTCGGGGTATACTGGTTCCACAGGCAGTTTTTGTATGATCTAATTTAATAATATTATATATGCGATAGTAAGTCTCCGTCTTTTTTTTTTTTACGTTTTGTCCACTATATGTGTATACCAATATACCGAAATACTTTGTATCATTAGGAACGAAATAGGATACTTTTTTGCGATATGAATAAATGAGACAGGTTCGACGGTAGGATGGTATATCGATAGCGTTCCCGTCATATTATGCCGACATATCTTAGGTAACTTTCAGCTTTGTGTATCCAATTCTAGCAATCAAATTCTAAATCCACGCGTACGAAATCACGGGTAACAGCTAGTATATATATATATATATATATATATATATATATATATATATTCTGAAAGGTGTTTTTTCTTGTGATAAGCCACTTATCCTAATTCGTAGCAAAAACCAAAATCGATAAATAAGATATAATTTTAAAGTTAGAGTCTACGCTTTGGTAATATCATAAATTAAGAAAAGAATTATTCGGGATTCGGCCCTTACAGGACAAAAATTCACCGTTTCTTAAAAGCTGTTTTTTTGCAACGAGCAGTTTATCTCCCTTTTAACCTAATCATAATAAATAAATGAGGTACCATTTTAAATAGTGAGGTTTTCGCTTTGGCAATATCATAAATTAAGAAAGGACTTTTTTCGGAATTCATTATTTCCTAAAAGCAGTTTTTGCGATAAGTAGTTTATCTTATTCTATACCAAATAAAAATCAATAAATGAGGTATCATTTGAAAGATTATGGCGTCCACTTTGCTAACATCAAAATATAAGAAAGGTATTGGCCATCACGGTGCCTTGTACGAGCTCCACTGGATGTCCACGTGAATGTTAACCAGAGCATAATTGAGCCGCCGCCAGCTTGCCTCCGTCCCGCAGTACAGGTGTCGGTCCTGGCAGTGTAGGGGTTAGCGCGCTGGTCTCACATTGCAAGGGCCGCCGGTTCGAGTCCGGCCTCGGGCATGGGTGGTTTTAATTAAGTGTTGTGTTCGTCCTGTGCTGTTCTCATTGTAGTGTTAACAATACATAATGAAACCCTGATACAGCAGTTGGAACATAAACAAATTGTAGCTAGCTAAAATGGTCGCAACGACCGAAGGCCATATTTAAAAAAAAAAAAAAAAAAAAAAAAAAAGATTGTTCCCCTGGAAAACGACGGATTCGCACCCTCCCATCGGCTTGATGAAGGAGGTCTCGGGATTCATCAGACATGCAACGATCTGCCACTGCGCCAACGTCCAGTGACGATGGTCACGTGCCCTTTTCAGCCGTAGTTGCCGCTGTCGTGGTGTTAACATTGGCACATACAGGGGTCGTCGGTTACGGAGGCTCACTGTTAGGAGAGCACTGTGTGTTCAGACACACTTGTACTCTGCCCAGCATTAAAGTCGGATGTTAGTTCCTCCACAGTTCTCCTGTCTGTCCTGTTTTACGTCTGCCCAACCTACGACGTTCGACATCTGTAATGAGGGGTAGTCTCCCAGCCCTTCGACGTTTGGACGTGGTTTCACTTGGTTTCGCCACCTGTTGAAGACACTCAACACAGCACTCCTGGAACCCCCGACATGTCGTGCAGTTTCTGAAATGCTCGTGCCGAGTCTCCGAGCCATCACAATCTGCCCTCGGTCAAACTCAGATAGAATCCGCTCATTCCTCATTGAAAACACTGATACTACGAGTACATGCACCGTGCGTGTGTCTGACTAGCAGTCATTCCTCATCAGGTGACGCAGCTATCGCCTGGACGTGTTTATATTGATAGTAGTACTAGGTAGTCATAATGCTCTGGCTGATCAGTGTAAGTCAGCGGTTCCCAACCTATGGGTCGTGACCCATTGGTGGGTCGCGGCGTGTGTTTTGGTGAGTCGCGGAAAAATCGAACTTTTTGCCACAAAAATATATCTTATTGTTTTTGAAAAACAAATACAAAAAAAAATATTTGTGTAGAAAGTGACTTAAGGTTAACATTATCCAGTGTTAACCCTATGTCGATGCCCTTATCAGGAAACAATGCCAGAAATCTCAATGATTGTAAAAGTGTGTTTTTATAATAATTATAAGTATTTTTAATTAACTTTTTAATAAATTACGAGGCGGCTGCACAAAGCATCACTTCATCTAGTTGATGGCTGAAATTCTAGGAATAGTTAAAACTCGAATTGCAAATTAAAATCCCACTGATGTCCCAAGTCATATTTTGGGGGGAAAACGCCTACAAAACGCATTTTAGTGGCTGACTGGTAAGTTCACCATTGTGTTTTCCTGCTCCCAGTCTTCCACATTTTCATACATTTGGGTGCAGTATAACACAATGATAAACCTACCAATCAACCACTAAAATCAGGTCTGCAGGTGATTTCAACCAAAAAGCGACTTGGCAGACCAGTTGCATTTTAATACGCTGATCGAGTTACTTCTAATCGTGGAATTTCAGCAGCCAACAAAATGAGGTGATGGCCTGTGCAACCGCCTCCCGGTCTATAATATGTTTGTTGTTTTATGTATTATCAATTCTTGTTTTTGTTGATAGTATATCCTTTGAACGAAAATTTGCCTTTTCTTAGAATAGAATAGTCGATAGTGTATCGAGGTCATACAACATTTCCCATTCTGACATTAGATAGACTCTTATATTAGGTGGGTCGCGAAATTTTTTTTACTTACAAGTGGGTCGTGTGCCAATAAAGTTTGGGAACCGCTGGTGTAAGTAATAGACCCTTCAGTTCAATATTTCAGTTAAATTGAAAAGTAAGAATTATTTATTAGATCAGAAAAGTAACAAAGAAACAGTTGCTAATAAGTTCTGTAGAACAAAATAAATGGAATTATTTGAAGTAATTTTCTGAGCGCAGCTTAAGCTGGAATGAAAACATTTGTCCACGTTTTATAATGTTATTGATTAATATGATATTTTCGTCCTAGCACGAGTCGACATATGACGTTTCTAATACGACGCTACTATCGCTCTGTGTTGATACTATTCCAGTAAAGCTAAGATATTGCTCAATTGTTTAAACCTGTCGGTCGTTTTGATGATAGCTTGAAGAAAACTTAGGGTCACTTGTTACATCTCAAATTCGACCTTTAGTTGAAGTTTTGTTTAATAAAACTGTTTACTAATATAACTACCCTTAATATACATTACCGAAGATTCATCAAGTGGCAGACCAACCAAAAATATTCGAATTTTGTTTGAAACGACGTCCATCCACAATTTTACAGCGATGGTAGCGTTGTCATATTTTAATAAGATGTGCTCCTTAGTACAAATCAGGCCCATATTTACATACATCAGCAGCTGTAGGGATTGTGTGTTTCTCCATAGTGAATGATGTATTCGTTAAATTCATACCATCAACATTGCCCACGGTAACCCAGAAACGTATTTGGCGGAATTGTAAAAGCGAGTGTGGTGGATGAGCGGTAACGCTCTGGCCTCGCATTCGGGGGAACTCGGGTCGAATCCCAGTCCAGACATCCAGATTTGGTTTTTCCATGGTTTCCTCAAATTACTCCAAGCGAATGCCGAAATACTTCCTTCAAAAGGCCATGGCATAATTCCTTCCAGTTCCTTACCTCCAGTCCTCTCCCGCCTCTAATGACCTCGACGTTGACGAGGCGTAAAAATATAAGCAAAAAAAAAAAATGCGTTGCTTCTATTAGCCACGAAGAGGATTATGATGAGTCGGAAAAGAGAAATATCAAGACATTATCTATTTTTTGCCCTACAGAGGTAACAACAGCTGAACTGTTCTTTAAGTGTAAGTTAAATCAAAAATCTTTTCGTTATAACTTTACAGCTCTATAGTGGAAACAACCGTACAACTGATCTTTCATCAGTGTTATAAAGTAACCTATCCTTGTATTGGGCAGCATTCATAAACTTTGTGGTTCAGTATAGGGGGGGAGGGGGGCAGAAAGTTACGCTGTTGTACGTGGGGAGAGGGGTAAGGGGGAGTTAGAGCCAAGCCACGCAGCTTTTCGTTCATCTTATTTGTCACAGTTAAAATAAGGTACAGAACAGCAAGTGACTATTTATTTACGTCATTTAATTATCTCCGTATGTAATATGCGATAGTCTGACAAGAGAAAACAGCCCAAAATGTATTTTGGTATCAATAGAGAAAAAAACTACGTGTCACGGGTGGGCGGGGGGTTGAGGCAAAAGCCACGTCGAGCTACGTGGGGGAGGGGGGGGGGAAGAGGGTGAGGGAGTTCAAAGCAGGCCAAAATGAAGCTATGTAGTTTATGCACACTCCCTTGTAGCTTTGGAGTTAAGTCACACGTTTACATCTTTTACAGACAGAACTTCAGCTAATGACATATTCATGAACAGTGTTTCCCAACTGTGTGTCGCCTACGTAGGTGCTAACGTGTCGCGGATGCTGTGTTGCAGGTTCTGCGTGGGCGACCGGTTCTACCTGTGCGAGAACAAGATCCTGTGTGAGTACGACTACGAGGAGAGGCTCGTGTTCGCCAACATGGCCTACAACCCGTCCAGCCTGGCGCACATCAAGCGGCATCTACCACCACCGGTTAGTAAAACACTCAACGTTTGGTTTATATGTCTAATGGTCCCGTATGTACCGTATAGTCCAACATGATGACGATGGGTGCTCAGACTTCCGCGGTTGTTGTCGATGATATCATGGTTTTCCGGGTCGAACCGCGTCAATTTATCGAAACCTAACGTTTCGGCCATCATTTTGTGGCCTTCTTCAGAGTACTTCGATAAATTGACGCTGTTCAACCCGGACAACAACGGTAACATGTAGATGCTTTCATCTATACTCTGAAATTCAAACATTTGTGGGTAGTAGAGGGAGCTTTGCTCGAAAAGTAATCTCTATTATGCGCATTCCAATCCCTAATGGCACGATGGAATAAAGAATTTATATAAGCATCAGTACGTCAACAAATTTCTCATATGCCTCCTGTTATTACGACCCAAAAAGATTGGTGGACAAAGTATTTCATCGCATTCATGATGTTCGCATGTTTGCCAATACATCGAAACGAAATCTATATCCGACTGCCTGTAGACAGTACCAGTCCAATCTGTATATCTATTCTGTGAAGCTTTCTTAAGGGCTATGGCAAGTAGTCACAAGTCGAGCGCCTCTTCTCTGTACTTTCTCTACGCTATCGGTCAAGAGTGTTCTGGAGATTCAGTGGTTATGGGGTGCAATGGTGATCGAAACGTCCCCGGTTTGAATCCCGGCTTCGACTGCGATTTTCAAAGGCCCTTAACCTGACCTTCACCCCTGGCACAGCTTGCTGTGTAATGTGAAGTGCGCCAGAGCGCTTCCGTGATTCGTATTCCACGTTAAGCTGGATGTCCCCTACACACGGTAGGATTACCGGGTTAGGGAAGTTGGCCACGACAAGAGATGCATTGCACTGCGAATCGACAACTCTGTCACTTGGCTGCCGAACAGTCCACCAGGGTCTCCTGCTCGACAATGCTGTACTATGATTTAATTTGACTATCTGTCAATCGTTCGCGGGACGGACCCAAAACAGCACGATATGCCAGATGAGGACTCGTTACAATTCTTAAAAATTCGATCTATGAATTGTACTCTAACTCTGACCTACGACCAAAGTTATATTGCTTTTTACAGTTACGTCCAAATACTTCAGGGAATCAACCGTATCAATAACTGAACAGTTTACTTTGTTCTTCTGGGTAAACGGATTATTTTTGTTTGTCATGCGCATTCTCTTGCACATTTAAAATGTGGATTAAGATACCATTCATCGCACCAAATAAAGATAAAGCATACCAAAATCGCTCTTAATTTCTAACCAATCGGCAGAATTCTTTTATTTCCCTATTAATGTTTGCATCACAAGCGAACAATCGCAAGCTACCATGAACGGTATCCCCAAGATCGTTTATAAAAATTAAGAATAGAAGTGATCCTATCAAATTTCCCTGAAGAACGCCAGATGTTTCATCCAGATTAAAAGAGGCTATGCTATCAACAACGATAAACTGGGACTGAACTGTTAGAAAAATTCGTATCTATTTACAAATTTGTTTCGATACTCGTGTTGCTTTGAAGGTCTGGTAACTGTCCTTCAGATACGTTCTAAAACAGTGGTTTGAAGCCTTTTCAAATATACAAACTATCCTTTCCGGTTTTTAACCGACTTCAAAAAAAGGAGGAGGTTCTCAATTCGTCTGTTTTTTTTTTTTTTTTTTGTATGTATGACCTGCGATATATTCACCAATTTTGAACCGATTTAAGTTAAATCTTTTAGTGGATAGGGCATACCTCCAAAGTGATCTCATATGAATTTCATTGAGAAACCACCCCTTCTACCCCCTCCGCCACCTAATTTTTATACAAATCCACATTTTTTATTCGATCTCGATGAAACTTTAGACATATATAGCCAAAAATAAAGAGAAAAATACTGTCAACTTTTGTTTTAAAAAAATTGAACCCCTCTCCCCCTATCCAACCCCTTAATTTTTGCCAATTTTCTTTATTCAAAGCTACAGTCGACACCATTTAACTGATCTCCATTAAAGTTGGCAATTACATGTAGTTTTGCATGGAGAAGGTTTCTGACCAAAAAAATCAAAATAAAAAAACTACCCCTCTCCCATTTACACCCCTTAATTTTATAGAAACCTATATTTCTTATCTGATTTTTACTGAACTTTGCCCATATATTCTTTAAAACAAAGAGAAAAATCCTTTCAATATTTGGTCTTCCAATGTTCAACCCCCCCCTCCTTCCACCCCTTTAATTATTGTCAATGTTCTTCATAAAAAGCTCGACACTCGACACCGTTTGACCGATTGTCATCAAAGTTGGCATATACATGTAATTTTTCATGGAGAATCTGACCAAAAAAATAAATTTAAAAAGCCACCCCTCTCCCTTTTACACCCCTTAATTTTTATACAAACCCACATTTTTTATCCGATTTCGAAGAAACTTTGGACATGTATAGTAAAAAATAAAGAGAAAAATACTGTCAACTTTTGGTTTGAAAAAACTGAAGCCCTCTCACCCTATCCACCCCCTAAATTGATACCAATGTTCTTTATACAATGCTACAGTCGACACATTTAACTGGTCTCCATTAAAGTTGGCATATACATGTAATTTCTCATGGAGAAGGTTTCTGACCAAAAAAAATTAAATAAATAAATAAACCACCCCATGTCTCCCTTTACACCCCTTAATTTTATAGAAATCTACATTTCTTATCTGATTTTTATTGAACTTTGCCCATGTATACTTTAAAACAAAAGAGAGAAATCCTGTCAATATTTGGTTTGCCAATGCTCAACCCCTTTCCTCCTTCAACCCCATTAACTTTTGTCAATGTTGTTTATAAAAAGCTACAGTCGCAATCTTTTGACCGATTACCATGAAAGTTGATGCTTATATGTATTTTTTTCACGAAGAAGGTGTCTGACCAAAAGATCTAAAAACCAGCCCCTCTCCCCATTAAACTGCTTAATTTTTATACACAATCTCAGTTTTTATCCGGTTTAGACAGAACTTAGCAAATTTTTACTATAAAACAAAGAGAAAAATGATGCCAACTCTTGGTTTGCAAAAAATGAAGCCCTCTCCCCTTTTCCACCCCCTTGATTTTTGTCAATTTCTTTTTAGAAAGCTACAGTCGACACCATTTGACCGATCTTTATTCAAGTTGGCACATATATATGTAACTTTTTTATGGATAAGATCTCTGACCAAAAAATAAAAAACTACCCTAGCTCCCCTTCCCTTAATATTTGTACAAAACCCACATTTTGAGTCGATTCGGTGGAACTTCGCATGCGTATACTTTAAGAGAAATAGAAAAAGAAAAATACTGTCCACATAACTTTCACAAAAATGCAAACCCTATGCCCCTTTCTACCCCATTAATTACTGTCAATGTTCTTTATACAAAGCTACCGTTTCTTTCTGATTTTGAAGGAAGTATGCACATGTATACTGCAAAACAAACAGAAACATACTGTCTACATTTGGTTTCGAGAGTCAAAACACCACTCCTTCCTTTCCATCATTTAATCTACCTTTTCTATCCGATTCTGAAGGAAATTTGCACACGTATACTTTAAAACATACAGAACAATTTTGTTTAAATTAGGTTGCTGAAGCCCAACCCCTCTTCCCTTCTACCCCCACCACTCCTAATTTCCAATGTTCTTTATAGATACCCACAGTTTTATCAGATTTCAATGGACCACTGCACAAGTATAGTCTACTTAAAAAAAAACAGAAAAATAGTGTCTACATTCTGTTTACAAAACCCTACCACTCACTCCCTTACCCCATTTAATTTTGGCAAATGTTCTTTACACAAAGCTACAGTTTTTATCTGGTTTCGATGGAAATTTGCACGTGTATACTTTAAAACAAAGAGAAAAATACTGCCCACACTAGCTTTACAAAAACCAAACTACTCTTCGTCTCCACACCCCTTAATTGTTTTTTTTTATACATACCTACAGTTTTATTTGGTATCAATAGAAATTTACACACGTATACTTTAAATCAATCAGAAAAGGCAGTCTACATTTGGTATACAAAAGCTCAATCCCTCTTCTCCTTTACCCTTATCCCTTTTAATTTCCAATGTTCTTTACAAAAATCCACAGTTTTAAATCCAGTCAAAATCAGTTAAGCTATTTTTAAGTCATGGCATAATATTTATAAAATAAATGTGTCGTAATGTCTCAACTTTGATCCCAAGCTTTCACCAATTAAAAATCTATATTTTCTGTGTTATGCCGGAGCAAACAGCTATATTCCAGAGCCAGAAATTTCTGTATGTGGAATGTATTAATGCCCAGATGTTACATGTTTCGGCTATCGAGCAGCAGCTTTAACAGATGTTTTGATAAGATCGAAACATAGCCTGATATTCCTTAACACAACGCCCAATTCACCTCGTTCTGGAAGTGGTTGTGGTATATAAAGACAGAATTCTTGTTTGAAAGCAAGCTCTTTAATCTCTGAGCTACCAGGAAGTTCGCAAAATGGGAACTGCTGCGGCATATTTAAAATACTAAACGAAGTATAATATCACTAAAAATTTAAAAATAAAATAATTGTTTAAAAAAACATAAAAGCCGCCTTCAAAAAGAACACGCTAAAAATTTTAAAATAACTTTATACCTTGATTAGAAGAAAGTAAATATAAATAGACAACATTTTATATTACTTTCATTGAAATTTTGACATTAATTAGTTATTTTTGGAATCGGTGCCAGCGAAAACAAAAAGACAAAAACAATAAGGAATAACAATAATACATAAAAAATCATGTTACTGCTTACCTACAATTAATGCTAGAAACATGTTTCAACAAAACTGAAACATGCAGATGATACGCCGATATTATACTCTGTAAATCGTTTACTTCATGATGCAACCTACCAACTGACATTCTAGCGCCAGAGATATGCCTGGATGACCAATAAGGCCAAGCCACAGATTAAAATACTGTTAATTTGTTTCCCTAAGCTGTCTCCCACAATAACACTATCTGCCTCACGACATGCTGTAAAATATTGGGAATTTTTGTTCGTACTCCCCATTTCGCCTCTAACGCCAAAAGAAGTTCAGTAATTCGATCTTCGCGATGTGACAGCTGGCACCGACTCCAAAAATAACTAATTAACGTCAAAATTTCAATGAAAGTAATGTAAAATGTTGTCTATTTAGATTTACTTTTTCCTAATCAAGGTATAAAGTTATTTTAAAATTTTTAGTGCTTTTTTTTTTTTGAAGGCGGTTTTTATGTTTTTTTAAACAATTATTTTTTAACTCTCAGTTATTAATTGTATGATTGCAATTACGGCTTTGTGATCACTTATTCCCGTTGTCGTTGAAATAAATGTGAATAATTCTGGCCTATTTGTAACAAAGAAATCTAAAATGTTTTCGTTTACCGTTATGAACTGCGTTGGTTCAGTATCTAACTATTCGCGATGGTAGTCAGAGAACGGTTTCACAAACTCCTTTATCCTTGGCATCTGCCGTATATTGTGAAGTTTATTATTCCAGTCTATATAAGGCACGTGGAAATCACCTAGTATTATTGCATGATACAGAAATTGATGAGATGTATTATTTACATTGTTTTTTAACGCCTCGCCAACAGTTGAATTGGCGTCGGGCAAACGGTAGATGGCGCCTATCACAAATTTTGTCTTGGCTATGTGATTTGAATCCATATGATATACGTCATACAAAGTAGCCGCGTATGAGATTGATCTTTCCGGATTTTGGGAAATGTTAGTCAGAGTGCTAACATGGTTTCGAATTCTGTCGTTATTAATAACATTATTGTTCTCGGAGGAGACCTATAGATCTACAACCGAAACAAGAAATATTTTACTTATTTTCGTGGTAGAGATGTAACGTTCGAGCCTTGTATTTTGTACAACACTGTGACCTATTTCATTCACATTCCATGTTCATAGTTCTCTAACTAATTGAACGACATCGACGGAAAGATGCTTTTATGCTGAGTCCTCTGGGTGAGCGGCAACACGTGAGCCTGCCAAATGGAAGACGCGTATTTAAATCCTCGTCCGGGCATTCAGATATCGATTTTCCATGGTTTTCAGAAATCTCACAAGGGGAAAGACGTGTTGGTTTCTTCAAAGGCCATTGCTTAATTTCTTCCTGTTCATTATCCTCAATCCTTGCCGCCTGTAATAACTGCGGCGAGATGTAAAGCCCAAAAAAGGGCTATTTATTCTTTCAGTCTTCCCATTGCTTCAGTTTTGCGTATTAATTGCAAAATGAACCTTTTTTTACGCATCTCAGATATTATACTGACGAAACCTTTTTTTTTTTGTTTTATTCGTACAAGGAAATTCAATAATTAATGGTAAAAAAAATATTCATCTTCTCATATTGTTACTCTTTAACAAATGAAACGAAACCTACGTTCCGCTCGAAGCAAGTACAATACTATCCGGTATTTTGACTGTAGCTAACTAGTCAATATCTTTTTCTATCTTGTATATTACGTGTCTTACAGTTACATCTCTTCCGAAAGTTCTTGTATTGTCCGCTTTCTAGCAACTTACTAAAAACCCAAACTACCTAACAATAATCAGTCAGTTTCTAGCACTGATAATAATTTCACACAGTTTGTGTTGTGAAATATGCTCTATAGAGTTAATGAAGTTCCCTAGTCTCCCTACATAACCAGTTCGCATGGTCGCTGCCATTGGCGATCCAAGGGTTAAAAAAATTTATTTTGCCTAATTCTAAAACATGAACTTACATATACACTCAGCTGAACTTCAAAAGCGCAATAAAACGTCTGAATACCCAGTAGAGCAACAATGAAAATGTGTTATTTTTTTTTATTTTATTAGTATTCGTGTAGTTCCTCGAATACCTCAGAACTACAAAGAAATTTTAAAAGTGGAGTTAGGCTTAACAGAAGCCAATGGATAAATATACAGTAATATCAGCACGTTTTATCACTAAAGCTAGATAACAAAAAGGCTTATTAGGCAAACACGATCTGAAAGATATGGCAGACAATTAATTTGAAAGTAAGTGGTAATGATTCGCCATACTTTTTTAGTTTAAAGTTTACGGCCTCGTCGATATTGTGGTCATTAGAGGCGGTACAGAATTGGTGCAAGGAACAGGGAGGAATTCGGCCATGAGGTTTTGAAGGAACCATCGCGGTATTCATGAAAAACCGAAATCTGGATGCCAGTCGGGGATTTGAACCCACATCCTCCACAAAACTAAGCTCGATCGTTACCGCTCACCGACCACGGTCAATAATGATTCACATTTAAGGTCGACTCGAACACAATTCGGCTTCCACCTTCGCAGTGAAAAAGCCAACACAATGACATAAATATCCATTTTAAGCCTTGTGTGCTCAGGTAATGGAAGGCAAACGTAAGGACATAAACGATCAAAATCATTTATATTTGGTAACTATTTATGAAATTCAAAAACGTATGTAGCCTAATCATCTGTATACGGCAGAGTCAGTACCGTTATCCACCAAAATTACACTTTAATTCTTATTGTAACTGTCTCCCGTGTCTTGTATACAGTGAAATCCTTTTGTTTCCAGAGCACAGATATCAGGTATAAAAATTATTAATGTTTCTCGTAAAATTATTAATGTTTCTCGTAAAATAACTCGTACTCTCCTGACTTCTTCATCATCTTTTGCTTGTAATATACCAAGGATTATGTTGCATTCAGGCATTTTTGGTTTTCAACGCCTTTAAAACCCTTGCTTATGTGTTTTCTCATTCTCGGTTTTTATTTTTTTTATTTTTTTAGTTAAACTGTACTACGCGCATAGCGACTTCAAAAAAGTTACCAAAATTGGAGGTGCTTTCCATGCAATGGATGTGGTAACGTCACCGAATAATCAAAGATGTTGTCGAACAAACCGAATGACAAACAAGCAGACGCCACGATCGATGACGAACATCAAAATATTTGGCATGGTGTTTTACATACACAATAAAAAAAATATTTTTATCTGTCTATTGAACGAATTTTAACAGATATCTGTTTATCTTAATTTCAGATTCAGTAAGAATCATGCAACGAAAAAAATACTGATTCTACGCAATTAATAATAATCATTATTCAGTTATTACTGAATTCCTATTGTAATTTGTAAATATTTTCAAGACCATAATAAAATATTTTCAGAGTATAGAATTGTTAGATTAAAAGTATGTCTCATCTTTTTATGCATAGTCCTTAAAGAAATTTCGCTTCTGGCGTGTAGTCCGAGCACATAATTTTTCTGTTTTTAGTTTGCGTTTCTCTGTATATATCTCCTACTTTTAAGTGCCTTTCACTGTTGCGTTGTGATCCAATGTAGTATTATTATTATTTTGCCTGTTTGCGGTTCATATTCAACATAACAGGTGTCAGATTATACGAATAATGTGTTTTTGTAGTTTTGCCATTAAATGCTTTACAGATTCGTTGACTCCGTTCCCGTCAGGAGTTCTGAAACATAATTTGACTGGAATCATGTGAAACCATCCCTGGATTACAGGAATTCCTCGAATCATTCAACAAAGCATAAACGGCTTACTAGTGTAAGAAATAACTCGCTGACATTTTGACATGTTTCTCCAACATTCTGTTCATATTTTTTACGAGCAGCGGAACAACTTGGTCAGCCATAACAATCAGGCCTGGAATTCTGAAGGCCACGAGTTCATTCCACTAGCCTATACAGAAATGGATTTGCTATGATTTCTTGCAATCACTCCAGCTAAACGCCGTGATGTTTCAAACGGCAATGGCCGAATTTCTCCCCGCTCCTTGTCCCCAATCCTCTCATGACTTCGACTTCTTCATGCCTTAGAGATCTAAGAAAACAAATCTCAGTAACGATGGAAAATTTTGATAGAATTCTTAATATTAAATTTCATTTTACTTTTCTTTATGTTCTAGTTACAACTTCTCACAGCTAGAAGTGTATAACTTAGCCAAGGAACAGTAATATTAATGTTTTCGTGACTGACTTTTTCACCGGAACTGCGTCACAAAGTATATCATTTTCACTTTGGCACTGGTTCGTGTAAAGAGCCAAGGACGATGGTATCTACAGCCAAAAAGCTCCACCTGTTGGTTTAAGTACATGTTACGGGTTTGCGTGCTGAGTGGAGGGAAAAAATCTGCAATCGCTTGTGAAACGAAACTAAAAGCACGATCTTATGCGTTATTTATTTTCTCTCGAACTTTCGGAAGTGAAGGCCGTTTAACAGAATATATTTTCTGGCGTCGTTAAAAAAATGTAATTAAAATGAAGGTCTTGGAGATGGCAAAGATTTGTTGGTCAAAAATGAACTATCTTGAATAAGATAAGTTCGAATATTTCGACCATGTATATCAAATTGTAGTCAGTACTATCTACTGTGTCACTATAGTGCATGTCGGTAATACAAAAATCTTTGTAAATTATTATACAAGGACATTTAACACCAAAATGATGACCAAGAATGCCACCCTTCTTCGAATTTATGGCACACCAGCATGGTTGTTAACTTTTCTACTAAGTACTTTTTTATTTTATTCAGTAGCATAGCGTCTAAAGTCCATTCATTGCTTATCACTTCTGTAAAACAAACTATTTCTCCATTTTGTTCACTAAACTAAGTAGCTTTTAGTCAGCAGGAAATGTTCTTATGGTTTGAAACAATCAATTAATTTTTTATTGTTTAATTTTGCTCTTATGCAAAGAGGTGTCACAATTGATGAAGAATGTTTGGAAACCTTCACAATGCTTCCTTTAGTGAGTTACAAACTTAGATTTAGACTTTTTGCAGAATCGGAATAAAATGATTACACAGATTTAATTCTTAGTGGAATATTTTAAAAACTTCTTGAATGGCTCTACGTTACTCACTGATTTATTAATTCGGAAATTTTTATCTGTATAAATAATTCTTTCGGCATTTTGAAAAAAGAAAGGTGTAATAGATTCGAAATCACACAGTAGTATGGGCAGGAAGTAGTTACCGACCGTTGCATAAAGCCTTTACCGCCGTCCATCCAGTTCTATGTGTTTAATTTATATCGTTTTCCCCATTTGATAATTGCACATCCCAGTACTCAAGAGAGTAACAAAACTTGATTAAAAGCACCAATTTCCATTGACAACGTTGAATTTTTGGCAGTTACTAAAACAGATCAGCGAACAAAGCCGCGGATGAGAGAAATGCTAAAGTGATCTGCGGAATACTATACTTTCTTTTCCTTACCTTCAAACTCGTGACACAGTTGTGGAAGTAAGGTTTCTTGCCTAAATGCATAATTTTCATGCTAGGTTCCCATGACGACATGAATAGATAGAAGGACTGTTTGATGTTTGTGGCCTAAAGATGAACATTAAGAGCAAAATGTTTTATTTGATTTTTATAAATTTGTGTCTTTCCACGTATCAAAGTGCAGGAAACGGTAGCATTTTTTTCTTTTTTTTTAAGTACCATAACGTTACTCATTGGACATAAATAGCAGTGATGAATTTGTAAAAGTTTCTGAAATTCTGTTTACTTCGATCGACGATAACCTTTGTAAACTTATTCTCAATATTTGACGGTAACTAATAATTATAAAAAATATTTCTGACTATTTTATTTTGCAGTAGGCTTTAAAGTGTATGGACTTAGTTCACTAAGTACTTCAAATGCCAGCTTAGTACAGTTTATTTTTTTCATTCAGAGATACCTATCTGTGTAGTGAAGATAGCTGAATATCGCGGCATTTGAAATCTACGTTCACCTGGCACAGGACGGAAGGATGTTGAGGATACGAACAGAAAACGCTTCTCCTATCACAACAAAATGGGCAGAGCACTGGTATACGGTTTAGTTGCTGAACTGGTTAGAAAATTTAGGATCATCGGCATTAATTTTGTAATGAGATACATACAGGAAAAGCTTTTCATATGGTTACTGCACTAATTGTATTTTGAAGATCTTCAGTCGATCTTAACTTTAGCTCTCTGAACTATTCACATCAGAGGCTAGTAATACCAAAATAGCCATACGATTTCTTACTTTCATCGCTTAGGTTAGTTAATGTAGGTAATCAACGGAAATGGAAACTTTTATATTTCAACTAATCTTCACGTTTTTAAGTCCGTTAAAAGTACTTTGGCTTACTGACTCTGTGACATATGTTCGGCAACACAATATACGACACTGAAACCGGAGGGATTACACTCCGGCCTGCTTTCCAGGTGGACGCGGATTCGAATCCCATCTCGGCAAACCAGATTTCTGTTTCCCAAGGTTTCCTAAAATAACTACACTTATTGGCTCCCTTACCTACAAATTGAAGGTTTATAAACAACTGGGTGTTATGGGCCATTTCCTCAATTTCAAATTAAACATTTTTTTACACAGGCATAAAAAATTGAGAATTCTTTATAATTCAACTAAGTCTGAAATCAAGTGTCAGTTTACTGTCATAGTCGTCTATTCCGTCCAATAACTATTCCTTATTACTCTGCCATTAACCATCTATGACTCACCGGAAATATTTGTCTTACTTAAATCAATGCATTCTTCGCTAATTTTCGCGAATAAGTATAGGCGCCCTCCTATGCGCGCCCTCCAATTGCTGTAATTGATAACTCTAACACAGCCCTAGTAAAGTATTGTATTCCACTCTCCTCGTCCATCCGCTTATCTTCCTTCACAATAGATCTAGGTCTTCAAAACCTGTTCTTACTGCCTTCCCAATGCCCAGCGGAGTTTATTATCAGATAATCTGCCAAGACATTTAAATTTTATACCTCCAAAAGCCAATTCACCCTTATGCCATTTACCAATACAAAATCTTCATTCTTTTATTTGTATACACAATAAGTTGCGTCTTTATCACACTCAAATTCATTGCAGTTTGACCAACTCAACAATATATCCTGTTGAGGATTATTTTCACCTGTTGGCGGTCCTCTTTCGTTTTAATTCTGTTATGGAACATTAAGTCACCCGCAACACCCTATATTCCACCTATAAAACAAGTTTGTCCACTGGACGAAAATAGCAGTGATAATACAGCGAAAAATATGTTATTTCCTTATGCAGACAATCGTCACTTTTATTGTGCAATGCAAGACAAGGTGAACAATAATCGTGTGCAAATGTAGAGGTTAGTGCGGTTACCTCCCTCTGCAGGAACCTCGAATTGGGGTCTGCTCTAGGACATGGACATCTTCAATTAGTTGTTCTGCTCATTTTCATGGGTCTACACTACTGGAGCTACATATTCAGATGAATCACAGAAATATGGGAATATAACAAATTATAAAATGACTACATGGTCTGTTTAACAAAAAATAATATTGTAAAAAAAAAAAAAAAAAAAAAAAAAAAAAAAAGTGGACGGTGGGCAATTTCTACAGGTGGGCTGGCGACAAATCTATGAATTCGCGTCATCGATATGCTATGACGTGTTGCGCGTATGATAAGCACGTTGGGGGTGCTTTTTGAAATACACAGTTTTTATCCGTTTTTGATGGAACTTTGCATACGTATATATTAAAACAAATGGAAAAATACTATTTATGTTTGATTTGCAAAAACCTAAACCCTTCCCTTAACTTCTGTCAACGTTATTCATACAAACATTGTTTAATCCGATTTTGATAGTATTTAGCACACACAACAGAATACGGCGGAGTGGTAGCTCAGTCGTTAAGGCGCTTATTTGCGAAAGCTTCTCTCTCCGGTCGCGAGTCCCAATATCATAGTCAGCAGAAATTTTTGGGAGTTACATGAGCCTCGCCGATATCTTCCGTGGTTACGATTCCATGCTAAATTGTAGGTCCCTGAGGAAATGAATTGGTCTTCCTGCCTCTGACGCAATAGCTTGGTAATGTTCGGGGAAAAAATGCACTAATTTATATTTTAGTTTTTGAACTTCTTTAGGCGCGCTGGTCGATGTTTGGATGGGTAAAATTATATGAGTTCTCGTCAGCGACATGCTAATGTTAACAGTATATCTGTAGTGGTCTGGTGGTTCAGTAGTTACGTAAGTTGCCTGAATGAGGAACGAAATGTCCCTGGTACGAGACCCCGTCTCGGGAGGATTTTGATAGACCCTTAACTCGACTTTCACCTCTTGCATAGCTTGCTGTGTAATGTGAAGTACGCCAGAACGCTTCCGTGGTTCGAGTTCTACATTAAACTGTAGGTCCTCTGTACTTGGTGAGGGGGCGTCAATTAATTACGTGAGGTGAAATAGGGGGGGTCCGGTGAAATCTCACCCAATTTCACCAAGGGGAAAGGTGAGGGGGCAAAGGAAACCTCACGTGAGGTTTCGATACTCTTGTCGGAGTGTAGAGCTACAGATGACGCGAAAGTCGATGTTTGGGGGGTATTTCGTCGAAAAGAGAGGGTGTAACCGGCTTCGGAAGGGTGAGACACCTCACATAATTTATGGATGCCCCCTAACACTACCGGGTTTGGTTAAGGTGGGTAAGACAGGGACGGAATGCGCAGCCCCTAGAAACCCTGTCATCAGTTCAATTCAACTACACAGAATTATTATCATTTAGTACATATGTGGCTATAAGTATAACGTGTTGCGTGTGTGTTTTCGATAGATTCAAGTTTTCACTTCTATCGGCAGTCCCCAATCATTTTCAACTTTTTTTTTTAAATTTAACTAAAAAGGGACACGAGCCTCGCATTGAAAGAAGGTACATAGTTACAGGTTGGTCTGCTCAACATGTCTCGTACCGAAAGGAAAAACTCATTTCTGAAATAATAGTTTTAGCACTCAAACTGATTTTTGTTAATAAGAATCATCTTGGTGTACCAACAAATGTTATTCATGAAACACAAAGTTTTGAGTGAGACTTTAGAAACATCTTAAAGTGCTTGGCGATCTAGACAGATCAAT
>CM061920.1:324899939-324993658 GCA_031002005.1 Vandiemenella viatica | reverse complement strand
AGTTTTTCCTTTCGGTACGAGACATGTTGAGCAGACCCACCTGTAACTATGTACCTTCTTTCAATGCGAGGATCGTGTCCCTTTTTAGTTAAATTTAAAAAAAAAAAAAGTTGAAAATGATTGGGGACTGCCGATAGGAGTGAAAACTTGAAGCTATCGAAAACACACACGCAACACGTTATACTTATATAATATATACGTATGCAATGTTCCATCAAAAACGGATAAAAACTGTGTATTTCAAAAAGCACCCCCAACGCGATTATCATACGCGCAACACGTCATAGCATATCGATGACGCGAATTAATAGATTTGTCGCCAGCCCACCTGTAGAAATTGCCCACCCCCCACTTTTTTTTTTTTTTTTACTATATTACCTTTTGATAAACAGACCATGTAGTCATTTTATAATTTGTTATATTCCCATATTTCTGTGATTCATCTGTATATGTAGCTCCAGTAGTGTAGACCCACGAAAATGAGCAGAACGATTAATTGTCGATGTCCTAGAGCAGACCCCAATTCGTGGTTCCTGCAGAGGGAGGTAACCGCACTAACCTCTACATTTGCACACGATTATTGTTCACCTTGTCTTGCATTGCACAATAAAAGTGACGATTGTCTGCATAAGGAAATAACATATTTTTCGCTGTATTATCGCCGCTATTTTCGTCCAGTGGACAAACTTTTTTTACAGGTGGAAGATAGGGTGTTGCGGGTGACTTAATGTTCCATAACAGAATTAAAACGAAAGAGGACCGCCAACAGGTGGAAAGAATCCTCAACAGGATATATTGTCGAGTTGATCAAACTGCAATGAATTTGAGTGTGATAAAGACGCAACTTATTGTGTATACAAATAAAAGAATGAAGATATTGTATTGGTAAATGGCATAAGGGTGAATTGGCTTTTGGAGGTATAAAATTTAAATGTCTTGGCAGATTTTCTGATAATAAACTCCGCTGGGCATTGGGAAGGCAGTAAGAACAGGTTTTGAAGACCTAGATCTATTGTGTAGGAAGATAAGCGGATGGACGAGGAGAGTTGAATACAATACTTTACTAGGTCTGTGTTAGAGTTATCAACTACAGCAATTGGAGGGGGCGCATAGGAGGGCGCCTATACTTATTCGCGAAAATTAGCGAAGAATGCATTGATTTAAGTAAGACAAATATTTCCGGGGAGTCATAGATGGTTGGTTAATGGCAGAGTAATAAGGAATAGTTATTGGACGGGAATAGACGACTATGACAGTAAACTGACACTTGATTTCAGACTTAGTTAAATTATAAAGAATTCTCATTTTTTTATGCCTGTGTAAAAAAATGATTAATTTGAAATTGAGGAAATAGCCCATAACACCCAGTTGTTTATAAAGCTTCAATTTGTAGGTAAGGGAGCCAATAAGTGTAGTTATTTTAGGAAACCTTGGGAAACAGAAATCTGGTTTGCCGAGATGGGATTCGAATCCGCGTCCACCTGGAACGCAGGCCGGAGTGTAATCCCTCCGGTTTCAGTTTCGTATAATTGTGTTGCCGAACATATGTCACAAAGTCAGTAAGCCAAAGTACTTTTAACGGACTTAAAAAGTGAAGATTAGTTGAAATATCAAAGTTTCCATTTCCGTTGATTACCTACATTAACTCTAGCTAACCTAAGCGATGAAAGTAAGAAATCGTATGGCTATTTTGGTATTACTAGCCTCTGATGTGAATAGTTCAGAAAGCTGAAGTTAAGATCGACTGAAGATCTTCAAAATACACTTAGTGTAGTAACCATATGAAAAGCTTTTCCTGTATGCATCTCATTACAAAATTAATGCCGATGATCCTAAATTTTCTAACCAATTCAACAACTAAACCGTATACCAGTGCTCTGCCCATTTTGTTGTGTTAGGAGAAACGTTTTCTGTTCGTATACTCAACATCCTTCCGTCCTGTGCCAGGTGAACGTAGATTTCAAATGCCGCGATATTCAGCCATCTTCACTAGACAGATAGGTATCTCTGAATGAAAAAATAAACTGTACTAAGCTGGCATTTGAAGTACTTAGTGAACTTTTTAAGTTGGTCCATACACTTTAAAGCCTACTGCAAAATAAAATAGTCAGGAAATTTTTTTATAATTATAAGTTACCGTCAAATATTGAGAATATTTTTATTTCTAAGTTTACAAAGGTTATCGTCGATCGAAGTTAACGGAATTTCAGAAACTTTTACAAATTAATCACTGATTTATGTCTGATGAGTCACGTTATGGTACCTAATTTACTTAAGATAATCCTGGTTCTAAAAACAAAAAAACAAAACAAAAAATAGTGAATCATCCACGAAACGAAACCTAAGTAAATCGATTCACTGCAAATTTACTACCGTTTCTTGCACGTTAATACGTGGAAAGACACAAATTTATAAAAATCAAATAAAACATTTTGCTCTTAATGTTCATCTTTAGGCCACAAACATCAAACAGTCCTATCTATTCATGTCGTCATGGGAACCTAGTATGAAAATTATGCATTTAGGAAAGAAACCTTACTTCCACAACTGCGTCACGAGTTTGAAGGTAAGGAAAAGAAAGTATAGTATTCCGCAGATCACTTTAGCATTTCTCTCATTCGCAGCTTTGTTCGTTGATCTGTTTTAGTAACTGCCAAAAATTTAATGTTGCCAATGGAAATTGGTGCTTTTAATCAAGTTTTGTTACTCTCTTGAGTTATCAAATGGAGAAAAAGATATAAATTAAACACACAGAACTGGATGTACGGCGGTAAAGGCTTTATGCAACTGTCGGTAAGTACTTCCTGTCCATACTACTGTGTGATTTCGAATCTATTACGCCATTCTTTTTTCAAAATGCCGAAAGAATTATTTATACACATAAAAATTCCCGAATTAATAAATCAGTGAGTAACGTAGAGACACTCAAGAAGTTTTTAAAATATTCCACTAAGAATTAAATCTGTATAATAATTTTATTCCGATTCCGCAAAAAGTCTAAATCTAAGTTTGTAACTCACTAAAGGAAGCATTGTGAAGGTTTCCAAACATTCTTCACCAATTGTGACAACTCTTTGCATAAGAGAAGAATTAAACAATAACAAAATTAATTGATAGTTTCAAACCATAAGAACATTTCCTGCTGACTAAAAGCTACTTAGTTTAGTGAACAAAATGGAGAAATAGTATGTTTACAGAAGTGATAAGCAATTAATGGACGTTAGACGCTATGCTACTGAATAAAATAAAACAGTACTTAGTAGAAAAGTTAACAACCATGCTGGTGTGCCATAAATTCGAAGGAGGGTGGCATTCATGGTCGTCATTATGGTGTTACATGTCCTTGTATAATAATTTACAAAGATTTTTGTATTACCGACATGCACTATAGTGACACACTAGCTAGTACTGGCTACAATTTGATATAAATGGTCGAAATATTCGAACTTATCTCATTCAAGATAGTTCATTTTTGACCAATAATTCTTTGCCATCTCCAAGACCTTCATTTTAATCACATTTTTTTAACGACGCCAGAAAATATATTCAGTTAAACTGCCTTCACTTCCGAAAGTTCGAGAGAAAATAAATAACGCATAAGATCGTGCTTTTAGTTTCGTTTCACAAGCGATTGCAGATTTTTTCCCTCCACTCAGCACGCAAACCCGTAACATGTACTTAAACCAACAGGTGGAGCTTTTTGACTGTAGATACCATCGTCCTTGGCTCTTTACACGAACCAGTGCCAAAGTGAAAATGATATACATTGTGACGCAGTTCCGGTGAAAAAGTCAGTCACGAAAACATTAATATTACTGTTCCTTGGCTAAGTTACATACTTCTAGCTGTGAGCAGTTGTAACTAGAACATAAAGAAAAGTAAAATGAAATTTAATATTAAGAATTCTATCAAAATTTTCCATCGTTACTGAGATTTGTTTTTCTTAGATCTCTAAGGCATGAAGAAGTCGAAGTCATGAGAGGATTGGGGACAAGGAGCGGGGAGCAATTCGGCCATTGCCGTTTGAAACATCACGGCGTTTAGCTGGAGTGATTGCAAGAAAACATAGCAAATCCATTTCTGTATAGGCTAGTGGAATGAACTCGTGGCCTTCAGAATTCCAGGCCTAATTGTTATGGCTGACCAAGTTGTTCCGCTGCTCGTAATAAATATAAACAGAATGTTGGAGAAACATGTCAAAATGTCAGCGAGTTATTTCTTACACTAGTAAGCCGTTTATACTTTGTTGAATGATACGAGGAATTTCTGTAATTCAGGGATGGTTTCACATGATTCCAGTCAAATTACGTTTCAGAACTCCAGACGGGAACGGAGTCAACGAGTTTGTAAAGCATTTAATGGCAAAACTACAAAAACACATTATTCGTATAATCTGACACATGTTCTGTTATGTTGAATATGAACCGCAAACAGGCAAAATAATAATAATACTACATTGGATCACAACGCAACAGTGAAAGGCTCTTAAAAGTAGGAGATATATACAGAGAAACGCAGACTAAAAACAGAAAAATTATGTGCTCGGACTACACGCCAGAAGCGAAATTTCTTTAAGCACTATGCATAAAAAACATGAGACATACTTTTAATCTAACAATTCTATACTCTGAAAATATTTTATTATGGTCTTGAAAATATTTACAAATTACAATAGGAATTCAGTAATAACTGAATAATGATTACTTTATTATTAATGGCGTAGAATCAGTATTTTTTCCTTTGCATGATTCTTACTGAATCTGAAATTAAGAAAAACAGATATCTGTTAAAATTCGTTCAATAGACAGATAAAAATACTTTTTTTTATTGTGTATGTAAAATACCATGCCAAATATTTTGATGTTCGTCATCGATCGTGTCGTCTGCTTGTTTGTCATTCGGTTTGTTCGACAACATCTTTGATTATTCGATGACGTTACCACATCCATTGCATGGAAAGCGCCTCAATTTTGGTAACTTTTTTGAAGTCGCTATGCGCGTAGTACAGTTTAACTAAAAAAATAAAAAAAATAAAAACCGAGAATGATAAAACACATAAGCAAGAGTTTTAAAGGCATTGAAAAACTAAAAATGCCTGAATGCAACATAATTCTTGGTATATTACAAGCAAAAGATGATGAAGAAGGCAGGAGAGTACGAGTTATTTTACGAGAAACATTAATAATTTTTATACCTGATATCTGTGCTCTGGAAACAAAAGGATTTCACTGTATACAAGACACGGGAGACAGTTACAATAAGAATTAAAGTGTAATTTTGGTGGATAACGGTACTGACTCTGCCGTATACAGATGATTAAGGCTACATACGTTTTGAATTTCATAAATAGTTACCAAATATAAATGATTTTATCGTTTTATGTCCTTACGCTTGCCTTCCATTTCCTGAGCACACAAGGCTTAAAATGGATATTTATGTCATTTTGTTGGCTTTTTCACTGCGAAGGTGGAAGCCGAATTGTGTTCGAGTCGACCTTAAATGTGAATCATTACTGACCGTGGTAGGTGATCGGTAACGATCGAGCTTAGTTTTGTGGAGGATGTGGGTTCAAATCCCCGACTGGCATCCAGATTTCGGTTTTTCATGAATACCGCGATGGTTCCTTCAAAACCTCATGGCCGAATTCCTCCCTGTTCCTTGCACCAATTCTGTACCGCCTCTAATGACCACAATATCGACGAGGCGTAAACTTTAAGCTAAAAAAGTATGGCGAATCATTACAACTTACTTTCAAATTAATTGTCTGCCATATCTTTCACATCGTGTTTGCCTAATCAGACTTTTTGTTATCTAGCTTTAGTGATAAAACGTGCTGATATTACTGTATATTTATCCATTGGCTTCTGTTAAGCCTAACTCCACTTTTAAAATTTCTTTGTAGTTCTGAGGTATTCGAGGTACTTCACGAATACTAATAAAATAAAAAAAAATAACACATTTTCATTGTTTCTCTACTGGGTGTTCACACGTTTTATCACGCTTATGAAGTTCAGCTTAGTTTCTATGTAAGTTCATGTTTTAGAATTAGGCAAAATAACATTTTTTAACCCTTGGATCGCCAATGGCAGCGACCATGCGAACTGGTTATGTAGGGAGACTAGGGAACTTCATTAACTCTATAGAGCATATTTAACAACACAAACTGTGTGAAATTATTATCAGTGCTAGAAACTGACTGATTATTGTTAGATAGCTTGGGTTTTTAGTAAGTTGCTAGAAAGCGGACAATACAAGAACTTTCGGAAGAGATGTATCTGTAAGACACGTAATATACAAGATAGAAAAAGATATTGACTAGTTAGCTACAGTCAAAATACCGGATAGTATTGTACTTGCTTCGAGCGGAACGTAGGTTTCGTTTCATTTGTTAAAGAGTAACAATATGAGCATATAAATATTTTTTACCATTAATTATTGAATTTCCATGTCCAAATAAAAAAAAAAGTTTCGTCAGTATAATATCTGAGATGTGGATGCGAAAAAGAATGATTCATTCTGCAATTAATACGCAAAACTGAAGCAATGGGAAGACTGAAAGAATAAATAGCCCTTTTTTGGGCTTTACATCTCGCCGCAGTTGTTAGAGGCGGCAAGGATTGAGGATAAGGAACAGGAAGAAATTAAGCAATTGCCTTTGAAGAAACCAACACGTCTTTCCCCTTGTGAGATTTCGGAAAACCATGGAAAATCGATATCTGAATGCCCGGACGAGGATTTAAATACGCGTCTTCCGTTTGCCAGGCTCAAGTGTTACCGCTCACCCAGAGGACTCAGCATAAAAGCATCTTTCCGTCGATGTCGTTAAATTAGTTAGAGAACTATGAACATGGAATGTGAATGAAATAGGTCACAGTGCTGTACAAAATACAAGGCTCGAACGTTACATCTCTACCACGAGAATAAATAAAATATTTCTTGTTTCGGTTGTAGATCTATAGGTCTCCTCCCAGAACAATAATGTTATTCATAACGACAGAATTCGAAACCATGTTAGCACTCTGATTAACACTTTCCAAAATCCGGAAAGATCAATCTCATACGTGGCTACTTTGTATGATGTATATCATATGGATTCAAATCACCTAGCCAAGACAAAATTTGTGACAGGCGCCATCTACCGTTTGCCCGACGCCAATTTAACTGTTTTTATTTAAATTGAGTATAAACACTTGCTGCTTACCACGGGACTGGAAAAGTGCAATAGTAGTACCGGTACATAAGGGAGGGGTGAAAAATAGAGTTGAGAATTACAGGCCAATCAGTTTGACATCAGTGGTAGGTAAATTAATGGAAAGATTGATATGCAACCACATCAGAAATATATGTGAGGAACGTAAGTGGTTTTCAAGTAGGCAACATGGTTTCAGGCAAGGATATTCATGCGAATCTCAGTTGGTGGGATATATGCAAGATATTTCAGATGAAATGGACAAGGGAGGCCAAATTGATAGTGTAGCACTAGATCTGTATAAGGCGTTTGACAGAGTAAGCCATAAAATGGTAGTAAATAAGGTAAAAACCATTGGAGTGGATAAGAAAGTCATTTGCTGGGTAGAAGAATTTTTAAAAGGTAGAAAACAGAAAGTTAGGGTAGGAAATGTAGTATCAAAAGAAGTTGAAATAAAAATGTGTGTGCCACAGGGTAGCGTATTGGGACCATTGCTATTCATTATTCTAATGAATAATTGTGTTGATTGTTTACTATCTGAAATTAGATTGTTTGCAGATGACATAATGCTGTATAAAAGAATCAAAACGATAGAGGATTGTAAACAGTTGCAGGGCGTACTGGACATGGAATGAAGATAAATGCAAAGAAGAGTCAGCTTATTAGAAACACAAATAAAAAACAAAAGGTTAATTATGAATATAAGGTGGGGAAAGAATTGCTTGCTGAAGAGTTGAAATGTAAATATCTTGGAATTATAAGAACGAAGTCTTTCTCGGCGTTGAGAATGTATAAACTGCTCTCGGGTGACTAGCAGTTTATACATCTTGGAATTACTTTTGATAACAAACTTAACTGGGCAGGACACATAGGACAGGTGGTAGGAAAAGGTTTCAAAGTTCTGCACTTGTTGGAGAGAGTGAAGAGGGGATGTACGAGAGAAGTCAAGGAATTGGGTTACAAAACTGTGGTGAGACCATTGTTCGAATATGGTAGTGTAGTATGGGACCCTCATTTTACGTATCAAATACAGGAGTTGGAGAGGGTGCAAAAATGGGTTGCTAGATTTGTTTCTGGAAATTATCGCAGAATGCAATCAGTGACGGATATGATAAAGGAGCTAGAATGGGATTCATTGCAAGACAGGAGGAGGATGAGGAGGCTCATGGGAGTGTACAGGGCATATACTGGCGATGAGGCATGGAAAGATATTGCAATAGGTATGAAAAGTAGTGCATGGAAGGGAAAAGATGACCATGACCACAAGCTGGCACTCGATTTCAGGCACAAGGGTGTAGGAAGATTCTCTTTTTTAGGTAAGGGTGTCAGGGATTGGAATGAGTTACCAAGAGAAATGATGAATAATTTACTGAAAACTTTCAAAGAATTTAAAGATAAAATTTGTAGAGGGCAAATGTAGGTAGGTGCAGGATAGGGGGAAGATGGGTGTGTAGGGAAATTGCCACCGGAGCCTGTGCTCCATTGCAATTAAATTAAATTAAAATTAAAAAACAATGTAAATAATACATCTCATCAATTTCTGTATCATGCAATAATACTAGGTGATTTCCACGTGCCTTATATAGACTGGAATACTAAACTTCACAATATACGGTAGATGCCAAGGATAAAGGAGTTTGTGAAACCGTTCTCTGACTACCATCGCGAATAGTTAGATACTGAACCAACGCAGTTCATAACGGTAAACGAAAACATTTTAGATTTCTTTGTTACAAATAGGCCAGAATTATTCACATTTATTTCAACGACAACGGGAATAAGTGATCACAAAGCCGTAATTGCAATCATAAAATTAATAACTGAGAGTTAAAAAACCGGAAAGGATGGTTTGTATATTTGAAAAGACTTCAAACTACTGTTTTAGAACATATCTGATGGACAGTTACCAGACCTGCAAAGCAACACGAGTATCGAAACAAATTTGTAAATAGATACGAATTTTTCTAACAGGTCAGTCCCAGTTTATCGTTGTTGATAGCATAGCCTCTTTTAATCTGGTTGAAACATCTGGCGTTCTTCAGGGAAATTTTATAGGATCACTTATATTCTTAATTTTTATAAACGATCTTGGGGATACCGTTCATGGTAGCTTGCGATTGTTCGCTTGTGATGCAAACATTAATAGGGAAATAAAAGAATTCTGCCGATTGGTTAGAAATTAAGAGCGATTTTGGTATGCTTTATCTTTATTTAGTGCGATGAATGGTATCTTAATCCACATTTTAAATGTGCAAGAGAATGCGCATGACAAACAAAAATAATCCGTTTACCCAGAAGAACAAAGTAAACTGTTCAGTTATTGATATGGTTGATTCCCTGAAGTATTTGGACGTAACTGTACAAAGCAATATAACTTTGGTCGTAGGTCAGAGTTAGAGTACAATTCATAGATCGAATTTTTAAGAATTTTAACGAGTCCTCATCTGGCATATCGTGCTGTTTTGGGTCCGTCCCGCGAACGATTGACAGATAGTCAAATTAAATCATAGTACAGCATTGTCGACCAGGAGATCCTGGTGGACTGTTCGGCCGCCAAGTAACAGAGTTGTCGATTCGCAGTGTAATGCATCTCTTGTCGTGGCCAATTTCCCTAACCCGGTAATCCTACCGTGTGTAGGGGGCATCCAGCTTAACGTGGAATACGAATCACGGAAGCGATCTGGCGCACTTCACATTACACAGCAAGCTGTGCCAGGGGTGAAGGTCAGGTTAAGGGCCTTTGAAAATCGCAGTCGAAGCCGGGATTCAAACCGGGGACGTTTCTATCACCATTGCACCCCTTAACCACTGAATCTCCAGAACGCTCTTGATCGATAGCGTAGAGAAAGTACAGAGAAGAGGCGCTCGACTTGTGACTACTTGCCATAGCCCTTAACAAAGCTTCACAGAATAGATATACAGATTGGACTGGTACTGTCTACAGGCAGTCGGATATAGATTTCGTTTCGATGTATTGGCAAACATGCGAACATCATGAATGCGATGAAATACTTTGTCCACCAATCTTTTTGGGTCGTAATAACAGGAGGCATATGAGAAATTTGTTGACGTACTGATGCTTATATAAATTCTTTATTCCATCGTGCCATTAGGGATTGGAATGCGTATAATAGAGATTACTTTTCGTGCAAAGCTCCCTCTACTACCCACAAATTTTTGAATTTCAGAGTATAGATGAAAGCATCTACATGTTACCGTTGTTGTCCGGGTTGAACAGCGTCAATTTATCGAAGTACTCTGAAGAAGGCCACAAAATGATAGCCGAAACGTTAGTTTCGATAAATTGACGCGGTTCGACCCGGAAAACCAAGATAACATCGACAACAACCGCGGAAGTCTGAGCACCCATCGTCATCATGTTGGACTATACGGTACATACGGGACCATTAGACATATAAACCAAACGTTGAGTGTTTTACTAACCGGTGGTGGTAGATGCCGCTTGATGTGCGCCAGGCTGGACGGGTTGTAGGCCATGTTGGCAAACACGAGCCTCTCCTCGTAGTCGTACTCACACAGGATCTTGTTCTCGCACAGGTAGAACCGGTCGCCCACGCAGAACCTGCAACACAGCATCCGCGACACATTAGCACCCACGTAGGCGACACACAGTTGGGAAACACTGTTCATGAATATGTCATTAGCTGAAGTTCTGTCTGTTAAAGATGTAAACGTGTGACTTAACTCCAAAGCTACAAGGGAGTGTCCATAAACTACGTAGCTACATTTTGGCCTGCTCTGAACTCCACTCCTCCCCCTTCTCGTAGCCCTCAACCCCTGCTCCCTGCCCACCCGTGACAAGTAGCTATTTTCTCTATTGATTCCAAAAGACATTTTGGGCTGTTTTCTCTTGTCAGACTATCGCATATTACATACTGAGATAATTAAATGACGTAAATAAATAGTCACATGCTCTTCTGTACCTTATTTTAACTGTGACAAATAAGATGATCGAAAAGCTGCGTGGCTTGGTTCTAACTCCCCCTTACCCCTCTCCCCACGTACAACGGCGTAACATTCTGCCCAACTCCCCCCCTCCCCTATACTGAACCACAAAGTTTATGAATGCTGCCCAATACAAGGATAGGTTACTTTATAACACTGATGAAAGATCAGTTGTACGGTTGTTTCCACTATAGAGCTGTAAAGTTATAACGAAAAGATTTTTGATTTAACTTACACATAAAGAACAGTTCAGCTGTTGTTACCTCTGTAGGGCAAAAAATAGATAATGTCTTGATATTTCTCTTTTCCGACACATCATAATCCTCTTCGTGGCTAATAGAAGCAACGCAGTTTTTTTTATTTATTTTTTCTTATAGTTTTACGCCTCGTCGACGTCGAGGTCATTAGAGGCGGGAGAGGACTGGAGGTAAGGAACGGGAAGGAATTAGGCCATGGCCTTCTGAAGGAAGTATTTCGGCATTCGCTTGGAGTAATTTGAGGAAACCATGGAAAAACCAAATCTGGATGTCTGGACTGGGATTCGACCCGAGTTCCTCCGAATGCGAGGCCTAGCGTTACCGCTCATCCACCACACTCGCTTTTACGATTCCGCCAGAGACGTTTCTGGATTACTGTGCGCAATGTTGATGGTATGAATTTAACGAATACATCATTCACTATGGAGAAACACACAATCCCTACAGCTGCTGGTTTATGTAAGTATGGGCCTGATTTGTACGAGTACTAAGGAGCACATCTTATTAAAATATGACAACGCTATCATCGCTGTAAAATTGTGGATTGACGTCGTTTCAAACAAAATTGGAATATTTTTGGTTGGTCTGCCACTTGATGAATCTTTGGTAATGTATATTAACGGTAGTTATATCAGTAAACAGTTTTATTAAACAAAACTTCAAGCAAAGGTTGAATTTGAGATGTAACAAGTGACCCTAAGTTTTCTTCAAGCTATCATCAAAACGACCGAGAGGTTTAAACAATTGATCAATATCTTAGTTACCTTTACTGGAATCGTATCAACACAGACCGATAGTAGCGTCGTATTAGAAACGTCATATGTCGACTCGTGCTAGGACGAAAAAATCATATTAATCCATGACATTATAAAACGTGGACAAATGTTTTCATTCCAGCTTGTAATGTCCTACAGAGCACGTCGGCTCGCCGGCGCGGAGGTGTGCTGCCCAACACTGTGTGTATCTGAGGGCCAGTCGATGATAGAAGGCAGACGCCTGTCCCCAGAGACATGTTTGGTCTGGCGAAGGGGCGCGGGACACAGACCGCCCTCTCTTCTCGCGATATTTTGTTTTTTCTGGGGGGCTTGCCGTATGTGGGGCAGTGTGTGGGACAGCCAGAGGATGGAGGGGATGGCATCTACTCCTCCGAGGTGGTTCTTTTGCTATGTTCTATGTCGTCGGGAGTGTGGAGAACGTTGCTGGACGCCCGAGAGCAAGGTTGTGTGCAGTGGCTGCTGCTACAAGTGATAAACGGAGGGAGCTGTGTGTATCAGCCGGTCGCGCTGGTCAAACCCCGGCCGACGACGCCGCCGCCGCCGCCGAGACCAGTGTCCTGCCGGGTAATGTGTACCGCCTGCTGATATAGAGACATTCTGCAATATCTCAAAACCCTGGAAACTGCCCTGAGAGACTCATGCCAGAATTAAAGAGCTATTAGCCTGGGTGCCTATCATATGTTTGCCATACATTTGTGATCTTGAAATGACAACTATTTTGTCTTAATGAATAAATTCATTTTCTTTTAATGTGAACCCATTTCTTTTGTGTGACCCCCTGAGAATTGTCATGTGAAGAGCCCATTATCAATATCATTTAATTAAAGTAAATTAACTTTGCTACTTTTGTAAGCTGGCACCATACAAGGTGTTTTTCAAATCAAAACTAATACCACGGCCAACGAGATATTATAACATGGCGCCCAACCTGTGGCCTGACTGTTTGAGATGTTGCAAACGTTTCGTTTTAGCGAGTAGAACTCTCTATGTGTTTTTCAGCATTTTTGCGGTGTGGCAGTGATAGCAGAGGTCCAGCATATACAACGTATAATGATAAGATTGATTATGTGTAATATTTGTTATTTGTAACAGCAGAGGACTCCTCTGGGCATCCCGAGCAAGGTGATTATCTGTTCACGTGTGTGATATTGAACAGCTGTTTGTTTACGTTTCATGGGTTGTTGAGGTATATGAAACGAAAACTACGTTGCATAAATTGTTGGTCAATGGTGGAAGAAGATGTAAAGTGATGGTCTTTGGTTACGTTCGAGTTGTCCTTTTGTTTGTACTTGTTTGTTGGTTTTGATGGTTATTCTGTTGTTGGAAAATGTTTGGAGGCTAGGGAGGTAAGATTTTCACAGCATCTCAGCGTCGGAAAATTATGCTTGTTTTTGCCGGTCTTCTGTGACGAGTGTGGTTTTTTATAAACTTTTCTTGCTTGTCGTGCTTTTAGAATGCCCCGAGCATCTATGCTCTGCATAATTGAGTTTTGTGCGTTTTAGCGTTCATTCCATCAATAATTGTGCGTTTGAGAATTTGTGGATGCTTCTCGTGGATGTGCCGGTATAAATATTGAATTGTGGGAGGAAAAGTATGGTGTAATTTTAGTTTTACGTAGTCTCTAAATTTTCTATTGCTTTTGAGTGCTTGCTAGTTTTACTGAATGAGATTGAGGTCCGGAAATCTACTGGAATGGCCTAAAATTACAATCCGTCAGAGCCAAAAGAGCGTGGATTCGCGATGGAGGGAAATTGCGATCACTTAGTTGACAACGCCATGGTTTGAAGTGTTGAGCAAACCATTCAGCAGACAGCCAGTAAATAAGGCTTTACTAGTTTTCCTCCCACCGCAGAAACGAGCAAACGGTTTGTATCGACACCGGAAAATCACGCTAGCAAAATGGTGACGCCACAAGATATTTTGCTAATGTTACAGCAACTGCTGCGTCCCATTAACGAGGAACAAAAGAAAACTAATGAGCAATTGTCGGCGTTCAGGGAGGAATTGACGGCCGCGATGGAAAAAGGGGTAGGCGAAATTAAGGATTCGGTGCAATCGCTACAAATGGCGCAGAAAACGTTAAGCAGAGCTGTTGACCGTACTAAGGAGCAGGTGTTGGAGGTACAAAGACGCGCGTCGGAAATAGGTCAGGAGACGGAAGAAAGGAGTAACATGTTGGAAACGCGTGTCGAGGAAATTGAGAGGAGCCACAGTGCGGATTTGACCCAACTCGGAGAAGAGATGAGTCAAATTCGCGTGAGCGTTGCAAAGCTGAAAACAGAGCGCGAAACGCATGAGAGTTTTTCGATGAAACAGACAAATAAACAGCGGGACATCCTTATGTCGGCGTGTTCGGAATCGGTAAGAACGGACAGACAGACCAAACCATCGAAAATGCCAACTGTCGGACACGAAAGACGAGATCTGCGATATTTGTGCATATTTGGACAGGCGGGAACAAATGCCGAACACCTGTTCCAGGTCGAAGGCCTCAAGAGAGTGCCAGGCGGCGAGCGATGTTTTCCGAACGCATGCTACCCTCTGAGCAGGACGCTTTTTTGTGACTGTGTGAGCGAAACGCAGCTGGGGTGTGATTATGAGCGGTATGTGGGAGGTTTCGAAGATAGAAATTGTTGCGGAGAACTGAGAGGCGAAATTAGTGCTAAATTCATGCACAGTCAATCAGTGTACTGTGCTGAGAGGAAAGAATTAGCTGAGAATTTCCGAAGCACAAACGCCAGCGATAAGTATGAGTTTTGGATGTGCGTGGTACACGGAAGGCTCAAAACGGGAGCTAACTAGGCTTAGCCCCTACCCGAAAAAAAAGAGACTTGGTTTGGACCGCAGACATACCCAAGGATATGAAGTGGAGAATAATTATGGTAATAAATAAGTATAATGTTAGTGTCATATAGTGGATAGTATGCAGAAGTGTGTTAGCGAAGGAAGAAAAAAAATGCGATTCTCCCCAATGGACGGAAAGTAAATCCTGGTAGCATCTGAGAGTTGCGAGAGGAGGGATTTTGGTTGTAGTTGAAGATTACCTGAGCCATTAAAACAGTTGAATTGATTTGGTACGTGGGATGGAATTGAAGAACAGTCACTGCGTGTGGAGAATGCTAAGATGCGATGATTGATGTCAGGCGAGAAGGAAATAGTTTTTAACGATTGTGGGAACGAATATGAGATGGTACGTCATTTTTCTTTGCTAAACTTCTCTGGTTGCTCTTGTGAGGAAGTTGCTGAATACTTGGTGGACCTAATTTTCCAGACATTTGAAAGTTGTTGGTGGAAGTTTTGACGTTGGTCGAGTTAAAAAAATAAATAAAGGAAAGGTATTTTTGAGAGTCAGTTGTAGCCAGAGCGGCACTGATGTATGGAGAGCACTTACAATGGAGTAAAGGAGTCAGTGGATGAGTCCCAATTTGTATTTGCATTTTCCTCGTGCGAAGGACAAGGGTTTAAGGTGAAGAGACAACGGACGTGCATGGATTGGAAGGTTTCAGACATTCCTTTTGGCAACGGATAGAAGGCCAAGGACGAATGAGCATAAGCAGTCCGGTTGTCGTTTAATTAATATGTTGGTAGTAGGTCGTGGAAGTTTCATATGAAGGACTAGGTAATTATCCCCTGGGGCTCCGTTAATTTGTGCTTGAGGTGGTGGAAGAGTGCCGAGTCTGGTATAACAATGTTTTGTACACTCTGGATTTTTTTCATGATAGCGGTAAGCGGGAATAGGGTCGTTCCACCTAGTCAAACCAGCATCATGTTTCTCCAGCGGATATTTCGTTCACTGACATCACTCCTTTGTTTTGAGAGTCGTCTGTTAGCAAAGTAATTTTGCCGTTCGAAAGAGATAATTCATTATAGGTGAGAGAATAGGGAAACGCAAATCCCAGATAGAGATTGTCGTTGAATTCTGCATATTAGTGAAGATATTCTTACTTGTGTCCAAGCGGAGTTACTTCTTCAGCATTTGAGATTTTTTTTTGGAGAAAAGTGTGGTTTTGTAAGGTAGGGAATTAAGTTCGATGTTTAAGTGGAGTTATTTCTATCGGCGCCAGACAGGACGCGATATCTTAATTTAGATGAGGATGGCTGCGAGTTATACATTGTTAAAGTTTTCCCGTGCGATTTCTCCAAGAGCAGTTTTTTCCTCTCGGTGTTAGATATCACGCTAGTGATTTGATAGGGTGACGAACTTCTTATGGTTATGTATGCAGTATTCAGTGTGTAGGCATATTCTGCATGGTATAATATGCTGTTTTTTTTATGCTAGGTTAATGAGGCTGTGGATTTGGTAGAATACTAGTAGTTACTTTCTGAGAGTTAGGGATATGGAGTAGGTTTGTGGTCGCAAGGTGGCAAGGCTACCTTAGTGAAGGTGGACAACGTTGAGGTAGTGGTACACCAAGTTCTCTAAAGTGTCTGTTGTGACATTGGTCATGTGGTCGATATGAGGAATAGGTCGATGAACCATGGCTTTCGAATTAGGAGCCGAAGCATAAGAGTGTGGGTTGTTTTGAAACTGGGAGTGTCAGCTGAGGCAGAGAGTGTCCTTGACTTCACCGGGGTGCAGGGACCTGAGCTCCATCTGGTTGGAGGCAGGCGCCTTACCATCTGCGTGAAGGTGGCTGTTTGTTATGAAGTCGGTTCTGCTCTACAGGGAAGCGTTGCGACTGTAAATTCTGTTAGTTGCAAGGAGTGTTGTACTCATGAAGAGAATACAGTATGCCGACCCCTCGTTTTAGTTTAGTTATTGTCAGATGAAGTTTGAAAATTTTCAGTTTTTATGGAGAATGAAAGCTGTTTTTAGGGGTATAAGTAGTCTATTTGGAAAATAGTGGTTGGGTTTAGGGTTCTTAATCATTACTGGGTGGCCCTGATTCATTGCTCACTTATATTCGGACACAATGGTTTTCTCTGTTTGGTTATATGGGCATTGTGGACGATAAAGATTTGCCTTTATGTCATGGCTTTGTGATTTTTTTTAATATTAATCCTTCTGCATTTTTGCACTCTCATTTGTAATTTGGTTAACAAAGAGTACAGGAAGGATGATTTGTGAGGCCACAATCTGGTAGAATTAATTTTTTTGAGCCACTGTGTGCTGGTATTTTATATGTATTGTTAATGTAATATCTGTAACCATCAGAAAGGCTGGATAACGGCACAACGATGTATTTTCTGAGACTATAGTTTCTTAGGATTAAGTTTTTTTCTGAACACTGTGTGTTATTGTTTAGAGGTTGTGTACTGTTTAAGTTGTATCTGTAGCCATAAGATAGGCTGGACCCAACTGGTATCATTTACGCCATGCCCATTGTAATGAATGTCACGGAGAGAGTTTCATGCTTGTAGCGGAGCGCAGTGTAAGATCGAGTAGTCACTGCAGTGGTTTGACCAATGAGACAATCCGCATGACTTTTCAGCAGAGGGAAGTTTCGAAATGGGTGGTTTTTATCAAGGTATTGTATGACTCGGACAAACGATAGGTTGAAGAGACAGTTCTGGCTAAAGAGCGTGAGGATGAAATGTTTCGGGACAAAGTGAGAGGATATGTCACAAGGACTGAATGAAAAATTTGAACTTTAAATAGGAAATTTCAAATTTTTGTGGAGGTGGCAGTTGAAGTTGTAATGTCCTACAGAGCACGTCGGCTCGCTGGCGCGGAGGTGTGCTGCCCAACACTGTGTGTATCTGAGGGCCAGTCGATGATAGAAGGCAGACGCCTGTCCCCAGAGACATGTTTGGTTTGGCGAAGGGGCGCGGGACACAGACCGCCCTCTCTTCTCGCGATATTTTTGTTTTTTCTGGGGGGCTTGCCGTATGTGGGGCAGTGTGTGGGACAGCCAGAGGATGGAGGGGATGGCATCTACTCCTCCGAGGTGTTTCTTTTGCTATGTTCTATGTCGTCGGGAGTGTCGGAGAACGTTGCTGGACGCCCGAGAGCAAGGTTGTGTGCAGTGGCTGCTGCTACAAGTGATAAACGGAGGGAGCTGTGTGTATCAGCCGGTCGCGCTGGTCAAACCCCGACGACGCCGCCGCCGCCGCCGACCAGTGTCCATGCCGGGTAATGTGTACCGCCTGCTGATATAGAGACATTCTGCAATATCTCAAAACCCTGGAAACTGCCCTGAGAGACTCATGCCAGAATTAAAGAGCTATTAGCCTGGGTGCCTATCATATGTTTGCCATACATTTGTGATCTTGAAATGACAACTATTTTGTCTTAATGAATAAATTCATTTTCTTTTAATGTGAACCCATTTCTTTTGTGTGACCCCCTGAGAATTGTCATGTGAAGAGCCCATTATCAATATCATTTAATTAAAGTAAATTAACTTTGCTACTTTTGTAAGCTGGCACCATACAAGGTGTTTTTCAAATCAAAATAATACCACGGCCAACGAGATATTACAAGCTTAAGTTGCGCTCAGAAAATTACTTCAAATAATTCCATTTATTTTGTTCTACAGAACTTATTAGCAACTGTTTCTTTGTTACTTTTCTGATCTAATAAATAATTCCTACTTTTCAATTTAACTGAAATATTGAACTGAAGGGCCTATTACTTACACTGATCAGCCAGAGCATTATGACTACCTAGTACTATTTTCAATATAAACACGTCCAGGCGATAGCTGCGTCACGTGATGAGGAATGACTGCTAGTCAGACACACGCGCGGTGCATGTACTCGTAGTATCAGTGTTTACAATGAGGAATGAGCGGATTCTATCTGAGTTTGACCTAGGACAGATTGTGATGGCTCGGAGACTCGGCGCGAGCATTTCGGAAACTGCACGACTTGTCGGGTGTTCCAGGAGTGCTGTGTTGAGTGTCTTCAACAGGTGGCGAAACCAAGTGAAACCACGTCCAAACGTCGAGGGGCTGGGAGACTATCCCTCATTACAGATGTCGAACGTCGTAGGTTGGGCAGACTGGTAAAACAGGACAGGCGGCGAACTGTGGAGGAACTAACATCAGACTTTAATGCTGGGCAGAGTACAAGTGTGTCTGAACAAACAGTGCACTCCTAACAGTGAGCCTCCGTAACCGACGACCCCTGTATGTGCCAATGTTAACACCACGACAGCGGCAACTACGGCTGAAAAGGGCACGTGACCATCGTCACTGGACGTTGGCGCAGTGGCAGATCGTTGCATGTCTGATGAATCCCGAGACCTTCTTCATCAAGCCGATGGGAGGGTGCAAATCCGTCGTTTTCTAGGGGAACAATTTTTTTTTTTTTTTTTTTTTTTTTTTTTAAATATGGCCTTCGGTCGTTGCGACCATTTTAGACAGCTACAATTTGTTTATGTTCCAACTGCTGTATCAGGGTTTCATTATGTATTGTTGACACTACAATGAGAACAGCACAAGACGAACACAACTCTTAATTAAAACCACCCATGCCCGAGGCCGTACTCGAACCGGCGGCCCTTGCAATGCTAGGCCAGTGCGCTAGGACCGGCAGGGGAACAACTTGTTCACACCTGTACTGTGGGACGGAGGCAAGCTGGCGGCGGCTCAATTATGCTCTGGTTAACATTCACGTGGACATCCAGTGGAGCTCGTACAAGGCACCATGATGGCCAATACCTTTCTTAATTTTTGATGTTAGCAAAGTGGACACCTTAATCTTTCAAATGATACCTCATTTATTGATTTTTATTTGGTATAAAATAAGATAAACTACTTGTCGCAAAAACAGCTTTTAGGAAATAATGAATTCCGAAAAAAGTCCTTTCTTAATTTATGATGTTGCCAAAGCGAAAACGTCATTATTTAAAATGGTACCTCATTTATTTATTATGATTAGGTTAAAAGGGAGATAAACTGCTCGTTGCAAAAAACAGCTTATAAGAAACGGTGAATTTTTGTCCTGTAAGGGCCGAATCCCGAATAATTCTTTTCTTAATTTATGATGTTACCAAAGCGTAGACTCTAACTTTATTTATATCTTTATATCTTATTTATCGATTTTGGTTTTGTTACGAATTAGGATAAGTGGCTTATCACAATAAAAAATATATATATATATATATACATATACTAGCTGTTACCCGTGATTTCGTACGCGTTGATTTAGAATTTGATTGCTAGAATTGGATACACAAAGCTGAAAGTTACCTAAGATATGTCAGCATAATATGATGGGAACACTATCGATATACCATCTACCGTCGAACCTGTTTCATTTATTCATATCGGAAAAAAGTATCCTATTTCGTTCCTAATGATACAAAGTATTTCGGTATATTGGTATACACATATAGTGGACAAAACTTAAAAAAAAAGTCGGAGACTTACTATCGCATATATAATATTATTAAATTAGATCATACAAAAACTGCCTGTGGAACCAGTATACCCCGAATAAAGTAAATGCTTAGTGCACTATTCTATCACCAACGATTTTTCAGATCATAGTATCCTTACTACAAAATCCTAGGCTGTGCTCAAACTATGAAAAACAATTCATAAAATTTTTTGCTCCTAGTGGCGTTTGAACCGGAAGCCACACGGGAGTTTTCTTAAGAAGCAAGCATGTTACTACTGCGCTACGCTGCCATTGCTCTTTAACGTTACGCATTACAAAAACATATAAAGATTACGCGTTTGTCTTTCACAGTTCAGATAGTTTTCATAATTTCATGACAATATGCTCTTGTCTATACAGACTATGGAATCCCATGTCCATCCCAACGTCAAATAGCATCACGATTGGAGTAGCCGTTTAGCCCAAGAAACGTAACAAACAGACAGACAGAGTTACTTTGGCATTTATAATATCAGTATATATATATGATTATACGTAGCGAATCCTGATTTTACAGGTGTTACATTTTTAGGACCACTTAGCTTTGTGCACTGGGTGTTTGATTCCTTCATGAGGATAAAACCGACTCACTGAGAACAATATAGAAAAATCCCATCAGCAGTGAAGCGTTGGAATTTACCGCAGGCGAGCTGATCGCGTTGGAGTGGTGCTCCCGCGTGGCAGGTGCGAGGAGGCCGGCACAATATCAGCGGCGGGCGGCCGGCTGCGGGGTACGTGCCGCGCCTGCAGACGGCGTCGCCGCGCCAGATTAAACCTCGTTACTCACCACACTATGTTAATACTGCATGCGGCCGGCCGCACCACAGGTGGGCTCGCGTCTCGCGCCGGCTGAAAAGAGCACAGACGCTCCACGAACACAGGTGCTGGGAACACTCCTCAGCGGAACTCAATTTATCCGAATGTTATGTCAACTTCACATGTACCTGGTGAATCCCGGAAGCACTAGTGGCTGAATTATTACCAGCAAAACTGCTTTTCCATAACCTCCTGAAGGGAGAATGGAGGTTTGAGACTTAACAAGGGACAGCTATCACATCGAACGCTCGGAACGGCACGAAAGCATGCTTAGAATAACAAGCGATCATAAACAAAACAGTGGTGTGTGTCATTTACATGCAAAACGTTGCATTATACCTCAAGTAACATTTTAATAGAGAGAAACAAAGTAACAAGATATCAATACTATATGAAGGAAATTATACGTAATTCAATGACGTCAATGTATCATTACATTTTCAATCAACAGTGACAAAAACTCTCTGCTTGAGCATACCAACTTTTTTCAATCGGCATACACCACACCTTGCCGAAGGCTGATCTGACGTTACTTACTGTGACCGAGAGGTCGCTTAAACAGTGTCGCCGCATGAAGTATGTCTGCCTCATGAGAATTATTTCTTTTTTTTCTGGTTCTACACCTTGTCACGCCTCTGGTTAATTAACTAATTCGTTCTGTAGTCAGTTAATGATGATTACCTTTAATTAATTCGCCCTCCAATCAGAGGTTGCTGTCGTTTTCCGCCAGATGGCTCTACCTTCCCCCAAAAGTTAAATAACTACTGGTTCAATGGATTAAATAGTTCCATGAAATGACAACACCGACGAGTCACTTTTCACTTCATATTTATTTCTCCGTGAGCTCCATGATAACGTAACACCGTGATAAGCCGATAGACTCCTCCAAAGATACCAAAGCACAAATACACAAATATTCCAGCGATGAAACTCACGAAAGATTGACGATCCAAAAAAAAAAAAATCTTCTGACATCTGACTGTGCTCGCCATCTCCGCGCATTTAAGTAACCATCAAAGAAACATCCATACCATCACAAAGAGTGCCGACAGACGATTCTCGTGCGATAACAATACGTCAACAATTAAATTCATACAAAGATAATTAAAAATTGTACAAAACCACTCACAATCATTAGAAAACACGTTAAAATGAAAGTTAATTCTGTTTACATTCATTTACATACAAAATTATCACCTTAAACCAGTCCAAGCCGTTGAGAATTGTCCTCCAATAATCGTGGCTCACATTAACACCTACAATTACAAATTTAAATTGATGTTTTATACATAATACTGTCCTCGATCGTATTACATATCATTTACACAGTTTTTCTCCATTTATATGACGATTTTACGCAAATTCACAATTAATCACAAGAAAAATATGCAAATCGACAATTACCTAACTCCCTTCTTGCTATACATAATTCTTAAAATAAAATTTCTTAAAAGGGTGGGTCTAAGAGCTGTTATAACCTCGTCGACGTCTGGATCCTTAGAGGCAAAGGACTGGAGGTAAGGAACCAGAGATAATATGCCCATAGTATTTTTGAAGGAACCATTCCGGCATTGGCCTGGAGTGATTTGGGGAAACCAAGGAAAACCGAAATCTGACGGCAATTTGATACCGCGTCCTCGCGAATACAAGGCCAGAGCGTTACCGCTCACCCACCACGCCTAGTGGTCTGATGTGAAGATGCGCCTGCTTTCTGTGCATGTGTGGTCTGCAAGTTTCTTCAGAGCAGTTTGCAGACTACGAGTCCGCACCGAATCACCTTTACTGTCTGATTAATAACGCTCCAAAACGTCCACCAAACAGATCTGCTGTTATTTTCTCACTCATAAACGAACTGTGGTTATAGAGTTCCAGAGCTCACTACCTGCTAAATTGTGCGTAATTTGTAAATTAGCTAAAATAAATGCAAACTATATTGTTTCCTCTTTGCAAAATATTCTGATTTAGTCACTTAATTATGAAACCCACAGTCGATTTACTGTAATACTTAATTAACTGACACAATTAATACGTGATAAAATCCAATCACCAATAATTGGAACGAAGTTTAATATAATAATACTAGATCCAAAGGGTGTTTAGACTGAGGCCATGTAATGATCAATATTGAAATACTGAATGAACGATGTCAGAAACCGAATAGCATTAGCTAAAAGAGGTTTGGAAATTTAAACCTTTAGTTTGGAATATGAAACTTGGGTTCCGAAAGAAGTATGGGGCAGAGCACTTAATGGATGTGAAGCTCGTACTTTAGGAATAGTATTACAAAAAAAAAAAAAATTGAAATTTGGTATTACGGAAAGATGTTAAACATAAGTGGACCAACAAAATACAAAATGAAAATGTTTTTTAAATGATTGGAGAGAAAAGGAGTTTGTGGAAGAGTCTCATAAAAACAAGAGATTGGTGGTCGAAATTTTAAGGCATATAGGATTCGTCAACATTTTAGTGAAGGGAATAGCTAAAAGAGAATTGTATCGGGAGTGAAGGATTGGAATGTGTGAAGCATGTAATTAAGGGGGACGTAGATTGTAAGGGGTATTTTGAGATGGACAAATTAGCTCAAGGCAGAAAGAGGTGATGACAAAATGAAAGGAAGGGGGGAAAATGTTATTTTCTAAACTGTCACTCTTCGTCTCATTTTCCTACGAAGACCCTCTAGTTATTAATGTTGCTAAGATGTGCAATTGCGACTCTTTACCTACTTCTATGTGCAGCGGGTAGCAGTTTTTGTAGAAAATAAACTAAGCACCTGACGTTCAGGTTGAGCGGGTTCGATCCCCGACGCGACGGTCAAAATTTCGGTTTTCCGTAGTTTCCCGAAATCAGGCGAACGCCAGGATGATTCTTTAATGGAAGGCAACTAACAATTTCCCCTTCCTTGTCCCAACTTCCTTTTTGGCTCTTATTACCATGTCGTTGACGAGTCACAAAAGAACTAATTAAATAAAAAAACAGAATAGTAGTTGCAGGAACATATATATATCTCAGTAAACCCTGTTACGGGTAGATCCAGAAGTAGTCTGTTTCCTAGCTGTTTTCCGCCATTTGAAGAATTTACTTCATTTACTATATTGACAGACTATTGTTTAGCTGTCGACTATTGTCGTCGGTGGGAATTAAAGTGTCTCCATGTGTGTTTTTTGCGCCTCGTCGGACTTTTAATCTGTGATTTGGATACATAGCGTAGGTTTTTTTTTGAAATGTGTAAGTTAGGGACTGTGAGTGTTGATGACTTGGGGTAATATTTCTTAACGTGTACTGAGTTGTTCCTTGTGTTTATGTAGACGAAATAAGGGAAAGTGATTCATACGAACTGCAGAAGAGAGGTTTGGGATTTAACTCAAGATCTTGTTAAAGAATCTGGCGATAAGGAATTGTGCACCACTACTTCTCCTTATATGCATTTGAAATCTTGAATATCGAAAAAATTTTCCTCCACCAGGGCTGGAAACAGTCAACTACATCACTGTGCCGGAAAAATTGAGTCAACCAGGAAGCCACTTGTGTGCCATAGTGGCACAATAACTGAAAAAGTATCAGTCTTTGTAAAATTTCTATAAAAAACTAATATTTTTTCTTTAAGTCAACTGATAGGAACTGCTCAAACACTCTACGATAAATTATCCTTTTATATCATCTCTTCAGAAGTACTCGTAAATCTCGTTATCTGCGGCAATATATTTTGGTTGACTGATAGCGTTCGTTTTGACTTGTGAGCTACCAATTTTCCTGAATGTGGTAAGCCAATTGTGAGATAACCACTCCGATAGTGAATATTTGCACGAGAACGGCCCAATTCTCTTCTCTTAACACATGCAAGCCGTTATCTCCGGTAGTTTTAATTAGTTTTCTGACATATAAAACTAAACACATATTCAAAAAAGTTTCAAGTCATTTCACATGATAGTTTAGCTTGTGTACAAAGAACTTGAACTCGCGCCATACAACCTTCTCCGAGCGGCGCAACTAGGGATGGCAATCTGAGAACGATTAATCAAAGAATCGATCTTTTCGACAAAAAAATCGATATTTTAAATCGATTTATAGTACTGAATAGATCCAGTGAATCGATATTTCACCCGTGAAAATCGAATGTGAAAAAGCATTTTCTACATGTAATGCACTTGCACATGAAATTCAGGTTTAAACAAAGAATTGAAACACTATTTATCGCAAGGAGTTTTGCACCTGAAGTATGATCCTATACTTTACTGGCAAGAACAGAAAAATCAAATTATCATCACGTTTACTCAACAGCCAAGAAGTATATCTGTATAGTGGGATCATCAGTACCTTGCGAGTGCCTTTTTTTATTGCCGACAACGTCGCAAGTGATGAGCGGAACCACTTGGATCCTAGTAGACTGGACAGCTTGGACATTAAGAACCGGGAACTGTAAACTATATCATTTCAAAACTGTTTGATGTAACCAAAAATTTTGTAAAATAAATGTCTTTTTGTATACCTGATTCTTTTATTTAGTTGTAAATTTTTTTTGTTAGTTTAAAAATGATAAAAGATCTATTATTGTGATGTCGTTTTTGTTTTCCATGATTGGAATTATATTGAAAATATGAAAAAGAAAACCAAATCGGAAAAAAGATCGATTTTTATAAAATCGATCTTTAAGACCTCCTTTTCTTTGTGAATCGATTTATCAAATTTTCATTCGAATCGATTCAAGAATCGATCTTTTTCAGAAAGATTCGCCATCCCTAGGCGCAACACAAACACTGACCCGCGCCCTGCCATGTTACAGTGCAAGTGCCAATCAACATTCGCTGCCCGCCCAGCTGAGCTGGCTATCGTCAAAGATTGTTATTTAAATATAGCAACACTAAGCTACCTCATTTACCAAACAAACTACAATCTGCCAGTATCCAATAATAATACAAGTCATGTTACAAACATTAATACAATTAGTGAAGGTACTTATAGTTAATAAATGCAACATAATTCAAAAATAATAATATAATAATAAAAATTATTATGGGTTAGAGATAATGCCACAGACTTCATTTGATTTCAAGATGCTGTCAGACTTAAACAGCAAATGAGATGTGCTACCGTTACCTCATTACACCAATATTCCTGAAAACTCTGCCTCATTAGACAGTCTTATATCACCTCCAAGAATAACTAAATATAGATGCTTTAATGTTTTTCTAATCAGAGATGTAGCCGATTCTGAGCTAATTTAACTTGACAGAAGTAAGACGTGTTTGAATTAGATTAGATATGTTGACTATAGTACAGTCTAAGCCAGCGATTTTCAAGCTATCACCCCAGGACACCCGTGATCCGCGAATATGATCAGGCGAGCAGCAGACATAACATTAGTAGTCCGTTGGTTACTGAATGGGAAGAGTCTGTTCAATATATAATTTTAATAGTTCGTATACAATCTCGAAACAGTGTTTCAGTAGTAATTCAATACATGCTTTTAGAACTATTATGTTATTATGATACAATACAATATGTACAAAATATTAATATAATACATACAAGTAAAAAAATAGAACTATATATTGTTGCAAGCTAGTGGTCCATTGAACTGCTTTTACCTTTTTACTGGTCTTTGGGTTGAAAAAAACTGAGAAACGCTGGTATAAATGATGTCGAGCAGTGCATAGCTTTATCAAAACCAATTATATGACCAACTGCCAATTACTGCCTAATTACCACTCATTCAAGAAGTAACAATCTAGCGTTAACCCCAAAAACTCATTTTCCCACATTAGCTACTGCATTTCGATGTAATTTGCAAAGAACTTGCTAACCTCTAATACATTAGTTCTTTAACTGCGTAGAATTCTATAATTTTACTTCCATACCCAAGGCATGAATTACTCTTTTAGTGCCTTTAAGATACCAAATTCAAAGAAGTAAATTCCTTCAGAAACTAAAATGCGTTCTGAAGCAGAAATTATTTCGGTATTATTTAAATCTGTCAGATTTCTGTTGATAAAATTTTATTTCTTGTAGCAAAAAACTGTCAATTTAACCATTATATCAAATACAGCACATGTAACACGGAAACTGTGTCGCAACTAAAGAAATGTTGTGATCCAATATGGAAAATACTGCAACAAACGGCATGTATGGTATTAGATCCTTAGAGCCTCTTTAAGCATTCGTTCCAGGTACAGTGCACGTCCCATTACCATCCCCTCGCCGGGGTCTTCTTCTTCTTCTTTTGCAGTCCTTGGTGTCCAGCGAGGCTCGGCGCTCCAGCTGCGGACTAACGCCTCTGTCAGAGAATCGAGCCATCAATATTTAGGGTGTTTAACTGGGAGATTTGATTCTTACTGCGCCCCACCCAGCGAGGCACAGCTGTTATCCGGCAGCAAGAAGTCGACGTTGCTTCTTGCTGCTGATCAAACTGGATCCCAACACAGGAGGCGTAGACTCCGGAATAGAATCCTTTTGAGAAATTTATAACGTCGGTTAGATGTTAAAAACTTAGCTCCTGGTTTAAGAGGTCAAGATTGTACCTTGTGCGTAATCGGGTATGGATAAATGAAAGGAGAAATATACAAAGTATGGTTGAAAGTCTAGGAGTCGTTTCGAATAATAGGAATATTAATTAAACGACAACATGAAGAATATCATGGTTTTTCCGGGCTAGGCCGGCACTTGCAGTTTGTCGACGCGCTAAGAACTGGGAAACAACACTTACAAAAGTATTAAAGAAGAAATTCAATCTAATCTTGTTTAGTAATTGCAGTTCTCATTTTAAATCTGTGTATCCTCCATGTTAAATATGATTTCATTTTTATGTCGTATTTGTGGCTGTATGATAAAAAAACATGCAAGTTCCATTGAAATAATAATACTAAATATTTTTTTTAGGAAGTACTTGTTTAGAAAAAATTTCATTAGTTTAATGTTTTCCACCAGCCACTTTTATATTTTCTATTCTTTTTACTGTCTATTTTCTCACTTTCGTCAACATTTCAGGTGATATCTCTGTATTTTCTCACAGGTTGTTGTCCATCAAAACTTCCTCTATTCTCTTCTATCCGAAGACTGGAAAGCTCTAATCAATGGATCGTGAAGACCATTGACATTCTCCACAACGAACTATTAAACGTCTATGGAATGTAACTCTCAACATATAGAAGGTTTAACGTGGTGTATTCACCAAGCGTGTTCCCAAATTCTATTCACGAGACCATGCTCAACAATTTTGGTGGTCTAGTGACCCTTGAGTGACTGTCGGAAGGGTCCCAGGGCGAATCCTCGTTTCCACTGGAATTTTTCCGGTCTTTTAAACTCAACTTGATCTTTAAAGCAAAGCTTTTCTTTGCTAAAGAGTACGCTAAACTACTCTATATTTCGATTACACTAAAAACTGTAGCTCTCCTAGACCCGGAAGTATTACCGGATTAGGTTCTAGTAGCAGAGACAGCAGTACCGGATTAACCACGTAGCAGGAGGTAGCAAATGCTACGGGCCTCGCGCCTTCTAGGGGGCCTCGCGCCTCCTAGGGGGGCCCCACACCTAGGCTAGCCGGCGACCTTTTTTTTTTTAGCTCTACAATTTTCCCCCCCGACGGCAACAATCAAGGGCCTCTTCTTCACATTTGCTACGGTCCTCGCGCTTTCTTAATCCGGCCCTGAGAGACAGAAGCGGATTTCGTAGCAAATTGAAACCCACTAAGTGACCGAACAACTCTTAAGCGTCTCCCCGTCAATAATGGCAAACTATTTTTTTTTAGTTACTATGAGATTTGAATGATTTTGTATCAGTGCTCAGAGGCAATCATTGCCAAAACAAAAGTAGCTTCCCTTCAATGTGTTACGAAGATGCGTGGTTGAGGCAGGATGTGTGTCCTTGGCGCAGTATCAGAGTTTGCGTGTCGTAGGCGAGAGAACACCTGCCGCCTTTGTTCCGCCCCTTAGCGCCGCTGCCGTCTTAACACGGTTTGCAGACGCAAGAAGTAATGTGTTTATCAGGAAGACACGCGCGCTGCCTCTCGTGTAGCAAGGCCAAGGAGCTCTGTACCTGGCTACATTCTCGGTTGCCTATTGCATTCAAACCGAGCAAGACTGGTCAGTGGTAATGCTTGCACCTTGCAGTAAGGAGGAAGCTGGTTCGAATCTCCATCCGGCCACAATCCAGATTTTGGTTTACCACAGTTCTTTTGATATGTTTAACATAAAGCAAAATAATTGTAGCAACTGATTCGTTTATTGTGTTCATCACAGAAAATTCTTCTTTTTCATATAATAATATTTTTCAGTATGACTAGTCTGTCTTTCTCTGTTATTAGTTTTATTTTAAATTATTTATGTAGTAACGGTACTAACGTCAGTGCAAGTATTTTTCAGTTTCATAGAAAATATACTGTACATAGAAACTTTAAACAATCCATTTCAAGATTTAATTCACTTTTTTTCACTTTTAATTAAGATTTATATTTTCAGGTATGGTTTTAAACATAGTTATAATCTGGGTCTTGTTAATTATGAACTTCAGTGTGTTAACATTTCCTGTGGAATTAGTGAACTATCACGTTACAGGGTATGCCGTGGTGAACAAGTGGGTGTGGAGAGGGTTGAAGACAGCAGAGTTTACTATCGATAACTACGAAAAAACCATATCGCTGCTGGAGGCAGAGCACACGAATAATTTAAGAAGTAAAGGAACATGAGGGAAAATACAAATAATAAATAAGTGATGGGTTTATCGGCATGATTTTCTTGGAAATTGAGGGCATGCCTAGGGTCCAGCATATGTTTGTAAGCTAGTTTCCATTTGAGGAGTTGGGAAGCAGTGGTAATTTCCGGGAAAACTCCGACAGCTGTTACTGTAAAATAGTTTCCTTTTCCTTACAACAATTTCCCCCACAACCCACCCGCATTTAACTTTGGCAAATGATGGGTTTATTTTTCGCACCATTTGTTATATACATAGAATTAAATACTTTTCCTTGGAATTATTATTACTAGAGGTTTATTATGAATGATTGAAGCAGTTTCACAAATCTACTGCAGTTATATTAATTGACAAATTCTCACAAAACTTTACAGTCATATAGGTTTTCCATGGTTTCCCATGGTTTCACAAATCACTCCAGGCAAATGCCGGGATGTTTCCTTCAAAGGGCCATGGCCGAATTCCTTCCCATTCCTTGCCTCCCATCCTTTCCCGTCTCTAAAGACCTCGCTGTTAAAGAGATGTTAAGCAGTTAAAAAAATTACAGTCGTTTAGAGAAAAAAAATTTGAACATACTGCGAGCACTCTATTTATGTCCCCTTACTGATTCTATAGTTATTTTTTGTGTGGAGTTATGTCAAAGATTATGTTTAAAACTCCTTCACTAACAAACTTACCAGAAGTGCGAGCTGACATCAACAGTATTTTTCAACAGATTGATAGGGTGTTGATAGGTACTTGGTTGTATGAAACAATTAGTCCGAAGAATCACTTTCCACTTTGTTTATTCTCCCGTGCGCACTTAATAACATTGTACAACAGGCGTCGTTTCGATCCAAAATATTATGTACAAACATAAACAAATGTCCCAGCTATTAAGTTCACACACATTCCAGAATTAGTGTCTGACAACTCCCTATGCGCGCTTAAAGAGACACTTTAGAAACATCCAGAATTGTTCATAAAGTTTCGACCGACGTTTCTCGAAATCTAACAATACTTTAACAATTAAACCCATACAAAAACTATTAGAATTAATACAAAATCATTTACAATCATCATCAAACACACGGAAATGAAAATTATAGATGTTGACAAGTATTTAAACATAAAATTATCTACATTAACCAGTCCAAACCATCGCAACTTCTCCAAACATCGTAGCTCACATCATTACTTACAATTACAAACTTTTAATCAATGTTTCAGGCATAATACTGAACATATTAAACAGTTTTTGACATTGTTTCTCTACATAAATCAATGTTCATTTGCAACAATTCAATGTTAATTACACTGAAAATTATACAAAACCACAATTAATCAGCAACTCCCAGCTTGCTATAGCAATTCTTAAAATAAAATTTCATATTATCGGTTGGGTTTGAGGACTGTTATAACAAGCTGCACAGAGCGTGGAAAGAATTTGACTATCAGTTGTCTACAGAATCAGCAAGGGAGACATATAAAGCACTAGCAAGATGCCAAAAAAGTTTTTGAGTTTATCTATATGCAAAGGTATGTACAGTATGTTAAATTACTGGCCTATATCATTAGTAAATTGTTGAATGCTTCAATCATTTATAATATCCCAGTATTTATAAACAGATGAAATATTTTAACAGCATTGGTATAGACAAGTGTTCTAACAGTGGAGGCTGATGTTTTTCTATTATGTATTGTTCGGATGGTGCGGGGAGCGTTCGAGGGTACCCTCCCCGGCCGAGAAGTAATAGTGTGTGGCGTTAGGTACACCTGTCGCTCAGTGGAGGCGGCCACAAAGGGTCGGCAGATAATCGGCGGCTGCCCGTGACGGCAAACAGCGAGCCGCCCGGAAATTCGCGCGCGGCCACAATGGCGCCGTCTTATCTGCCGGCAAGACGAACAATTAGCCAAGTGTCACGGCGGCGTCGCAAGTTTTGACAGGCCGCCTGTCTGCCGCTTCCCCGGTTCCAAATTTGAATGGATCTGAACAGCGAGCCTCGCTGCGCAGCGCGGCGCGAGCTCTTATCTGCACAGTGGCAGAATAGAGTTAGTTACACGGAGAGGTACACTCGCTGCCTCGTACAGTCTCCATCCACTACAGTCTCTGCTACTGCTCGCTCCTCTTCCTACCGCCGCGCCGTCAGATCTTATCTACACTATTTCATTTCCACAGCTATAATCCAAAAACTATTTTGCATCGTTAAGGGAACCGGGTAGTGTAAAATGTAAAAAAAAATAAAAATATGCCATTTTAATTTTTTGATTGAAAAATAATCTACAAACTTTACTGAGTACAACAATACATAATTTATTGCTGATAATTCATTTCGTTAGGGTGTTATTGCATTATTATTATTTGCGGATAAGCCCATTAGGACTACGCAAAGTACTCAGAAGCGTTTGTTCGCTTTCCTTGGTGCCCATATTTCATTCATAGGCTTGCTGTGGGCTTCTTTTCTCTATTCTGACCATGTTGTTCCAGGTCTTTTTTTTTTAATCTTTCCTCCCGATCAACTTGCCACTTGTGAATTTTGTATTTAAATATGTCTCTGTTTTCGATATCTTCTGCAACGATTCCTGCTAATTTAGGGTGTTTTTGATGATTTTCATTAACCCTACACTCAGACGCCACGCCCATATTCCATGTATTCATAAATGTTAACTGAAACTTTAATTTGATTTTTCTCAAAACTCGAAAATTTATGTGTTATGTATCTTTTTCTCTTGAACGGTATGTTCAATCGACTTGAAATTTTGCACAATTACAGAGGCTTATTAATCATGATCCGTAAAGCAAAATGAAAATAATCAAAGAAATAGCTAGTGAGTTGTAATATCGAAAATATTTGCTAAAATAGTTATATAACCTTAAATTTATAAAATCTAAACCAGATTCTTATCACCAATTACTTTGCTTCACAAATTGTATCATTAGGTTACATTAGGTAACATCGGGTTACAAATTACAAATTTTATTAAATTATCTACAGTAACATCAGACATAAAGATACATAACTACGAATATATTTTTTAAAATTTTTCAGATCTTTTTGCTTGTTAACTTGTGAATATTATTGAAAATATACCATGTATTCCAGTGATATTGTACAGACACACAACGAACTATGTTACTAATAACGTCTGAGAATTTGAACTTTGTTGTCATGATTATCTAATAATGAAGTTTTAACTAAAATGTTACATTGTTGGCTTGTTAACACTACCCAGTTCCCTTAAATGGAATGTTTAGCTTTATTTCTATTGAGTTGCACCACATTTGATTTTGTCCTTATTACCTTATTTCATTTGATTTCTTTTTGGCTTTCGCCCATGGCCAGTATAGCCAATAAAGTTGTAGCTCATTCTTTGGAAGCTTATTAACTACGCTTTTTGTTTGTCCCAAGATTACAAAATTTCTAACAAATATAAAACAATCTGATGACAAAGCTGCAACATATGATACTCAGAATTATACAAACTTTCGTGGAACAATAAACTTTCTGGCTGCCCGACTCCGCTTTATCCGAACCACGGAGCGTCCTAGAACGATTCACTTGAACAAACCAAAGCTCTGCCAGAGCTGAAGGTCAGTTTTAAGGCTAGTAAAAATTCTAGCCGAGACCGTGATTCGAACCGCTCTAGATTATTATTATTATTATTTAAAGTAGGACTTCTACGCTTGTACAATGAGAAGTACAATGAGAAGGAATTTGATGTTGGAACTTATGAAAATACCACGTGGGATGATGTGAGGAAGTCATGAAAAACCAAAATCAGGATGATCAAAACAGAATCTTTTTTAGGGCTTTACACCTACTGACGATGAGCCCATTAGTGGCACTTAGGGTTTTACGCTTCGTTAACGTCGGGGTCATTAGAGAGAGATAGGACTGTGCAAGGAACGGGAAGGAAATCTGCGATGATCTTTTGAAGGAACGATCCCCGCATTCGCTTTGAGTGATTTGGGTAAAGAATGAAAATTCCAAATGTGGATGGCCTAACCAGGATTCGAACCCTCGCCATCCCGAATGCGAGGCTAGAGCGTTACAGCTCAACCACCACGCCCGAAAATTGAAATGGATTTGATCTCTTTTGATGGAAGCTTCGATATAATTTACGATACAGGGAAAGAAGAAAAATTCGTAGGAGCACCAGACCAGAAGGAAAGAACCGCATACATCATCGGTATACAAGATTCAGATATAATTTCAATGGTGTCAACTCAAAATTTTTATTTCTGTCGATAAGAAGGTAATGACAGAAGTAATATTCTATTTGTAAATAGATTTCATTTCCCATTAGCTAGTGAAAGTGTATTCGTTCATTTGTGCCATATAGCATGTACTGCTTGTGTGAGATTGACAAGCACGAAAATACTTGTCGCAGCTGTCTGAACATATAAACGGACTTTGCTCTCCAACATTTCTGCATAAGCTCAAAACTTTCAGTTTACTGAGTCAGAATTCACTGCAACCATCTTCGACTATCTCCGAACGACTACTTAGTAGAGTAATGAAAGTATTAGTGATTGCAAAAATCCGCAATAAACGCAGTATTGAAATAAGTTTTCTTGAAGTTCAACCATTTTATCAGCGAATTTATTCACGTGGTCTGTGCAGACTTCAATTGAAGAATCAATGAAACCGTAGTTGTGAAATCTGTCGCAACTAAGTTAAATACAAATAGTTTCTTCCACTTCAGCGAAAGACGGTGGCATAAATTAAAAAGAAACTTTCCAGCTTTACTGTCTATCTTGACTAGTCTCGTTTAGAACTGTACCTTTGAACCGTCGGCATTGCAGATGTGAGACAATCCTTACCGCTGTAAGATGAAGTGAGCTGAGGTTTGGTGACCACGACGGGCGTGGTACCTCTGAGGCCGTGTGTTCGCAGCGTCGTCGTAATGTAAGTCCCGTGTTAGTCGCCGGAACAAGGTCTCGCTCTAGGAAACGCCTGGGAATCAGCAGGGCTAGGGACTTGTCGCAACAAATGGACCCGTTCACCCCGTGCCGTTCCCAGCTCACATTAAAAGCGAACGTGAATAAGCCGTGCTATTTATTTCAATAAACCCAATGCTTCATAATTAAATTTTCTTTAAAGATGTTCCTTGATTCATTAAGAATCAGTTTTTTAATCGTTTCGTCGACGTCGAGGTCAACAGAGGCATGAAAAAACAGGGGGCAAGGAACGGGAAGGAATTCGACCATTGACTTTCGAAGAACCATCCCAGCATTTGCCTGGAGTGATTTGGGGAAACCATGGAAAACCCAAATCTTAATGGCCGGACGGGGACTCGAACCGCCGTCCTCCCGAATGCGAGGCCAGAACGTTTCCGCTCTCCCACCACGCTCGGTCATTCGGATTCATGAAGATTCATGACTGTTTCTATGAATTTGACTCTTTACACGGATGTATCTTTTTCCAACCTGTTAAAATGCAATGTTTATACGTTTTTAAATCTAAAATGAGGAGAATCTGCCAGGATCCTTCCTTCAAACAGGCCATGGCTGAATTCCATCCCGTTCCTTGTCCCCTGTCCCATCCCGCCTCTAATGACCTTAGCCGTCGATGAGGCGTAAAGTAGTAAAAAATAAAAAAAAAAGGAGAATCTCTTTCCTTATATACAACAAGTTAATTTAGGAAAATCGTAATCTTGAATATTGTTAATAATTTGATGGCAATCCACTGCGTGACTGTAATGTGCATATGATGTATGACTGTCCTTCACGCAAGAAATTTTTAGCGTTTAAGGCTGAGGTAAAATTTTTTAAGAATGTTGGCAGACTTCTGTCACTCAAGAACAGGCGGCCAACTTAGCTCCAATCTGAGTACGATTAATGCTTAATAGTCTGTAGTTCCTAATGTGAAAAATCATAATGTCACCTGTCCCATACAATAATACCTTAAACAGTACTGAAATTTACACCATGTGGTCATTTAGTTACAATTATTTTTCTCACTTCTTCTACTTCTTTACCTCTTTTCCCAACATTTGGAGGTCGTCTGTCCGCATCAATGAGTTTTACTCATCATTGGCATTGTCAATGATTTTACGGCCGTATGCCCTTGCTGACGCAATGTATTTTACTCCTACTGCCAGGTCGTAATAAGTACTAATGTGGGAAATTAAGTGTTGCCATCTGTCTGTAAAATGTGTAACTATGTTCAACGTATGATTAGTGCGATTTTTAAGAAATATGAGGCGGATATTAGGGACCGTCCCGATATTCGCCTTGATGGCTGCGGAAACCGCCTAAAAACCACAGTCAGGACGGCCGGTACGCGGAGGCCTGGACACGTGACCGGTCCGATGTATCGGCCCGTTCCAGTGTGCGGCGACTCAGCGCACTCACCCACACTGGGCTACTTTTAGTTTCTACTGAAAAAAATCCACATTTAATTTAGCGTATGTTACGAAAATATATGTTTAAGGAGCTTATATGATTGTTCGTGGTTTAATTAATATGATAAATAATCAGTCCACGATAAAGTTAAATTTAACATTTGTTTTATTTGCATAGACACGTCATAAACGATATTGTTTACATGAATACATTCAATCCGGTGATTGTATACAACACTTCCTCCACAGACAATACAGTTCTTGGCCGTCGTAAATTGAGTCGGTGAAAAACTTTGCCGAAAAACTAACTGTAACTGTGTCACGGATGTTTGCTTTATATAAACTCTATCGAAATTTCTGGAACACTTCAAAAGCTTCCGCCAGATATTTCTCGAACATTAACAATACTTAAACAATTGAAACATATGAAAAACAATCAGAATTAATACATAATCATTTACCATCATTACGAAATGGTCAGAAATGGAAATTAAAGATACTTAAACACAAAATTATTCACAGAAATCATTTTAAAACTGTAGCAAATTGTCCTTTAGACATCGTAACTTGCATTAATACTTGGAATTACTAACATTTAAGTAATTTTCTTGCACAATTCTGTTCTTAAACATATTAAATGGCTTTTAAATAATTTCTTTTCATAAAACAAAGTCTATATTCCTTGATTTACAGGAAATTGCAAAACAAACCTACCAGATCATATTCAACCAAACTCTAGCTTACTACAAATGATTCATAAAATACAATTACATTTAATTTTAGGTTTGAGGGCTGTTACAAGCTGGTTTCAAATTTTAAATAAAAAGTTAAAAATAACTTTCGTTTCTCAATGTTATGCTCGCCTGTTTCTAAAGATATTGCCACAGACATGTTTTAATCATTCTTTCCATTTGTTTTCACCCCTTTCTATCCTCAAACAAGTTATCTCAACCTACCCACTACAACATTAATCCATTTTATCACGTCAACATACTCCATACTTTTTTTGTATTGCACTTATCTTATAACCTTCAACCGTAGCAAATTAGGCGAAATTATAAATTGTAAGAATTTGTGAAATTACAGTGCGTCAATCTGTACGCAATACATTTATCGAGGATGCTTTGCGAATGTTGAAAACGAACCATCCTCATTTAAAAAGTGGAGCTGCTTTTGCGAGAACGAGTAAAAAGTGGCGCGTTCATGTTTTGGTTACTGAGGTAGCACCTCAGGTATCGGAAGACGACAGAAACAACGATATCCAAAAACTAAGAAGCAAGAGGGGTGCTGGAATGCTTTACGTAAGTTTTTGACCGTGTATGGAAGGTGAGTTGTAACACTGTCAATCAGGAGGAAATTAGTTCGAATCTCCGACCAACCATCCGGATTTAGGTATCCCACAGTTTCTTGAAATAAGTGCAGTGAATGCTAAAAATTATTTCCTGAAACGGCCATGGTGAATTCAGTAGGCTACCCTTATTTGTTTTCAGTCTGTTTTCGCCTCTAATGACCTCGGCGTCGACGTTGCGTCAAGTCCTGCGGAAAAAATTTGAAGTGTTTGAGATATGCAGTGCCAGTCAAAATTGATTTCTGACACTGATTATGTCCAAGCAAATCAATCAGTCTTCCAGCAGGTTTTGAGCCAAATAACGACAGTCATGTAGCTCTTAATCTTTTGAGCAGAAGAGAACCAATCAATCGGTATTCTTGTATTCTGGACCATGGTGCACCAAAGCTTAATAGCACTGTATTTTATAATTTGAAAATAGGATAGCGTTCTTTTCAAGGTAATATTAGGTTTAGACAATGATATTTGTTCGAACAAGATGGAAGAAAACGCTGTGCAACCAGATGTCTATCATCGGTAGGCAAGAAAACTTAGAATCTACGATCTATGTCTACTGTTGCTAACTATCTACATCTATACTCTGCAAACCACAAATACTATGGGTGGCAGAGGGTGCTAAGCACCAATCCTAATTCAGTGCATTTCAATCCAGAACAGAGCGAGGAAAGAAGGAATACATAAATGTATCAGTACAGCATCTTATTTCTCGAATCTTACCCCTCCTGTCATTGCGACCTAAATAGGTTGGCGGAATAAGTATTTCGTTGCACTCGTAAATTAAAGATTTTCGCATATTCTCCAACAAATTCAAACGAAAACGACGTCGTCTGTCCGCCAAACAACCCCAGCCCAACCCGCATATCAGCTCTGTGACACTTACGTAAGGACTGTAACTAGAAGTCATGAATCGAGCGGCTCTCCTCTGTACTTTCTGTAACGTGTCAATCAATCCCTTGCGATACGGATCCCAAATTCAACAAGAGTATTCCAAATGCAGACGGACTAGTGTTTTTGTACGCTAATTCCTTTGTATGAGCATTAAAACTTCTCAAAATACGACCTATAAATCGTAATTTAGAATTAGCTTTGCCTACAACGGAAGTTATGTGGAACTATGAGACGCTCCACGTCTTTGATTTCGAGTCTATTGGTTTTTGCTATCTGCCTTTATCAGGCCAACCAAGATGATTGTACAAAACGTCTTCGGCAAAACCGATTAGCTTTCTGTGACTGCGTTCGATAGAACTTAGAATTAATCTGTAGCATACTGTTTCACTTGACATTGTTGAAATACAATTCTTCTTCTTCAAATGCCATTCCCGTGTCCGAGTGTAGGTGGTCACCATAGGGTACGTTTCTCATTCCATGGTAACGTTCCGGGAAGATGAAACTGAGGCGGTTTCTCATTACCTTTCCCGTTGTGACAATGTTCGTAAGTTATAACTCTGATGGTGTGTATGTTCAGTGCAGTGTGTGATGAAAGGACGGAAACTGTAAAATCCGGGATCGACCCATTCATGCCTACACTTCTGAAAGATAAAACACGAAGGGGGCCATGAAGCTTAATGTCACCATCCGACGCAGAAATCACCATTATCGTAAGTCTTCTCTTCATACACACTGCGGAGAGGTTATGAATTTAACCAAGGATTTTGATGCAAAATCTGGTGATTACGAATTGTCCACCACCACTACTCCTACCGTGGCGACCAAGACCTGATGAAAGTTATCTCCCTCACCAGGATTCGAATCAGCTAACCCCGCGTCAACTGAGCCAACGGGGCGAGCATATAATATAAAACTCACATGCAATTCAGCTATGACTTTTCACAAGGTAATAGCAATATTAAATGGCTGTCAAAATGAGATAGATCATTAGTTCAATTTTATGATTTAACTAATCTGATCACATGTATCTGTCTTCCATTCACAAAAGAAACACGTTATTTTTCATAGTTGTTCCTTTGGACGAGCTTTACTGCCAATTATTGCAAATCAAATTATCGATTTGTCCAGTAGATTCATTTTCTTTTTTTTCCCGGCTTTACGCCTCAACGACTGGGAGGTCATTAGGGAGCGTACATAAACCACGTGGCTCGGTCTAGAGAGGGGAGGGGGGCAGATTCCGAGTCAGGCCACGTAGCTTTCCATTCATATCGTTTTTCACAAGTAAAATAAGGTACAGAACACACAACAGGATGTGAATATTTGCTTCCTTCATTTAATTATCCCCGTATGTAATTGACAATAGTCTGACAAGAGAAAACAGTACAAAAGGTCTTCCGGAATCAAAAGGGAGAAAAGCTACGCACTACGTTGGGAGGGGGGGGGGGTAGAGGCAAAATCCACCTCCACCTACGTGGGAGGAAGAGGGAGGAGGGGTTCACAGGGGGGCCAAAATGGAGCTACGTGGTTTATGGACGCTCCCTTAGAGAAGAGAAGGGATTGGGAGCAAGGAACGATAAGGAATTTGGTCATGTCCTTATTGAAAGAACCATCCAGAGATTTGCTTTGAGTTAATTTCAGAAACATTTTTCCCCTTTTTGCTAATGACTTTACGCTTCGTCAACGTCGAAGTGGGAAAGGACTGGGGACAAGGAACTGGAAGGAATTCGGCCATGGCCTTTCGAAGGAAGCATCCCGGCATTCACCTAGTGTGATTTGGAAAAACCATGAAAACCCCAAATCTGGATGTTCGGACGGAGATTCGAACTGGTGTCCTCGCGAATACGAGGCCAGAACGTTAGCCACTCACCCACCACACTCGGTATTTCCGAAAACCATGGAAAACAGAAATCTAGATGGCCGGACAGGATTCCAAACCTCACCCACTAGGCTCGGTAGTAATATCAAAAATTAATATAATGTGAGAAAGTTAAGTGAGAGTGCAGTGTTAGACCCTTGATTCGGGTTGTTGATGTGCACTATTCTTGAGGAGTTGCCTCAGTGACGTTGTGAGCACTGTGAGCGGTGGCGGCCCCCCGGCTCCCCGGATCTATTATAGATCGCAGCACAGCGCGTCTTGACGGGGTTGGCTCCCCAGGGCGGAGAACTTGCCAGCCGCCACATAACTCAGTTAGCCCTGAATAATCCAGCGAATTGTGCCGCGTGTGTGAGAGATTCCTCAGCGGTCCCTCGAGCCGGGACTTCACTCAGCCCTCATTAACAGCGCAGCCTCCGTCTGTCTGTCTGCTCCGGGATGCTCTCACCCGCCACTACTTCACTCGGCTGAACACTGCTTTCAAGTTCCATCTCCATTGCCAGACTAGTTTACTGGACACAGATATTCTAGAAATTGATCTGTGGCTCTAAACATACAAGAACAATGGCTCCTGACGGAATATTTATTACGGTTCTGTGGCACGTGAAAGATTTTTTTATGGCTTTACGCCTTATCGACGTCGAGGTCATTAGAGGAAGGATGGGAGGAACAAGGAACTGGAAGGGATTCGGCCATGGCCTTTTGAAGGAAGCATCCCTGCATTCGCCTGGAGTGAATTTGGGAAGCCATGAAAAACCCAAATAGAGCGTTAACCACTCAATCACCAAGCTAGGTGCGAAAGATATTGCTGTCATATGAAGAACCAATGGGAAAATCGTGTTAAGCCCTCTTTTCATAATCTTACAGGAAATCGATTTGAATTTAGGATTGGCCATAATGTTCCACGCCAACGTGGTTCATTACGCTGAGGCACAGCACAGTGAATAAGAGAAGTACAACGGGACCGCGTACCTGTCGTCTTGACTGCGGTTTATAGCAGGTTTCCGCATCCATCGAGCCGAATGCAGGGATGACCTCCAATCTCCGCCTCATAAACCATACATTTCACCATGAAAAACACACTTATCACACACAGAACATAGACACATATTTGGCAGCCAGATGGCAAGACTTCACTTCCTCCATTAGTACGTAGTACGACCCGTCATAAAATGATTCAGCGTCAGGAATGGCATGCGGCTGTAATGCCATAGCTTCAAATTTGATCATGTCTAACGAATAAAAATCATTAAAGACAGCAGATACTTAATGTAGAGAAAAAGTGAGGAAGAAGGAGACTGATCGTGTACTTCCCATTTATGCGAAATTTTAGAGTGTTAATGTTGCGAAGACTGTTGTGACAGACGTGGTCCAATACACGTTTGACGTAGTGCAAATTATTTAATACTTTATTAATAACTAGTGTAAGCCTGTGACTGTTTTTTGCGTATCGTCACAGGTCTAGAATAGTTCCGGTTTCTAGGACGAAAGACTATGAAAGGGTTGACCTGATTTGACCAAATGTAAACTTGACCAGTGTTTCAGGGTGAATAAAATCTGTTGAGCTTGAATAACTCAGAGGCATTCATAGAGGTAGATATTAAACACGAACAGGGACGATGGCGCAATCGTATAATTGCTTAAATAGAAACTTACTTGTATTTGACCCTTAAAAGTTCAGTCTGCAATATTTAAAAAAATTCCGTTTGCTTCGAAAGCATCGAACTGTCTTTTACTGAGACTGGGCAAACACGCATAATGTAACCATTGGTCATAGCACCTGTAAAGGCCAGCGTTCTTAATACACATTCCATATTATTAAACAGTTGAGCAACTCCGAAGAAATGAATTTCCATAATACTCGATTCGGTAACATATTTGGTCTGATAGTCACTTAAAATAACCTAATAACTCACGTACAGATAACATGAACAAAAGCCACTAACGAAAGTGGCCAGTAAAATCCCTAAAAAGTAAATAAACCGTAGTGCATAAACTTTGGTCAAGCAACAACATTAGTGAAAATTTCAATTAGATTGAAATTTTCCCAAGCCGGAATAACAATTGTCATTCGTGGTTACAGAGAGACCATGAATATTTTTTTTTTTTAAAGTTGCTTTCATTAGCAACATGTTACTGAAAAGTAGATCCACTTTTCAGCCGCAAAATTTATCAATATTTTTTTAAACTATGAAACGTTACGAAAAGCAAACTTAATTAATGTATTATGCTAATTAATTTGGTAGCAGTTGCTTAGTTATTAAATTGTAGACTTAACAACGAATTCCATGTAATGGTATCTCTGGTCGCTGTTTTGCGAGCAAAGGCTGACACGTGACACGGTTCTCCAGCCAATAGCTATGGCCTCAGACGTCAAAATCCACGTCGGGCTGCGTAGGGAGGATGGAGGGTTCACAGGTGGCTAAAATGGAGCTACGTGGTTTATGCAAGCCCCCTAAACGGCAATTATAATTCTAAAAGGGGTTTTAATGTGTGAAAAATACAATGGTTTCGTTACTGCCTGTTGAGCGCGTGCTGTTACTTTAGGGTTTCTTGTTTTTGTTTTCGCTGTGAGCTCTGCGTTTAGTTATTGCTTATAAGCTACTGAATGATTGTTAGCTACAGAGTGTGACTGCCTACCTTGGTCGCTATCTGATCTGTCGCTATCACAAAACTCCCTGAGAAATGTCACGGCTGGGGTAAAGTTTCTCTGACACCCCCACCGTGACTTATTGGAAGGCTCTCCACTCGGAGGGGATTGGCTTTCTCAACATAACGAGGCTCTCTGCCGCGAAGGGGACAATCCCGATCTTCTAGGTCAATAGCTCACCAATTCCAAATCCATGCGATTCAAATACGCAGCTGAACAACGTTTAACTATGAAATTACAACATTCGCATCTCATTTTCGCACATGTTTCGATGTTTTTTAAATCGATTTAGGATTATCCTAATAAAGCTCAAATGCAATAAAAGAGACTGAACACGGGATATAAGAATAAAGATATAGGCCTACTTAACGAACAAATGATACTGAATATATAATAATAAAGATAAAACTTCTCTATTTTTCCTTCAGCAATATTAGGTCAGTGAAAGATACACTGTTTTAATAAGTTTGGGGATACTACGAAGAAGGAAATTTTGTCTTGTTGTTGGGATTTAGAGGTTCGGATCTTATACCCGTTACAATAATAACCTATCGCTATCGAGGAAAGAGCGATTAATTGAGATTTCAAATAATAGTCAGATTGAAATAAAATTAATACAGTCTCATGATACTGGTTTGCCTTGATCCTGGATTTCACCTTCAGTGAGAAATGAATATCACGAATTATCTGAAGAAGCATCGAATATCGTCATGCTGTATAGTGAGAAAGGTATTTCATCGCTCCTTCAAATTTAAGACAAAATGTAGATATCGACTTAATGTATGTACCAACCTGGACTGAATTGACTATAGATATCTAAGAACTCTAAAGGAACGACAAGGGGTGAGTAATAACGCAAAATATTTTCTCGTTGTTTCTTTCTTTTTTCTGACTGGTCTGGTGGATCAGTGGTTAATGCGTCTGACAAGAGCTCGTAAGGCGACCGTTTCAAATCCGTGTCTCGGAGGGGATATTCAGAGGCCCTTAACCCTACCTTCACCTCTGGCTTGCTGTGTAATATGAAGTACGCCAGAAAGATTTCGTGGTTAATATTCCACGATAAATTGTTGCTCCCCTTTACCCGATAGCATTACCGGGTTACAGGGCCGGCGCTAGGATTCTTGGGCCCCGGGTAAGTGTTCTCGGTTCCCCCCCCCCCCCCCAACCTAGTGATGTTCCGATACCATCAAAGTATCGATACCTACTCAAATGAATAGTACTCAAATTGTCTTACGATACTTACTCATATGAGTACTGCAAAAGTATCGATACTTACTCATATCAATACGTTTTTCAAATTAATTTCGGATATAAAAATATACGTGACATGTTGCTAAATTATTTATTTTATTTGCCTAGTGTAATAAAATCAAATAACACTCAGTAAACATTTTTATTTATTTATTAAAATTATAATAAAACTCACATTGTAAGCAAATTTTGAAGTATTGTTTTCTCTTTAAATATTTATTTATTATATTTTTAACACTTTTAAATAATAAAAATCTACTTATGGAAGGTTTTCTAAAAAGGCAATTGTTCAAAATATTTTATAAAACAAACATTCACTCAATACTGACGTTGCTATAACAAGATACTGTCGTGCGTATTTATACAGACAAGGAAATATAAGTTTCATTTCTTCCCATTCTGTAAATGCATTGCTTTTTAGAGACGTTACATTGTTTGACAAGTAGAGAGAGACTTTGTCATTACCGTGCGTTTTCTTTTTCTTTGTAATGTTTCCAGACGTGATATTCCTGTGAAACGCTAGCTGAAGCAGCTTCTTCTTCCGGTTCACATGTGCTACTTAGTTGTTCATTAACCATATCTTTTAGTTTTTGTGTGGAGCTGCGCGTGAGCAACCATTGGCCAGGCATAGTGAAATGCGCGCCAAGTACAACTTTATTGACCTAAAAAAAACTCTGTGAGATTAGATTGTCTATTCTAAGACTGATTTTGTTTGATTTTCAATACTACCAACTTGACGTCAGCGGGAAATTATTCGCAGGCGCGACTGAGTGGCGCAGCAGGGATGATGCATTTAGAATTTAACACCGTGTGCGTTTCGATTCTTTCGATTCGATACAAGTACTTTTCTTCCGATACCGAGTAAGTATCGAATAAATTAATTCGAATACGAAAGGTACTCGGTATCGAAACAAAGTATCGAGTACTTACTCGTATTTACTTGTATCGGATCATCACTACCCCAACCCCGATTTTTTTTTTTACTTTAAACTTTGATTTTTTGGATACAGGCAGAAAATTTTAATCAAAAAAATCAATTAACACCTTTTTAGAAAAGGTTTTCTCTGTTTGGTTTTTATTTAGCTAGGCACCCTCGCCGGAGGGCCCCCTTTGGGGGATCGGGCCCGGGTACTTTTGCCCCGCTTACCCCTCCGTAACGCCGGCCCTGCCGGGTTAGGTAAAGTAAGAAGGAAAGGAACTCCGATATAAGGCTTAGTATGCCTCCTTCTGGAGGGTCCAACCAACCTTCAGGTTCAGGACCAAGTTTAGCTTAGCCTTTCTTTCTTTTACGCAGATAACTCATTTCCTTTGTAGGTTCATAACATTGTTATTCGTTGTGTTAATAAATATTAAGTGTTAATTAAATATATCATTCATAACTATGTTTTTGTAGGAATTCGTAACATGCTTCTAGATTTAAAACGTTATAATGCCACAATACAAAATGCCCCACATACTCAGATGTAAAAAATTAATACTGTATAAGTTATTGGTACGCGGAACTAATTTTGACATTTTGCTGGTGCCCTGGTTGAAAAGCTTGAGAAATGCTAGATTATACTGCATGAAACAGAGAATTTAGGACGTAGGTTGCAAGTGGTATGTTGGTAAGAGATAAAGAGTTGTATCAAACAATTCTATATAGTACTGGCAGGCGGCTCACTGAACGTGGGGTACGTTCAAGTATGATGGTAGGGAACAGCTGTGCGCTTTCGCGGGGTATGAGATACCGCCTGGAGACGTGTTGTGGGGGCGTCTCACTGTTTGAGAACCGCGCAGGATGTTGACACGAAGCTCGATGCTCGCGGGTGATTGGCGTTTGAAGGCTGAGATGAGAAGGAAGGGGCGGAGGTGCAAAGTACGTCGCGGAATAACACAGAAAACTTTCTCTCTGCACTATTGCCGAGACGCGGGGGATATTAACTATATTCCGTGTAGCCGCCCCGTCGATTGCAAACCCGCGTCACACACTGCGAGAAAAAGCGGGACCTCATCTGCCACTGGCAAAGATGAGCATTCATTTCGAAACAGTATGAAAAGAAGTTGACGCTTAGTCAATTAGAGTTTTTCTGTGCTACCAGGATCTGTGCTCTAACAAAGGCAGCAGCAGAAATTTTTAAAGAATACCAACATCAACGAAGAGAGCAGCCTTTTACTCTTCGATGCTCGGCGCTCGTTGCTGTATCAGCATAAACAATATCTCTGACGAATGCTGTAGGACGGCAGCCGAAAGCTCAGATTATGAAATAAACAACGCGGCGTACCCAGAAACTCTATTAATCATGAAAGGTAACATGGGTCTTGTGGTTTGCACCTTGCGCTACCACCTTCTTCAATTAAACCTCGGGTATCTGTTTTGTACCTAGATAGAAACTAAAGCATTGTTACAATCGATTTAATATGATCTTATTTCCTAGGTTTGAAGGACTACTATGTACATTCAGTTCGAACCACGGGCTTCCTAGTGTACTTTACATGTACAAAGCAAAGCTTTATCTTTTCCTCTGGAAAACTGCAAGTCACCTTCACCTTTTAGGATTACCCGGTTTGGTTAGGTAGATACGACAAGAGGCGAAAGCATGGCACATCAAAAAAAAAAAAAAAAAAAAAGTTTCCACTCAGCGGCCGAAGTTCTGGGGGTATCAGGGCTAATAATGGCATCAGGGTTTACCTACTTTATTGAGAATGCTTAATGTGTAATATGGATATTATCATTCGTATTAAAATTTGTAACAATTAAATGTTCGTGTAATTATTTGTGACTGTTTAGAACGAATCAAGTTGTGCAACATCATACTGATTAGTGTGTGTATACTGTCAAGTTCTTTATAAATTTGACTCGATTTTGTAATCAATGAAATAAAATTACATACCCTCCCAACCAGTGAAACTTCATGAAGTTTCTCCTCCCCTTCTGGGTGTTTCACGTTTTTAGCAGGTAGTGTTTCACGTTTTTAGCAGGTAGTGTATATTTCGGTCTTAAAAATAGTTTATATTATTAATTGTAATGGAGCTTACGGAATGTTGGTAATTTCTCTTAGTACTTACTTTAACAATATACGAATTTTCACCATAAATTCTTTCAAGATAAATTGTTCAGCAATTCCCTGGGTAATTTATTCCAACCACTGATTTCCTCACCTACTAAGGAGACCCCCTTATGCCTGAAAACAGTGCTAGGTTACACTCATGGTCGTTTGTTTTATACCATTAACTACTCGTATTTCCTCGCCAGGCCTTATCGCCTAACATATACCTACCTCCTACACTACTAGAAAGATCTGTCACCGTTATGTTTGTCAACGCCACCAAACCCTGCACGTCCAACACATCAGTTAATAACTGTGCTGTCCAGTAATTTTTAAAACAAATGTAGCTGCTTTTCTTTACATTCACTTCAAGTCCTGAATTTGATATAAAAAATGTATCAAAACAACATTATTGCCTTTCTTGAGCCTGTTTAATAATACCACGTGTCATGAGGTAAACGAAAAAAAAAGAAGATAGATCACCATGCATATATTAAAAACATAAAAAAGTTCCCTAAATGTATTTTTTTATTATTATTTGTCTATGGATCTGATCTTCTGTGAAAATTCATCATAAACAACACAAAGGCAGCGGAATTACGAAGTCTTGACATTCGAACGGACATGACGAAATTGTAAGGGATCCATGTACCACTTTTTTCATTTGTATTAGGAATTTTAAAACAGGTAGCTTGCTTAATCCCAATAGTCGAGGTGAGGGAGCAGACAGGTTAACCGCCCGCTACAGTCGTTTGCGAGTGGTGCATTTGGTCTGGAGGTGTTTGTTAGCAGCGATGACCTTTGGCCGCCGCACAGTAGTAGACGACGGCCTGCGGTGCCGCGCGTCGCGTGTCGCGGTTGTCGTCCTCTGGCGTCGCTCGGCGTCCCCCAGCGCCGCGACGCCACCAGACCGCAGCTGCGCGCTATTTATGCCCGTTAATAACGCAGCGGGCGTGTAGACCGGCCTGTCGCGCTAATTATGCCTGGCCTGGGCTCGAACTCGCGTCCTGCCACAACAGCCGCTAATAACGGACACGTGTTGCGACACGAGGGTGCTCGACCACCTGCCGACATGTCGGCGGCCAGTACGAGGAAAGGGTCCGCTATTACATGTCGATCACCAGTCCTCAACAGAGGAATGTACTGTAACGTCACAAGCGGAATGACACGATATACATTGGATTCGAGTCAAGAAGTCTTCTGTCAGTGACTGAAAGTTTCTGTATAGAATAAATTACACTTTTTATTTATTGCTTGAAGAAAATACTAGTAGAATGTAGTACTTGCATAAGTATTGGGACAGGCAGAATATCTATACTACTGTATTATAAATCTGTAGACGAGTCGTGTCAGTCTGAGGGATTGAGGAAGCATCAACCAAAAACTACAGCCCCGATTTCGATAGGATATTCACATTTTAAAAGTTTACGGTGTCGCTTAAAATCTGAGATATATCATACTTATCTATGTGACCGAGGAACGTTGAAATGATAATTCGTTCGTACCGAGAATGGATAGGCGCCACAGATCACACTGCAACTTCGACGCACACTGCTTTACTATATACCAGCCAAAGATCACTCTACAATACAGATAAACACTCCACCATTTGCATGTCCTTGCTTATTATTATTTTTTTCACCGCACAACTTTGGTTATTTGTTTCTTCAATTTTCAGAAATATAGTGCGTTAGAATGCAAGGAAAAAGTTAAATAAATCACTACATCAAAGATTAACATTATGCGTAATGTAATTGTGGAATTTAATTAACGGTAAAGGTTACAAAGACTCTTCATTACAATCGTTTATGTTTTGTTACTGAAAGAAAAACAAATGCAAACGCATTAATACAGAACGATTATAACAAATGATCAAAGGGTCTTGAAATTCATATACATTCTTGCCATGGCGTAAAATGTAATGAAAACATTCATCCAAATCAATCAGATCTCAGATACATTTATTCACATAACAGTTTACACAGATTCCAAACATTTATTTAATACTCGTTACTTCATATTTTTTTTAGCACTCAGTGTCATGAAATTTAATTTACGGTAGACATTCCACAGATACTACATTAAAAATTTTAATACTTTGCTTCTGGAAGAAAAACGCATTACTATACACAACAAGGTCCATACAGGCGAAGCAGCGAGAAAATGGTAGTTGTAATAGTCTTATTTTTCATGGCGGATAAAATAATACTATTTTATTGATATATTTAATATAATATAACAGTATTAATAATAATAATTATTAATATGTATGTTTGGGATAAGTTACTACTCTTGAAGTTGAAATCATAAAAGAACCAAAATTTCAAGAGAAAACACACCCATAGAACAAGTAGCAGAATTAAATACCTAGGTTACAACCTCTACTACAACCTACAAACCGATATACAACAAAAAAAAAAAAAAAAAATCACAAATTTCACGAACGTTACAGGAATAATAAATAGCACCTGCAGACCATCTCTCGCTTAGCATCGCACAAGAATCGGGCTATATAACATCCTTTTTTTTATTTTTTTTTTTACTTTTGGCTTTACGACTCGGCGACATCGAGGTCATTAGAGGCGGGGAGGATTGGAGTCAAGGAACTGGAAGGAATTCGGCCATGGCCTTATGAAGGAAGCAACCCGGCATTCATCTGGAGTGATTTGGGAAACCATGGAAAACCCAAATCTGGATGCCCGGATGGAGATTCGAACCGGCGTCCTCCTATATAGAACATCCTGGCTAAATCTACCCTACTGTACGGTCGCAAAGCCTGGACACTACGCAAAGGTGAGGAGCGGAGGCTAATGGCGGCTGAGTTGCGATTCATGAGAACAGCTGGCTCCACGTTACGAGACAGAAAGAGATCTGATGAAACCCTTAAAGAACTCAAAGTCAAACTAGTTCTTCAAACTGTGAAAACCTACAGAACATCTTGGACAGATCACGTGATAAGGATTAAGATGTTCCGGCTCCACGATAAATTCTCAATTACCATCCCAGAGGCATAAGAAATGTAGAAGGCCACCGAGAGTATGGACTGTGACCGTAACAGGCCACCAGGCCTATCACCGGACAGGATGAAGAAGAAGAAGAGGTACTTTGGAACGCCGAGAGAAATAAAGATTGACCAAATCCAAGGAATAAAGAGATGAGTTTGACCCAGGCGAGACAAGATGGATGATAGACAAGTTTTCGCGTTGTGAGAGACTGAACTAAATAAGAAGGCCATTATAAGATATCACAGATGACGAAGTTAATTTTGTGAGAACGGCTGTATTATGTTTATATTGTAAAGTCTGTTGTAATGAACTTTATGAGGGGTTAAGTTTTGTACAGAAGAAGAATAAATACGCTGTTTACTGTCAAATGCGGAGTAAATCAACATTGAGTTATAAAGGAGTCTTTGGAGGATAAGTATTATATTTAAAGTTATACGAAGTCAAATTTGGAGTAAAATCTGGAATCTACTACAGATATGGAGCCAAAGATGATGCTCTTCGTATTAAAGAAATGGCACTTCTAAAGTAAAAATATCAATTATTGTCTTATTTGAGCCTAGGCAGTTAATAACATCTTATACAGTGAAGATGAAGCTGAGAACAGAGTGGCGGAAAATTGAACTGCAGCACAAAACAAGTAAGTTAATACGATCCTACGACCTGGTAACATTTTCCATTCGCTGTGCATTTCGCCTCTGTCGTGGCTAAACCTGCAATCTGATGTTGATTTCGAACCACCTAAGGTCGTAATTAATGGTAAAGATTACAAAGATACTATATTACAAACATTTACGTTTTGATGCTAGAAGTAAAACAAAATACAAACATTGCAACTTCTGCGCAAGCAATGCAGCTGGAAAATGCTAGTTACATAATAGTTCTATAAACGTACGCGTAGACAAATGGATGTGGGTCGATAATATCATTTCTTTGTTTTTTATATTGGACATATCTTCTTGCAGTGACGTCATCATAACGAAGCACGCTGTGACATCAGAGCTGCCCGCAGCGCTATCTGGACGCCACTCGCCCCACTACCCTCTCCCCTCCAGTCTCCCCTCTCCAGGGCGAACTCGCAGTGCAACAATGCCAGCGGACAGCGGCCGCTCGGTCAGTTGGGATTTCAATAACACGCTGTATAATTAGCTGGGGCAGATTAATTACGGTATTGTGTATTGTAAAGTTACACACGGGCCCTGAAATATGAATATCGGCGCAGCGCTGGACGAGGTACGAACACGCGTGCGGGTCGCATCGCACGCCAGAACTTGTCGCAGGGCTGATTTATAAAGCGCGCCTTGCCGCCACAATCAATCACGTTTATGGTTTCAAAGGAACCGTTACCCGCGTTGCAAATACGCTGTTGCAAAGTTTTCCGTGTCGTTGTGATTAACTGACAGCTGGGGAGCGTAGAACACAGCAGGCGAATCGAATGCAGGAATTCCTTTCACTGCTGTCGTTTTTTGGGAAATATACCGTATCGCACAGCATAAGATACATAATCAGGTTTTGGCGTCTACGAGGACTGAAGTTAGTCAGGGATTTCGTCACCTTCTGCATCTGCATCTACATATATACTCTGCAATTCACAAAATTGTGGGTGGCAGAGTGTGCTCAGCACCAAAACTAATCTCTTTGTTGTTCATTCAAATCCCTAATGGTTCGAGGGAAAAAAGAATTCATATAAGAATCAGTCTGGCACCTTATTTCTCTAATTTTATCTTTCCTGTCCTTCCGACTCAAATAGGTTGGTGGAAGAAGTATTTCACTACACTCAAAAGTGAAAGTGGGAGTACGCATGTTTACCAATAAGTTTAAACGAAACGTGTGTCGTCTATCTACCAGAGACTCCCAACCTAGTCTACTAATCAGTTCTGTGACGCTTTCATAAGGACTGTAGCAAGCGGTCACGAATCGAGCGGCTCTTATCTGTACTTTCTCTATACTTTCGATCAACCCCTTACGAAACGGATCCCAAATGGCACAACAATAGTCCAAATGTGGACGCACAAGAGATTTGTACGCTATATCCTTTGTTTGTTCATTAAAATTTTTCAAGATTCGACCTATGAATCGCAGCCTAGAATTAGCTCTACCTACTATCGACTTAATGTGTATGTCACATTTCATGTTCCTTTGTACTGTTACTCACAAATATTTCATAGAATCGACCACATCAATAACTGAATTGTTTAACTCGTATTTCTGAACCTTGTAATGTTCTGTAGCCTACCGGAAATACTCTCTATTATCTGCCTAAACCAATTGTTTTTCTTCTGCACTTGATGTTTGTGTAAGCACTGTGCAAACTCTCATCTTTTGAACTAATTAAATATCCTATCAAAAACCAATAAAAGAGTATTTATACTTTCTAGTTAACCGACTCATTTTTGCAAGAAAGGATTGAAATGTTTCTTAAAAAGTGCTTTAAAATCACTTATATTCTTCTATAAAAATACAATTTCAGCCATGAAGCGATAAAACAAGTATCCGATATTGCAGATGAGAAGAAGAAACTGAGGGGGAAAAAATTATTTTTCTTCATTTTTATAACAAAGCAATGTGTTGGACATCAACTTTACGAGGAATGACTTTCCTCCCGCCAGTGCGATAGATCTTCTCAGTCATGCAAAGTTGTTAAAAATGCTCGTCCAAGTCAATGATAATCGTGTTTAAAAATAGCAGAATTTACCAGAAACGTACAACATCTGGCTATTGTATTAAGAAACTGCATTAAACTGTACACTAGATGCAGACATTGAGAAACCTTCAATTATTAATAAATACTCCACAAATGGTTTAGAAACTATAAAAAATACAACTGTTTTATTACAGAATGTTCTCGGCATCCGGTGACATTCTACCATTTATTTTTAAACTACAGCTTTATGGCCATCAACAGTCGTTCCAGAATGTCACTACCCCAAAGGACCTGCCGTGCTAGCACTAAGTGAGTACAGATGCTGACTTCGACTTAATGTGATGGAGTTGTAACAAATCTTTTACAGCTTGCTTACTGTGTACTGGTAAAATATTCGGTGAAGAAGTTTCTATGTATAGTACATTCGCTGTCATTGTATTCAATTACGTTTGGTCAAATCAATCAGGAAGTTATTATTTACGAAGAACATTGTTATTAAGGTACGAGGCGCGTCCAGAAAGTAAGTTCCGTTTGGTAATAAAATGAAATTGTACACAGATACAGAAGAAATTTTTATTGCACAAAATTCTACAACTCTTAAACTACTTTTCCACATAACTGCCGAAATTTTGCAGGCATTTGTCATAGCGTGGCACCAGGTTTTGTATACCTTCTTCATAGAAATCTGCCGCCTGTGTCTTCAACCAGTTGGAAACAGTTTCTTTCAGCTCGTCGTCATTGGTGAAGTGATGACCGCTAAGGAAAGACTTGAGATGTAAGAACAGATGAAAGTCTTGCCAGTTCTTCTGTAACCAAAGGTGGACGCCCACTTCGTTCTTCATCGTGCACATCACTATACGCCCGCCATTGAACTGTCGGACCCATCTTCTCACCATCGAATCACTCATCGCATTTGGTCCGTAAACATCGCAAATTTGCCGATAAATTTCACTTGGTTTCACTTTCCTCGCATTCAGGAACCGAATCACAGACCTGATTTCACAGGCGGCGGGATTTTCAATCAACGCCGACATTTCAAACAAGCACAACAAAGCGTACGTAACTGACAGCGATCTCCAAATGGTGGACTTTTTACTCTTGATACACATCGTCTACAGCACATGTGCGGAACTGCAATCGCAGCGCTGCAGCGGAGATAAATTGAAACGGAACTTACTTTCTAGACGCGCCTCGTATTTAAGTAACCAATTGGCATATCAATACTTTGATCAATACCGAGCCTAACTGATGAGCTGTCAACGATCGGGGCTAGCATTGGGGAAGACGCTGCTTCGAACCCTAATCCTGCCATATCGATTTCGGTTTTAATGGTTTTCTGAAATCACTCCAGACCTATGACGGGACGATTTCTTCAAAAGACCATGACAGGCTTCCATTCTATTTCTGGCCCAATACCCACTATAATTATTTCGAGTTGTAACATAAAAGTACTTTGGAAAATCAAAGAATTTATTGTGGGATGTTAGTTAATCAACCAATCTCAAATTTATCTTCGGTGTCCGGCCATGATATTCGTCACGTGAAACTGTATCCCTTTGGCGTTGAGACCAATTTGCATAATGAGGACCATATGTTGTGATGGGAGAGTTTCACTTTGGGCCACGGTCTTACTTCCTGAAACAAGATAAGCTCATTAGCATCTGAGGGCCCTATGCTATTAATTCAACATGTTGTTAGCAAATTAATTAAAACATATGACCTCGCGTGCTTAACACTGCTTTAACGCTTTGCGTACATTACGATTGAGAACACAAGATAATAAACGCGTACGTCCCTTTCAGGCTAAATTAAAATATTCCGTAGATAGTTTACACGAAGTGCAATTTGTTATTCAAGGCGGTCGTCGAGGAATTTTTAGTGCACTGGGAAGCGCTGCGGGTTGCGTGCTCTTCGCTATCAGGCGCACGGAGGAAGCCTCGTCTGCGGTTGGCCTTCGGCTACGGAATAGGTCACCCACACTCTTGTCGCTTATCATCTCGCGGAAGAGAAAACCACACGCAGAATTCGTGGTATGCTCCATGAGGTACTAACGTAAGAAAGCGTCGAAATTTAGACATAATGTTAAAGTTTTCCTTGAGAACGTATCAATTTTCAACATGAAAATCGTTCTTTTTATTTAATGTTACTGTTTAGAAATAAATCACAGGTTCATTTATTACTAAGACTAGAACAAAAATAGTTATTTCAATTCTACAATACTAAATTGAAAAGTAATCTTCAAATTTACATTTCTGTTTTTACCGAAACGTTTATAATTATACAAGTTTGTACCTCTGTGATGGTCTGTACGGTACTATTTGTTGATCGGTAGTTTGTATGTATATATATATATTTTGGTCAAAGTGTTAATATTCCATACACTTAATGATACTTAAAAGCTCATTAATTACTTATTATAATCATTTTCTACGATGTCATTGATACTTTTCGGTTCTTTTAGTAGTTGAGAATAAACAGTTATGTGGGATATACATTTTAGTGTTCTCACTGGGAAGAATTTTGGAACTGATAGACCGTATTGTTCGGTGATTAAGCAAAGTATTCCTGGTGGTGAGGAAAGGCAATAATGGAATCTAACCAAATTTGAAAGTGTGTCATAATTAAACAGGCTGCTGTTTTTGACGTTCAACAGCTTTTTGTTAGAAAACTTGATGACACTACAGAGAGCTGAGTAGCAAATATTTAATACTCCTCTGCCGTCAGTGGAAAAATATTATGTTACGAACTATTATACTGTAGATTACGAGTACCGTTGTGTTTCCTTAATGCACATCTCGTTACCTTCGTTGACTCCGTCTGTACCTAAATCTGCAAATAGAGATAACACTTTTTAGCCATTGATAAAGAAAAGAGGCATTAACGCCACAGTCAGCTTTATATTTTTGAAATTTAAATGTTGTAACAGTTGTAACATGACTAAAAAGAGTTATATCAATGTAATAGGAAAACACGAGAATCGCGAAAAGCTAGATATGGTTTATTCCTACTAACCTAAAACCACAGACGAGGAAGTGGCACTCAACGAGACCTATGAGTTACTAAGTTTTTTAAAGTCTACTTTAACAGAGAGACATTGCAGTGAAAAGATAAGAGGATACAAAAAAGAGTGAAAAAGAATGAGATAGTACTGGTCACTCTTGAGGATATAAATCTCTTACGCCTAGATATGAAAGTAGAAATAATTTCTTACTGACATCTCTGAAACTGAGAAGGTAGGGCTCAAACCTGTAAAACAAACATTTTAAACTTTACATGAGAACGAACTTTCTCTTGGCATTGAGAATTTATAAAATGCTCTTCACACGGTATTTCGGCGATCAAATTCACTGTTGCCGTCTTCTGGTGGACTTCACCAGAAGATGACAACAGTGAAAGTGACTATCGAAATATTGTGTGATAACACTTCGTTAACTCGGCTAGTTACCCGATAACATTTTATAAATATTCAACTTTGTTTGTGTGGTTACTGTAGCTGAAGACTTATCACTTCCTTACGAGAAGCCTGTACAAGCTGAAGTTTTAAACTGGACAATTCTAAGCCCAAGCTGGCAACGCGACGGTACAATTACCTAGTGAAAATATGGAGAAGATAAAACCGTAAGACAGGAGCTTCACTTATCGTTGTGTAAATCTTCATGTACATAAAACGACTTATTTAGTATTTAAATTCATATCTTCTTGCGACCAGGTGACAGAGTTTCGATTTGCAGAGCATTTAACCTGTGTCGTGGCTGCACTTACATTTTAACATGGGATCTGAACCACTGACCGTTCTGGTGTAGCTCAGATGATCAGTCAGAATTCTTAAAAATTCATGGGACCAACAGAATTTTAACTCAGGACCCTGAATTTCGAAAGGCAAGCAAGCAGTGTTAGTGGTTGTGCCTAATTTTTGGTCCACAATAATTTGAAGGACATATTTATGCTATATTTCTATAGCGATATTTTTATGCTGTCATCAGTCTTTCGACTGGTTTGAAGCAATCGTCCATCCCTTCCTATCTTGTGCTAACCTCTTCATCTCTACATATCCCCTACAACCCACGTCCTCAATTATCTGCTTCATATATTCTAATCTCTGTCTTCCTCTACAGTTCTTACCTTCGACTGTTCCCTTCACTAACAAATTAACCAATTCAGCATGTCTCAAAATATGACCTACCAGCCTGTCTCTTCTTCCTATAAGCTTCTTCCACAAACTTCTTTCCTCGCCCATCATTTCCAAAACTCGTTCATTTCTTACTTTGTCTGTTCACTTAATTTTCAGCTATCTTCTGTAGCACCACATTTCAAATTCTTAAATTTTCCTTCTTTCTGGTATTCCTAAAGTCCATGTTTTGCTACCGTAAAGTGCTGTACTCCATACATAGAGTTTTAAAAAGTTCCTAGACCAATATTTGAAACTAAGAGATTTCTCTTTTTCTTGAAGGTTCTTTTTGCTAGTTCTATTCTGCTTTTAACATCATTCGTGATAAGTACAAGGAGTATAAGTCATTATCATTGTATAATTTGAATTGTACTCCTTTTGCAGACGGATAAAATGCGAATTGATTTATACCGATAGTTTCAATGTTGAATTGTTAGAAAAAAATACTCAGCGACGACTTGTGCTGTTAATACATATATTCAGATGATAGACATGAATTTACAGTAAAACGAAATTGATAGCAAGAAATTGTGACTTATACTCCTTGTTCTTATCACGATAGATTTCTAAATTTTTATGAATAGGTTCATATGAATCGAGCGTAAGCGCATATGATTGTGCATTGTGAACACTTTAGTCTTAGTGGGCTATGCAGGGTGACTCCGTGATGACGTTAGAAACTTTGAGGAATGATAGAGAAGTGTAAATATATCAATCTGAGGTAAGGGATCCTGGTCGTGAATGACCGAGTCGGAAGTACAACGTAACTTTGTGTGACGATGTCATGAAAAATCTACTCAAGTTCTGCAGTTGCCTCGCGCAGCGCTCAAGCTAAGGACCCCAACTTCGGAACCCTAATCATGACGTACAGAATTCCCGCTGAATACTCCCAAATACTTCCCTGTTGATGGACTAGTAACGACGCACATAACTTGATGTCAAAACCTGTCTACGGTATAGTATTAATAAATTCCATTTATCTGCACAAGTTTCACGAATTGCTGTATTTACAACAGCTGTTCGAAAGGGCTTCCCACAGTGTTAATGCAGGGATGGCATCGTTGCACAAAGTTCTGTCGTACGCGTTCTAGTTTCCCCGGCGTCGTTTGAATAGTGCCGCCGGCAGCGAGAATTATTGCCAAGAGATCCTCTTCAATCTCGACAGGCGTCTCGTACACAAAATTTTTCACATGGCCCCACACGAAGAAATAAATTGGGGTGAGATGAGGTGAACGTGATAGCCACCGAATAGGACCTCCTCTGCCTATCCAATTTTCTTGGAAAGCCTGTTCCAGATGTTTACGAACCCTCAGTCTAAAGTGAGGTGGGGCTCCATCATGTTGTAACCATATAACAAGTGGAATCTGTTCCAAGAGCCTCGACAGCAAGTCTGTGATAAATACTACGTACACAGGTGCACTGTCAGAGGTATCAGAACGATTTTTGATTACAACTTTTGACTCACTCGTTTCTGGAATATGGTCCCTTACAAGGGCGTAGCTACCATAGAGCTAGGCGGTGCAGTGCACCGGGGCCCTCACGCTCAGGGGGCCCCCAAGCGCATCCCAGGGGGTCCCTACCAGCAACTTGGCAGAGCTAAAAAAATAAAAGTCACCCATCTGGCCAAGGGCCCAAAATAATTTTATTTTGCCCCGGGAACCTTGTTGACCTAGCTATGCCACTGGTCCCTTACCTGAAATAGATATATTTAACCTTCTCAATCATCCATGAAAGTTTTTGTTAAATCGTCACCGAATCGTCCTGTATGTGGTTTCAGTGATAAGACAACTTGTTGTACTTGCTACTTATAATTTTTCTTTCAGATCTATTTGTTTCAGTTGTTGGTGAATTGTGGCGATTTTCATTTCCTACTCTCCGAATATGGCTGCGTGAGTGACAGAGAGAGATTATACCTTCTTACCTAACTCACTGATGTTTGAGTGTGAACCGTGGAGTTCATCTGTATCCCAATGTCGCCATATTTGCGATAACTTACGTAACCGTCCAGAGAGGAAAACAACCTTTCTGTTCTGAAGTTTTCGCATGCCAAGAGTCCAATTCATTTGCAACCCGCTGTGCGGTATTGTTTACAGCTGTACTCGATTAATAGACATGAATAACTCACAATACTTCTTCACCAAACTGTGTAAACAATTTTTTTACCATTTTCGATACAATTTCTGTGAGAAACTTAACTGGTCATTTTATTACACTTAGATATATTTCTACTTCATTCGTAGCTGTCAAGTAAGTGACACATTTACAAGGTAAAATAATCTTGCAATCTTCGTAGGTTGCTGAATAACGCGCATCAGATAGTGCTGTCAACTCCAGAATTATTTCGTTTATTAGGTACAAAATTAATTTTTTTATTTAAATTGAGGTATTTAAATATCTAGGGGAATATTAATAAGAAATAAAGTTCTCTAGGTTGGTACCTCGAGGATTCGAAATTAAAAAGAATACAATACTTTGGTGTCTCATCTTATATATAAAATTCTCGTGTCACAATTTTCGTTCCCATACTCCTCCGAAACGGCTTGACCGATTCTCATCAAATTTTGTGAGCATATTGAGTAGGTCTGAGAATCAGCCAACATCTATTTTTCATCCCCCTAAATGTTAAGGGTAGTCCACCCCTATTTTTTTATTTTTTAGACAAAATTTTTAGTTTTTAGTTTTTTATGATACAACATACAAAAATACATACAATCCTAAATTTTCACCCTTCTACGATCAACCCTTATTTTTTGAGGCATTCAACTGTTTCCAAAGATAAAGAAACCAACATTAACATACGTAAGTTTCTGTTTTAAAGCAGAATCAATTGATGAAACCAATATATCCTCAAAACAAAATCAATATTCAAAGAGCAAATTAAATTCTTTTTTCTAAAAAAAATATATTTTTTCAGGTATTCAGAGCAGGTTAAAATATTCATTTTTTAATTTTTTTTTTTTTTTAACTGCGATTAATGTCCTTGGGCCACGTAAGTATTCATTTGCTCTTTGAATGTTAGTATTTTTATGGATATTTAGTCGATTCCATCAATCTCCGGTCGATAACTGATCAATCGTCATTTAATTAGCTATCCCCCGCCAGATGTCTAATTTCATTAATTCTATTTATGTGTGTTTTGTACAGTGAGCAATGCCAAGAAAACGCAAAGGGGCTGATTCGAGCCGTAATACAAGTAAATCTTGAAACTTGCGAAATAGAAGATCCGAAAGAACCGAAGAACAAATCCAGCAACAAAATACTGATGCACGTGTCAGAATGGCGCAATTGCATCAAGAAGAGCCAGAAGATACACGAGCTGAACGCAATGAAGTCATAAGATTACTTGAAAGTTATTTATATGGTAAAACAACGTTTGCCGGGTCAGCTAGTATGTTATAAAACTAGAATAAACTGATATTGTTACAAACAGCAAACAAGAATTATGTAATATAAAGTGCGTTTATTAAACTTTATTTTGTTTACCAATAAATCGCATTTCTTAAGCCTTACTAGATTTACGGATTATACTTTAGTGGAAGAGAAGATTTGGGAAGAATATTGTCAGACAGTTCTGAGGTTGGAAAAAATTAGGGATCCTAACCCTCATTTTGGTACTCTTATTACAAATTATTATACCTAAAATAAATCGTTGTTACATGTAAAATCTAAGATTGTCAGCCAATTTCCATTTCAATGGATTTAAATATCGCTAGAGACGGGATCTTAAACAATTGTTTAATACAACCGATAACCGTGACTCCAGTCTGTTGATCCAAATCTCACAACAAGCGTTATTATGGTTGTTAAATAGGAGGATAATAGCAGGATCTTAAGTGATAGGAAGTGGCCCTGCTTTCCTGCACGCAACATGCCGGAACCTTGTTCCTACCATTCTGCAAGTAATTAGTGCAATTTGAGGAGGGTCGAACCCGACAGTGTAGTAATGGGATCCACCGTCTTGCGGATACCACGCTAACTACAGCCGACCTCTAGGAGAGACCTGTAATTTGGCTGTGAGGCAATCAGCTGAACTATAGCGTTGAACCGTTCCAAACACTTGTTGCCGGTGACTTCACTAATGACGACTAGGACTTGTATTTATTCTATTTATTTATAACAGTAACAGAGAATATAGTGAAAATATCCACTTCGAATATAAATAGCTTCTAAAACCGTCAGAAATAATGGGTTGAACGCAGTGTTTTGGTAGTTCATTTCCTCGCAGTTGCTTAATTAAATAGGCACAATTGTTATTAAACGGCGCTGATATCCTTAAAGTAATGTAATATGGTACTTATTTATTAGCTTACTGTCACAGCAATATCTCTGGACAAAGAGCTTAAGAGAATATCTACATCAACAGAACAGAAAAAAAAGAAACTAATAAATAATAGGTTGATTTAAACGAAATACATACTTTTATTTAAGTGTTCTATCAATCAATTTCTTTGCAGTTACTTCACTAAAAAGAACTGTGATTAAATTACGATTATAACCTCTATTTTGTAATCACATCGTTGGCCCTTGTTAGTTCGATAAGGAAAGCCGTGAGCGTGACGTCAGCGTGACGGACAGGATGACGCAATGACCAAGCGTAGCATTTTATTAGTATTGACGCACTTTAGGAATATCTCTGAACATGTAAGTTTGTGGCGCACTGGCCTATGTCAATTGTTTGTGACGCCATCACGCAAAAATTATCTAACGGATTTTGATGGGTGTTTTGCAGTAAGCTTACAGCGTAACTTAAAATATTCGTTATGTCTTAATACTGTAGGTGATCGGGGTGCCGGAGCAAGAAATGACTATCCGTTCGTAACCTGAATAGATACGCACCATGTGACATAACGGAAATATTTTTTAAAAAAGAAAAAAGAACATAATATTTAGCTCCTTGAGCAAGGATAGAAATTAATAATATATACTCTTAGAGAAAAGCAAGACATAGGTTGATATGAAAATATTTACTCAAGCGATGTTAGCTATCGGCGTAGAAGCGGAGATCGGGTGCTTGTGATTATCATTGCCTAAAAGAACCTGCATCTTCGGAGATTAACCAATTTCGATGTTATCCATAGTGGATTAAAATAATATACAATAAACAAAACTGTTTGGTTCGAAAGAACTGAATTATTTATAACTACTCCACAAATCATCGATAGCATAACAACCAAAGATTCTTAACACAATACCAACCAGAGAGTCCATACACTATCAAAGATACACAATGCATTTCTGGATAACATACGTAAAAACAATATACTTTTGTGTGCTTTGTGACACAATTAAATTAGTTTTGCAAATAACCATCAGATTTAACATTGGTTTTTACTGACAACGCTTTCAAAAGTTTGCTCCATGGATTTCGTAAATTTTTCTCTTTGTAAACGAAGTTGATTATGGTTTAGAATTCTTCCAGCAGGGTACAGGCAAACTATTCATGAAAGGCAGTCGATTAGGTTAAAGTTGTGTGTACGACTATTGTTTATAGTTTCAAATTGTGACAGCAGTGTACAGACTTAACATCTTAGTCTAACTGTGACTATCGGAAATTTACGCCTCAATATTTTATATTTGAGTGGGAGAACAATATAAAACCCATTGGCGAAAAAATTAGATGGATCTCGGACGGACAGTGAGCACTACATCACCAAATTACGCTTTTTTTCTATATGTCTGTGAAATGTGAGACTTGAAGGAGTATCACATACGACAAACGCTAGTTAGCGAGCGAGTTTTTCAGCACGCGGAGCTCACTAGTTTAATTTCTTATTAATTGTGCTGTCTGGCATATATGAGAGTTCTGGTCGCTCAGTGGTAAAAGCATTTCCTTTCAGAAGTTCACGAATCTGTACCATGTTCAATTCCGGGTGGTGGCAGGATTTTTTAAGAGTTGTGATTGGTCATATGAGCTATGCCAAGACGTTTCGTGGTTCAAATTCCACGTTAAGCTGTAGGTCTCAGAGGAAAGTAACTGGCCGTCCTACCTCTGACACAATGACTTAGTGACAAGATCGAGCCAACTTTCGCCTTGTGGACTTAGTTAGTTTCAGATAATTGGCATATTTAGTCCCGATACAAAGGTTTAAAGCTGAATGCAGTCGATCTTAGGAAAATAATCTCATTTACTCTGGAATTGCAGTTGTACCTGAATATTGAAGAGTCACATTCTATTAATTTGTCGCCACGTGTCAGTGGATCTATTACTTTATATAATTTGGTTCCTTGTTAAGGATCAAGCTACGGAGAATTACATTGGTTTGGTGACGCGAGTTGTATCAAACTTAGGTTGCGAAGTCACTAAATAATTACAAAAAATTACTGTAAAAGGCGATAACAGTTTCACGAACACATTTGCTGTAACAGGTTGTGAGTGGGAAATTTGGTAAATACTAGCTTTCTACAACAGCATATCACATATCTACCAACAAATGTTTTCCTGGCATATGGAGGTGAGTATTTGCGCATCGTTTATTGGTAATGACAGAGGTGTTCTTTGAAATAAAAATAACATAAGAATTATTTGAAATTATACTTGTGAAAGAGAGTGTTTTGTTATTAATAACTTGATACAAAAAAATCAGAAAGCGATAATTATTCAGAGAGAACAATTGATTGAAAAAAAGGGGACGCAGGAGAATATGTAGACAAGAAGTGATAGAAGCTATGGCTGCAATACGATAGAGAAAAAAATACTTAAAAAGTACTGACACAACTGTAAGTAAATACGACTTGTATGCATATGTACAATGTAGAAACACGAGTTGTGCGAGGTTCCCTTTTCACTGTAGCTTGTTAAGTCAGTATTGCATCGCGTGTATACGAGAGCTGCAGATACTCAAGGTTTAAGGTTGCTGGTGTGATCTCTCTGATTGCGTGACGATGCTATACAAAGCTAATACGTGTGTAGCGAGAATATTTAAACGGTATGTAGGTTTACTGGTGTACAGTCTTCAAGCGACAGCACACCAACATGATGAAGCTACAACTGGTAAGATGATTGGAACTAGTGTAAAATGGCTATATTGATTTTGTATCGGCTGCAAACTTTTTAGATCTGTTTTTCATTTCCCTATCTCGTATTAGAACTTCTTTTTGTAAGAGATCCTGTGTGAAGGTCTATTGTGAGAAACGTGGGACTAAAGCAATTTGAAGAAAATTTCGTACGTAGATGTTAACTTTGCTTCAAACTTTATAGATAGGTCAAGTAAATCAAATTGGAATTTATACAAGTAAACAGTTTTTGGAACTAGAAGAATGATGGCTGGAAGATAATCTAAAAACGTTAGCCATTTATTTTATCGATGAGACCTACACTTAAAAGATAAGTCAGTGAGCTATTCCGCGTCTGAACTTTCAACAAAAGTGGGATAGTCAATAGCCCCATTGTTCGGCGGACTGATTTTTTAAAAATTATACTACCGTAGTTCTCTTCTGTAGAGCCAATTTCGATCTGATCCAAACACAAATCTTCTGTGTCTCACCATTATCTAAGCCATGTCGAAGGATGTCAGAATTATCACTCTTATGGCTCATATCGGTTGCCGAGAGATGTATTCAGAATAATTTCGCATTTGTTGGAATTAATTCATTAACTAGTTTCTATCGTAAAGACGTTAAGTGTGATGGAAAGTTTCTATTAAAAACTGTACGCCATATGCGGCCATTTAATGTTAGGACACTTAAGTTATATATTATTGCTCCTGACACTACTCTCAAGGCTTTGGTAAATTTACCGTGTGGTCTTGAGATTAACCGCCCTTTTCAGAGAATTCTAAATAATCGCTCCAGTTTGGAAACACCGGTTGATCAAATTCTGTTCGCGCATCATCTCAACAGGCGAAGATCATATCAGCCATGTTTTCACGTTGCCAATGACATGCTTGCCAGTTGGTTTTTACCAGCTTTAGAGAAAGACCGATAGGAAGCTGCAGTCCTTTTATTCAGACGCGAAACTTGCCTTTAGGTACCGCCTGGGACACTGGAACTGGACTGCATCCAGTAGGATAAGAACAGGCACAGTAGATGCGGTAATAAGCTGAACGGGAGAGGAAATGTATCAACAACCATGTATGAATTTGGAGCACGTCATTTACCATCCTCCACATTCTTAGCGAATGTTGTATCCGGCCGAGAAATTTTTCCGCTGAAAATTCCAGAAGCTGCACATTAGATTGAACACCTTTACAAGCAGTTGTAAAGAAGTCTTGAACACTCACTTTTTGGACACAGTTATTTTACTTTATAATATTTGTGTTAGTTTATTTTACATAGAGATGCTCAGGGCTTAAACCTAGCTTTTGACGGTGAATGTCTTAGGCATCTGTTCTGACGTTTAGCTGCTACAAGACTTACGTTGTTCTATGATGTGTGCTATAATCGCTCTGCGGTTAGGGTTTCCACCTGAAACTAATAATAATGCCTGTGTCACCCTGGATTAGTACGCCACCTTCAGCAGGATCCAATCAATTCTCGGGTCGAGGACATTGTATTAGCCATACACTAAATAGTATTTTTATTGTGTCAGAGCATGTTTAACTATAGCATTGGTGCTTCCAACAGGTGGTGTTAATGGCCTTGGCGGTAATCTCCGTCCACGCAAGAGTTCAGAATCAACAAACCAGTGGCGCTGGATTCGGTACTGGCCAGACTTCAGGAAGAGGCGGAAACAGCTTTGGTCAGCGACCAGGAAGCGGCGTTGGTGGTGGATTCGGCCAAGGATTTACGCAGGGAGGCAGCTTTGGCCAACAGAAACCTGGCGGTAACGGACAAAGTGGTTTTGGAAGCGGCTTTGGTCAGCAGACACCTGGCGGCGCTGGACAGAATGGTTTCGGAGGTGGGTTCGGTCAGCAGACACCTGGCGGTGCTGGACAGAATGGTTTTGGAGGCGGCTTCGGCCAGCAGACACCTGGCAGTGCTGGACAGGGTGGTTTCGGAGGAGGATTCGGTCAGCAAGGTGGGGCCGGAGGATCTGGTACTAACTTCCCTGGATCTGGTTGATTTGGATTCCTAGCAGCGTAAACATAGAGACCAACAGTCAACCATCTGAAACTGATGCCAATGAATAGCGCAAACACGTCGCTTCAAATCTTACCAAATTTACCGTACACTTGTAGCTACATTTATGTTTTTGAATGTTGCCTGAAATAAATCAATAATGTATGAATATTATTTCTGATTTGATGATAATTTTGACACTGGTTTAACTTTTAAGAAAAAATGGTATGTCAACATCGCTTCCCATTATGAACATTAAAAATGAAAAAAATTGTAATTAATGCATATTACTGTAGTTTAGAGTTCCTCTATTACAAACAATCTGTGCACATCGTAAGTATGTATAAACCATAGATGCTTCCTTCAAAAGACCATCCCTTCCCGTACCATGCCCCCTGTCATTTCCCGACTCTGATGTCGACGAGGCGTATAGCCATAACAAAAAACACATCAATTGATGTGATTTTTTTGAAGCAAGTAAGGAATTAGACACAAGTGAAGAGGATTTTGTAAAGAGAGAGCGGATTCAAGAATGAGCCTGTTGAGTGAGCTGTAACATTTGGGCCTGCATTTAGCGCGACGCTTGTTCGATCGCAGGTCCGACCATCAAGAATTGGCTTTTGATGGTTTCCTGAAATCTCTCAAGATGGGATGGTTTCTTCACAAAGATCATAACCGATTTTTTTACCATTCCTTGTCTAGAATCCTCTCCTGGATTCTATGAACCTGTCTTCGATAAACATTAAATCCCAACAAAATATATATATATATTTTTTTTACATATGGCTATAAGCCTCGTCGACGTCGAGGTCATTAGTGGTGGGATGGAACTGGGTACAAGGAACGGGAAGGAATTCGGCCATGGCCTCTTTGAAGGAAGCATCCCGGCGTCCGCCTGGAGTGATTTGGGGAAACCATGGAAAACCTAAATCTGGATTCGAGGATGAGGATTCGAACCGGTGTCCTCCCGAATGCGAGGCACAAACAAACAAAAAAGTATTATATGATATCAAACATCAAATTTTATTTCACGATAATTAGTGTAGTGCGGAAGGTAAGCTGTATGAGAAAACCTTTGCTCGTGATCATGCACCTAATTTCAGAATTCAATTTCTACAAGCCACGATTTACAAAGTATATGCTGAACATATCGTTCTGCCCCAGTAAACGTGAAGAAAATTAATACTTAGTAAAAAGGGTTATCAAACAGAGAAAACTATCGGGATTATTCCAAAAAGAATAATACTAGTCCAGCTCCTCTTTACTGCAAGAAAGATCGTCGGATGAAAAGATTATATTTGCTGTGGGCTGTATACTGACGTCTAATCCAGAAATTGTGAAACTTGTAAGTTAAATTCTAAATATCTCCGCAGTGGAGTGAGCACATACGACAATGTTAAATAGTAGGCCTGAAAAAGCCGGATCTATTTTCATCCCCTCCATTTGTCTGATCTTAATACGTACAATACAATATTATAACACTTATATACATATTTATACTAGCATGTAGACACACGAAGGAAAGGAACTAAGCGTCCCACTTCTGTAACCATGCCAAACAGACGATCCTACGAATTTTCAGATTGTGGGGCCAACATAATAAGCCTGAGACGGTACTGATACACAAGAAGTAACTTGAAGTCGGCAGGTATTATCGCAGAATCTGCGGTTATCAACAATAACGCTGGGTTCATGTAACAATACTAAACGATAACGTACACCTGGTACATTATTTTGAAAGCTAAGACCACAGTACGCACGTTTTTACATAGGCTACAGAAGCATAAAAATAAGTAGAGTCTATGTAACGAAACGTATCAAATAAATGACATTGAAACACCGGAATTATTGTGGTTGCAGGGAAAATAAATACTTCTATGAATTTGATTTTTACTACTCTATTATTTACAGACATATTTTCTTATACATACATGTGTTTGGGCCTCATCAGACATTCTGCCAGTCACTGTAGTTCATTCTACGACTGAATTAGGCGAAGTCATCAAATGACTTGTGTCACACAGGAAACATTAGAGACAGTTGCGAGGGATAGGTGAAAAAATTTGACCTAAAATTTTAAAGTTGTGTTTTCTTGTTCAAAACGCATTTATTGTTCTGCGTAGCTCTCCTTTACTCCAACGCCATATTATTTTTTTTTTATTTTTTTTTTTTTTTTAGTTAATAGGTTTCATCTTTTAAATGCTATCCTGGATGGTTTGGAAAATGCGCATCTGCTATCATCTCTTCATTAGGTTCACAATATTTTCTAGCCATAAATATCTTTGGACTTGGAATAAAATGTAAGTCAGAGAGGGCAAACAGGGTGAATGACATAACCATTCATACTTCAGATCCTTTAGTTTCCCTAACGCTAAATCACCTGTGTGAGCATGTGCAGTACCCTGATTAAACATGATTTGTTCTCTTTGATGATACAGGTATCTCTATACAGATCTTTCCAGAATACTTGCGTGATATTTGTAAGTTATTACTTTACCCTTTTCAACGTAACCAATAGATAGAATCTCTTTACTATCGTAAAAACTCTGGTCATGACTTTTGTAACATGAAACCGATTTCACCTTTTATTAATGTTGTTTTAATTGCTGTTTTATGACTGGTATCCTGGCAAATCGGCGCGTAAAATTAGTAGGATACTTTTTTAAACTTCTAAATATTGCTAAGAAAGTCGTTTTCGCATTTTGTTTTGCTCGAATATAAGAAATGCGGCCCCTATCTTGCAAAAAACATCCTAATATTTAATTCTTGATGTAAAATGAGCCGTAAATCTCCTTCTGATGTTACAAACACATTTTAATTCAGGTAGTTTATTAAATGTTGAAAATATGGATGTAGACTACATTCGAATTTTGGTTGACGATGAACCGTCCAAAGGGAAAATTTATATGACGGTACGATATTCTTGTATATCTATTTCACGGGAACACACCTAATTCATCTGCTTTAGAAAGCCATTCAAGGAAAACTCCTTTACTGGTAAAGCTCAGGTTTGACATTCATTTATCTAATACTAGCCTCGTACCCGCGACTTCGTACGCGTGGATTAAGAATTTTTTTGCCAGAATTAAGTATAGAAAGTTGTAGGTAACGAAGGATTGGTCCCAAACAATATCGAGTCGGCATAATATTACAGGAAAGCTATCACTATATCATTCTACCGTCGAACCTGCCTCTTGAAGAGAATAAATTTCTTACATATTTCTGTCACTATTCGAAAAGATCTCAAAATTTCGTGACTACAACTGTTAATCATACTGGAAAAAATATCCTGTGCCCTTCATACAGCTTTCCTTACAAAATTCCATCACAACGATATAGCCATTTAGTCGTCAAAACGTAACAAAAAGACAGAGACTTACTTCCGTATTTATATTAGTATTACTGTGGTTCTCACTCACACACTGACTGCGAACAACACCTGAGGGATTATTATAACGTAAAAAAGTGTACACCTACAAAATTGCAAGACTACCTACGATTTGCCTCGCATTGCACCCCTAACTTTCTAATATCTACAGTTTAACATTCAATCCGAATAACCTACGGCCAAGGCCTGACTCTTACCATGAAAAACAATTTTTAAAACTCTTAGCATCCACGGAGATTTGAACCGGAGACCACGACGTTCGAAAGCAAGCACTGCCAGTTCACTACACGGAAACACGGTCTGGAGACGTCCACATCCAACGTGTCTGTCTATCGCCGTATTTCGAAGTTATGAGACAATGAAGTGAACTACACTTAATGGTTCCTTGAGGTTTATTACTATGTACACAAAACACTGATAAACAATAACAAATGTGGTACAGTTAACGGATGACCGTCGAGAAATTTAGCCTGGTCCTGATCGGGGGTAGAGAGAGACGGCTTCTACTTCTCGCGAACTTCCGGTGGTCTTCTGTAGTTGAAGCAGGTTCCGCGGTCAGGCCGGAACTGGCGGTGGAGCGGCCGGCTACGCTTATATAGGCGGCCTGGCGCAGGAATTCCGTGGTGTGGTAGTACGGCGACCTCTGTAAGAAATAGTCCCACTTAGCTTCTAGATGATTCTATTTGTTTTCCTGGTTTGTTTTGATGTCTCTGCGCCTGTTTGGAGTCGTATATGTATCCCGGCGTGCAGGCGCGTTGTGAGTGAGGTCTGCCTGGCAGGGGCCTTTACTGGCAGACTGAACATACCTCCCTCCCGGGGGGGGGGGGGGGGGAAGCGATGTCTGCGACGTCTGCGAGGTCGTCTGCCGCGGCGCCCTGGAGCAGACTATGAAGGCTACCTCCAGGGGAGTACGGAGCTGTTCCCCTGGCGATGCGTGCCGACCTGCGTCGTGGTGCAGGTTGTGGTGGAGGTACTTGTGGAGCTAACGGCATCGGTTCGTCGGCGTCGATGGCCGGGGGCTGTACGGGGGGCGCTGAAGATGGTCCCCGCAGGTGGTCGAGAGGCTGCGGCTGAAGGGTGTCGGAGCGACCGACAGGTTGTGGCGATCGTTGGTGGCGCTGTAACTGTCCCTGAGCAACGGTTTAGACGGCAGGAGTGGTGGAGGTGGCAGGGAAGGAGAGGAAGAAGTGGATGGCCGTGCCGTGGTGGAAGAGGACGGTGCCGTGGGGTAGCGGGGACGTAGTTGGTTTCGATGGCGTCGCACTATCCGGCCATCCAGGCTGACGTCGAACAGTTGGTGGCCCCGGGGCCGCTGGATGACCCCCGGAAGCCAACCGGCCCGGGAGCCAAACCCGCGGGCCCAGACTAGGGAGCCCGGGGTGAAACGGAATGGGCCCGAAGGTACCTGTACTTTGGGCGGGGGTAAGAGGAGATGGAGGAGAGTGCGAGGTTGGCGGCCATGCAGCAATTCCGCCGGGCTTTTGGCCCCCACTGGAGTGGTTCGATAGGAACTGAGGAAGAGTGTCAATGCCTCTTCGAGTTTGTGACTTGTGGTGTATTTGGTCATTTGGGTTTTGAATGTTCTGACTAGCCGTTCCGCCTCCCCGTTAGATTGGGGGTGGAAGGGCGGGGTGAGGAGGTGTTGGATATTGTTGGCGGTACAGAAGGATAGGAATTCCCGACTTCGAAATTGCGGTCCGTTATCTGTGACGATAGCGTATGGTAATCCTTCGATGGAAAAGATCTTCGTGAGGGCTGAAATGGTGACCTCTGTGGTGATTGTGGAGCAACGGACGACATATGGGAAGTGGGAAAAGGCATCCGTCACTAGGAGCCACTGGTGGCCTAGGAATGGGCCAGCGAAGTCGAGGTGAATGCGTTCCCAGGGTCCGGACGGTGCCGGCCAGGAAAGGAACTTTTGAGGGGGGCGGGGCAGTTGTTGGGCACAGATAGTACAGCGCCGCACCATCTTCGTGACATCCGTGGTAGGCCGATCCAGAATACATGGCGTCTGGCAAGGGATTTGGTGCGGGCAATTCCCCAGTGTCCTTGGTGGAGAGTTTGGAGGATTGTCGGTTGTAGGGATCTCGGAACGACGACCCTCGGGGTGGAATTTGGTTCTGTGCGGAGGAGCACTCCCTCTACTACTGAGAGCTGGTGGCGGATGGAGTAGTAGAACTTGAGGTCTTGATGATGGCGTGGAGGGGAACGTGTTTGCCACCCGTGTTGGATGTGGTGTCGGATGACACGGAGGAGGGGGTCCTCCCCTGTGGCTGCCGCGACTTTTGAGGCCGTGACTGGAAATGTCTTCAGTGCTTCTTGTATGTCATCGTCGATCTGGAACACCAGAAGTTCCGACTTGTCGAAGGCAAGGTCTGGTCCCTGCGGTAGTCTGGATAAGGCGTCTGCATTGGCATGCCTGGAGGTGGTACGGAAATGCATGGTATATCTGAACTGGGACAGGAATAGTGCCCAACGCTGGATGCGGTGGGATGTTTTGGTAGGCAGACGTGTGGACGGATCAAATAGTGATAGGAGTGGCTTGTGGTCGGTAATGAGATGAAAAGAAATCCCATATAAAAGGGAATAGAATTTGGAGCAGGCAAAAACAATAGCTAGCGCCTCTTTCTCGATTTGAGAATATTTAAGCTGAGCAGCCGATAGGGCTTTGGAGATGTAAGCTACGGGGCGTTCCGTGCCATCTGGTAATTTATGAGACAGAACTGCCCCCACACCGTAATCGGATGCATCTGTGGCAAGTATCAAGGGGAGGTTTGGAGTGTATGGCATGAGGCATGCTGCGGACTTGAGCTGCTGTTTAAGGGTGTGGAATGCGGTCTCGCAAGCTGGGGTCCAATGGAACGGGACATTCTTGCGACAGAGGTGGTACAGGGGTGCTGCCACTTGTGCTGCTGAGGGTATAAATTTTCTGTAGTATGAAATCTTGCCTAAAAAAGATTTCATACTGATGTAGATCCTGAGGCCGAGGTAAGTTGGAAATAGCGTCCACATAGGAAAATGCTGGGGAAATGCCTTCCTGAGCGATGATGTGACCCAGGTAGGAAATGGATTGTTGAAAAAATTGACACTTTGAAAGGTTGCATTTCAATCCTGCTGCCCGGAGGCGGAGGAAGAGTAGGCGGAGGTTGGTCATGTGTTCGGCAGCGGAGGGTCCCGTGACGACTATGTCGTCGAGATAGTTGATGCATCCCGGAATATCCTGGAGAAGTTGTTCGAGATACCGTTGAAAAATCGCTGGAGCACTGGCCAAGCCGAACATGAGCCGGTTGAGTTGGAAGAGGCCAGAGGGAGTGTTGATGACTGTGTATTGTCGGGACTGGATATCCAAAGGGATTTGAAGGTATGCTTCTGCCAGGTCAATTTTTGTAAAGTAGGTACCTCCTGCTAGTTTACGGAAGAGGTCGTCCGGTCTCGGAAGTGGATAGTCGTCTACCAGCAGATGCGGGTTGACGGTGGTCTTAAAGTCACCACAGAGACGTAAGCGGCGTCCTGGCTTCTGAACTATGACCAACGGCGTGGCCCAGGGGCTGAACCGCACCGGCTGGAGGATCCCTTCGTCTTGGAGACGTTGAAGTTCTTCCTGAAGTGGTTGTTGAAGCGCTACGGGTACCTGGCGTGCCCGGAAGTATCGAGGCCGTACGTCCGGCCGGAGTTGGAGTGATGCTTCGAAGTCCTTTGCACAGCCGACGCCTGGTGAGAACAGGTCCTGAAACTCGGTGCAAAGGGCGTCCACTTCAGGAAAAGGAACATGCTGAGATACGAGGTGTATGTTATCCTCAATTGAAAATCCGGATAAGCGGAAAGCGTCCAGTCCAAATAAGTCTGCTGTGAGAGAACTGTTAACTACTAAAAAGGGGACTGAACGATGTACAGACTTATACATGACGTTTGCTGTGAATTGTCCCAGGAGTGCTATTTCCTGTTTGTTGTATGTCAGGAGGCGCTTGGGGGCCGGCGAGAGGGGGGGCGAGCCAATTTGCACATAAGTAGTATAATTAAGCAATGAGACTGCTGCTCCTGTGTCGACTTGTAGGCGCAGGGGCTTGCCATTGACCGTAACGTCAATAAAAAGTTTGGATGCTGTGGAAGTGTCTACCTGATTGATATCCATAGGTGCGCCGCTCAACCTGTCTTGGTAAGACCCTGGGCGGCGAGAGCCGGGATTGGCATTGGTGGTGTTGGTGCGGCAGACGGACGCCAGGTGTCCTTCCTTGCCGCAACGTGAGCATTCAGCCCAACGATCCGGACAATTTTCCCTCTCATGTGCTGAATAACAGGCGGGGCAGGAGGGTAGGCGGAGCGGGCTGCGGCGTCGGCGCTGCGGGATCCGCTGCTGCTGCCGAGACTTGGTGCCCCTGCCGGAACGGGCCGGTTCGATGTCCTTCTGAGGAAGCGGTCCCCGGTTGTGGTGTCGGGAGGAGCGCGACTGGGAGCTCTGGATGGCGGCGACGTCCTGTGTGTCCTCTACGTCGGTTCGGATTGCGGCCACATCCGCCCAGGACTCCAGGCGGCGATCTGCGGCCGTAGATATTTCGAATTTGTAGGCAAGTTCGATGACCTGCTCCAGGGATGGGTCCTCTAACTTGAGGGCGTCATGCCGGAGTGCGGCATCTGGTGCAGCCTGTATGATGTGATCATGCACCATGTCGTCGGCGTAGGATTCGTGGGAACAACGAGTTTGAAACTTACATTTTCTGCTAAGGCCTTGGAGTTCGGCCGCCCACTGGCGATACGTCTGATCGGGCTTCTTCCGGCATTGATAGAATTCGACGCGGGCCGCGACGACATGGTACCGGCGTCTGTAGTATGCATTCAGTGTCGTACAGATGGTCGTGAAGGTGAGGGTGTCGGGGTCTTGTGGCTGAAGTTTGGTGAGCAAGACATACATCTTCGATTGGTTCCAGGAAAGGAAATATGCACGCTGGTCTTCTTCTTTGGATATGTGATTAATTGCGAAGTGTTGTTTTATGCGCTTCTCGTAGGTCTCCCATTCTTCGACGTCGTCGTTGAATGCTGGGAACGGAGGCGGGGCCGTGGGTTGGCGGAGATTCCTGACTTCCGCAATCAGTTGTCTCTGAGATTCGAAGAACTGATGTAGAAGTCCTTGGAGGAACTGTTGCCATTCCGTAGGTGCTGCTGGCGTAGCCATGATGGTCGAGAGTTCTTATCCCAACCTTGTCGCCACTGAAGTGAACTACACTTAATGGTTCCTTGAGGTTTATTACTATGTACACAAAACACTGATAAACAATAACAAATGTGGTACAGTTAGCGGATGACCGTCGAGAAATTTAGCCTGGTCCTGATCGGGGGTAGAGAGAGACGGCTTCTACTTCTCGCGAACTTCCGGTGGTCTTCTGTAGTTGAAGCAGGTTCCGCGGTCAGGCCGGAACTGGCGGTGGAGCGGCCGGCTACGCTTATATAGGCGGCCTGGCCCAGGAATTCCGTGGTGTGGTAGTACGGCGACCTCTGTAAGAAATAGTCCCACTTAGCTTCTAGATGATTCTATTTGTTTTCCTGGTTTGTTTTGATGTCTCTGCGCCTGTTTGGAGTCGTATATGTATCCCGGCGTGCAGGCGCGTTGTGAGTGAGGTCTGCCTGGCAGGGGCCTTACTGGCAGACTGAACAGACAACATGTGTTATTTATACAGATAATTTTTCAACCAAATGTTGACAGTATTTTTCTCCTTGTTTCAAAGGATAAGTGTGCAAAGTTTCATCGAGATCGGATGAGAACTGTGGATTTTTATGAAGAACAAACAAACCAACAAACAAACATACATTCATCTTTATATATAAAGATGTGTATCAACATCAGAAAAAAGGCATTGATAACAATGTCATCTCTAACTCATGCAGGGAACTAATAGGCAGCTCTGCAGGTAGTATGCGGTCTCCTTTCAATCATTGCCATTGCTGCGGTGAAGGTGGAAACAGCAACTCTTCCATCAGACTAAGAAGGAAAAAAGCAGAAATGATTTTCTGGACAAGGGTTTGTCCCACCATTCGACATCGACTAATAAGAAAAGTGTACGTATCTTATTGCTCAAGACCATTCTGGGAAAGCATACAAGAATCACAGAACACCCTTGTCTTGTGAACTACTTGTAAACAAATGCTCATGGGCCATTTACGGTTCAGAGGTCAACGACGTGTATAGACAGGAATAACTATGGCAAAGGGCAGATCTTACCCTTCCAGCTTACATTTATCGACCAATTATTTTAAAAAAATCTATAAAAATGAGAAGGAGGGGATGGCATACAAGTGTTACAGACGGTTCAAAGAAAATAGGTACCACTTACGTCGCTGTATTTGTGGACCCTGGTCGCTGCCTTTAGGAGGCTTACAGGTTATTATTATAACTTAAAACATTTCCTCGGAGCTTCATTCCAATCTAAAGGCGCTGCAACACGTCCATGTAACTGATCAATCAAACATAATGAACTACAGTCAATCATAGGACTACGAATAATAATGTGCTGAAACTATCTATTACACTACATAGCCAGGGAACTTCGGAAGATTGAAGTACAATTCCAATGGGAGCTGGACTATGTTGGAGTGATTTGAAATGAAGCCACCGACAAAACAGTACGTGTTCATCTTACAGCCAAACAAAATGAAGAAGTTTTCTTAGCGACTTTACAACCATTGTAATCAACGATTTTAATACAGAATGGGAAAAGCGATGTCTTGACGACTGCCAGGGAAAAAATTTGGTATTAAATCTTCTCCAACAACATCAACGGCAAGGCATGGTACGTTCAACTGATATATAACCTCTCTGATTCGATCTCTCTCATTTCCGAGCAGAATAGTCGTCAAAGTATTATCCACGAATGTAATGCGAACTAAAAGTTTAATTTAAAAATTAAACACATGTACCATAACATAATGCTATTGTCTGTATTAGAAATAAGAAAACAAACGGATTTGTACGGTCAAACTTTGGAATATGAATGCAGCATATACGTTTCAATTTCAAGTAATCAATAATTGTTTGGATATCCCGCAATCGAGGTTTTCTACAAAAAATTTCTGTACTAAAAATGTTTCGAGCATTGGTCAGTGTTAACTGCAAAACAGTGTCATGTCAGTCTTGCTCTCATCAATCTTTATTCTTTATTGAGACTATAAATCTATATTCCAAGGAGTATATTTCCAGGGGAAATTTAGAAGAGCAGACAGCAGTCATCAACATTGACAACCGTTTCTGACGGACGACCAGCGTCAGAGCAGATTCGTATGCTCTCAGCCATGAAAATACCAGAAGTGCAACGTATATAAGGCTCTGGCAGAGGTCCAGGCGCATTCCTACTCTAAAAGCTCAGAGTTGTTATTTTAAACTCTCTGCCAGATCTCGTGGTGCTTAATATATTAACTAGAAAAAAGTAATGAACGCTCCATGGTTTCCGTTTCGTTGTTATAAGCAGTCACAGCAGATGAGGAACGATAGAAGCTTGAAAATTTATCAGGATTCAACAAGGACAGATTTCTGATTTAGTCCAGGGATACGCCACAGTAACTGGCGGCCAGATTATGGGAAATAGCTGTTATAAGGTTGTATATTACGTCGTGGGCGAGCTTCATCATGGTATAAAGTTATTTCATGCTGTGAACACCGCATCTTAAGCTTGGGCGTCTGTAGAATAAGTTATCAATTTAAACTCCATATCTGTGTCGAATGATTACAAAAGGAAGAGCGGATAGTTACCTTGCACCTATCTAATTACGATCTTGAATCAATTAGTTATTAGTACTGAGTTTCCAACTGCAACGTTAGTGTGTTTTGGGTATATTCAATAGTCTTGATAATCATATATCAGGTTCAACTGTAGTACAACCGTATTCATTGTTTCTTACGTTATTTAAGTAATTTACTTCTACAGTCCTCATTAAGATATGTAACTAATCGAAAATTTGTGATTTTTAAGTATGCGGCTTATTTGCAGGGTGATCTGGACAGGATATCTAGCTGTGTTGGTAAACTTGGGATGAAGATAAATGCAAAGATAAAAAAGTAAAAATCGATTATGACTACAAGGTGTGAAAAGTATTGCTTGTTGAAGACTTGAAATGTAAATATCTTGCACAACATTTGATAAAAAGCTCAACTAGGCACGATACATTGGAGAGTGAGTAGGAAAGGGTTTAAAATTCCTTCACGTGTTGGAGAGACTGATGAAGGTATGTACGAAAGAAGTAAAGCAAATGGGTTACAAAACTTTGGTCAGACCGTTGCTTAATTATGGTGGTGTAGTATGAGACCTGTATTATGGGTATCAAATACAGGAGTTTGAGGGCGTGCAAATAACAGCTGCAAAATTTGTCTCTGGAAATTGCCATAGAACACAATCAGTAACTGATAAGAAAAAAGAACTGGAATGGGATTCATTGGAAGACAGGAGGAGGGTGAAGAGGGTCATAGGAGTGTACAGGGCGAATATTGGTGATGAGAAGTGGAAATATCTTGGTGTAAGAATTAAAAGTAATGCGTGGAAGGGAAAAGATGACCATGACCACAATCTGACATTTGATTTTAGGCACAAGGGTGTGGGAAGATTATCTTTCGTTGGTAAGAGGGTCCGGCATTGGAATACGTTACCAAGAGAATTGATGAATAATTTACCAAAATCGTTGAAAAAATTTAAAGATAAAATTTGTAGAGGGCAAATGTAGGTGGGTATAGGAAAGGGGGTATTTGGGTGTGTAGGGAAATTGCTACCGGAGCGTGAGCTCCTTCTCAATAAATTAAATAAATGATTTTCGTTGGTTCTTTTCAACAGGATAAACTGACATCAGTGTCTTTCTCCGATTGGGTTTTATTGGGAGTTTGATCAGTATTGGAAGCAGCTGTTAAAGTTTACAGGATATAATATATCATGCTAAGCGATTTAATGAAGTTTTATTTCTGTAGCCCTTTTTCACTGTTGACCAACGTGTGACGGTTATCACTTCAAGAAATTAATTTTAGCATTATATCAACTGTAAAGCGGAATTCAAGTTTAGAAAAATATTTCCACGTCATCAGCAATGCTAATATCATACGGCACTACATTAACGACCTGAGTAGATCGAAAGTATTGCAAACAGCTGTCACAGACAAGATGGACAGAAGTCCTCTAAAATTGATCACCGAGTGTGGTCTTAGACGTCTTCATTACATAGCTAGAATTTAGTTGGTATCTACACTTATACCTGCTATCATTTAATCATTTTAAATAACGGTTGCCGTACCAGAATATAAACGGATGGTTTCAGCTTGACTTATTACTAATACTGGGTACCCTTCAGGACAGTAAGAACGAAGTATCAAGAGTTGAGGTTAGATTTCGACCGTCGCTAAAGATACATGACGAAGGGAAGAGTTTGAACTCCTTAAGGTTACTCCACAAATCGCCCACACCCATAGCCATTCACTAGTCAAATCCAATACAATGACTACAACCACTGGTTCTTTAGGGCGACAGTATATATAGGACGGAGATAGTAACATACATTGGTGTCCAAAAAAATAAAAGCTCACGTGTAAGAATGACATCAACAAAAGGTCACGGAGAGAATGAAATATTTCTACTCAAACCTCAGCCGAATCTGACATATGCGGTTACGTAGTATCAGTGTGGGAGACTGTCACGATAATATACTCGAAAAGAGACCAGACGATTCAAAACTGTTCAACAAAGTTTTTATTCAACATGTTGCGGGAAACAGTGTGAATTACCTAAAGTAAGTAGGTCTAATTGTTTTTGGTGCGTTTTGCGGCTCATCTACTACATTAGAGCTGGGAGAAGATGAAAGCCAATGTAGGAGAAGAAGTTTGGCCATGGTCTTTGCAGGAACCATCCCGCATTCGCCTGAACTGATTTAGAGAATCCATTTAAAAATGAAATGTACGACTGGACAAGGGTTTTAAACCACGTCCTCTTAAATTTCAGCTCCAATCGGTACCATTTACCAACGAGGCTTGGAATCTAGACGAAATAACTACATATAATAATCAACATTTTCTAGAAATATCATTTAAATTTCCTCGATCATCCTCGGGGAAAAGATTTTTCTACTTCCTTCCCGACGATGGGTATGGATGGATTGTACGCGGATTTATGCGTCTAATATATCCAGAACGAACCGACGATAATGTGAATTTAAGTGAAATAACCATCTACGTTGCTTATTTCAGCTATTTCCCCTTGCATCCTGCATCGTCATTCTGTTTGCCAATTCTGATTGGTGCACCATTGAAAGCTATATATTGTTTCTGTTATTAGAGGGTATCCTGGAAAAGTATCCTAATATTTCTTTTTATTAGCAAGAGCTCACCAATATCTAGAATGTATTCTTGGAAAATACAACGCACCAGATGACTGACAGTATCTGGAATTACGCATGCTTCCATTCATTTCTACCGTGATGTCTGAGCAGAGAGTTTAATATGGTTTGCCCGAAAATTAGCCAGTGATGCAATAAACCATTTGAATAATTTTTTAAACATTTTCGCCGTATAACGAAATAGCTTTTGTCTTTGTTAATGAGAGCAAGGTTTTTTTTTTCCTTGGCTGAACAACAGAAGATTTCTTCAAGCTCCTACAGGTAGAACGACGTAGTTGTGTATTATAACGTGCAACGTACTATTGTGCAAAGGTGAACAGGTATTTGAATACCTATCAATAAGAGAACATTGAACTGAATGTGCAGATCTGATGGTTAAGGCCGTACAATGAAACAAACAAAGTACTTTTCGCGAGTGGTGGTCTTTTCACATATTGTATGACATGAATATCAGGGCCACAGATGTTTGAGGCCTGATGGCGTGACGCCACTGATGCGTGTGTAAGGAAAGTATTTAAGCGACGAACAGGTCTGATGGTGCACAGTCTGGAGGCAACAGCAGTCCTGACAACATGAAGCTCCTACTGGTAAGATACTGCACTCTCTCGTCCGTAATACTCTCAATCCCGTAACTGTTAAATATAACTGAGCCTTCGGATCGTTACCGTACGATTTAGCCCTGCTTTCGTTTATTCTCACACATTATTTCACCCACAAACTTCAGTCTCCTACTTGAATCATACTGTCCCTGGTTTTGAGATTTTCTGTCACGGACCATGCTAGTCAACTCATGAACTAATGTGGGAAGAAAAACTTGCTGCGTAATAATCATTTCTAAGTAAGGTAATCAGAAATCACGCACGTAAGTAAATTTGCTTGTCATACCTCTCCACAAAAAAAGATGTTTCGAAATCTGGTTAATTTATTATAGCTGCATGAAAAAGTTCAACCATACAGCTTCTTACTGTTTAAACTTTCACCAAAAATATGGTAGACTGAGAGTTGTTTATCGACTAACAGTCTTCTAATTCACATATTACACTAACGATGTAGCATTACAATCCTTGACCAGCGAGGACGTAAAAATATTCTGTGGGATTTTTTTTATTATTATTATTTTTATTTTTTTTATTTTTAAGAACATTTTGAGTGCTTCGACTGGACTGACTATTGTTTTGACCGTGGGTTAAACTGAAGAGCCCAGGTGCCTTCCTTCCTCTACTGGACAGACCCCAGAGATGGCTAGATATTCCCCAGACGCCTGCCTTCTCTTCGCGTTTATCTTCTGACAAAACTTTCGGCATGTCCAATCACACTACCAGAATGCTATTCCTCCTGTTCCTATAATGCCTGCCTGATATGTGCCCGGTCTTTTCACAATTTTCAAGGGGTTGTTTGTACATGCTTCCTTTGGAGGAGATAATGTTCAGTGCTGATTCTTCCCCATTTTTAATCCGATTTTCCCTTTTCCACTATGCTGTAGGCACGACGCCCTTCTCCAATGTTATCAAAATCCACTCATGAATATTTCTTACACGCGTATCTAAAGAAATGACGAATTTATTTATTTTTCACTTGATATTAATCCCACAAATTAAATGTTTCCAGCACCTGTAACAATATAAAGATTCTTTCCATTTGCAGTAATGTTTTTGATAGTATTTATAATATTTTGAAAAGGACTTAAGCATTATACGCAGTTTTCGTAATGTTCTACGACTTCTGACAACTCATAAACAACAATTAGCGCTATATATTATGAATAGTAGTCTCTCAACGTACCTTTATTGAAATTGTTAAAATAAGGCTCAGTATATGTGTTGAATAATATTGTTGATGTGCCCAACAGGTGTTTTCGGTGGCGTTGGCTGTCATCTGTGTGGAGGCCATACCACATGGGCCACAAGGAGGTGGCTCGATGCCTGGTATGTTCGGAAATGGCCCACAGGGTGGAATGGGGGGCATGTTCGGCATCCCTGGAGGAATGCAGAGGCCAGGCCAGGGATTTGGGCAACGTGGACCTGGAAGTCCTTTCGGTCCGTCTGCTGGATTTGGAAACTTCGGCCAGCCAGGCCAACAGGGTGGAAGGTTTCCAGGATTTGGTAACAGACCCAACATAGGAAATCAGGGAGGATTTGGTGGTGGATTCGGTGGAGCTGGGCAGCCTGGAGCTGGACAAGCCGGTAACACGTTTCAACCATTCTAGGCTTCGCGACCAACAGTCAACAACATCAAACTGATGACCATACATATTAGAACAACTTCTCTTGAAAAATTATCAGATAGAGTTTAATGATTCATTTTTTGTATCATAACATTCTCTTGAATAAATTCTTTCCATGATAATTTTTTTTCTTGTTTTATGCTCCTTCTGAACTGGTATTTGATTAAAGTTTTGGTGTTATTAGTGTATAAAGTTTGGGTTCCGATCGGCGATTAGCCGGTAACCAGTAGTAATATTCACACTACTATCTTAATAGGAATCTTTGTTCGAACTTGTGCAGAACTAACTCATAGGTTTCAACAATCTGTCCACTACATGTCTCAAAGTAAGTAAAAAGCGCAGAAAATAAAGAAAAAGCAAATAACTTTATGTGAAAAGAGAACACATTTAATAGGTACAAAATAAATGATTAGTCAACATTCACTAATGAGTACAAAAATTCGCTCTAAATTAACGGGACAGTTATATGGAGGTTGGTATTTTTTTTCAAATAATATATTTATTACATTCAACGAAATCGGTACAGATACGTTCAATGGCATTTGAGGATGGTTTGATTTGGAAGATTCTGGAGTCTTGGAATACACCATAATTTACGTTCTGCTAACAAGGAGTCTTCCTGAAATGAGATCTTCGTGGGTTAGTATTAAAGAAAGACAAGCTTACGGTGGCTTGCTCTGCCGCCATCGTCTGGTCCATTGTACGTACCTTGTAGTTGCCCAATCAGAAGACGGTATGGCTCCCATTGGTACGAGGCAGGCTCGCTACGGATCCGCAAGACTTCCAGTGCAGTTCTAGTTGTCAGTTACGTGCAATGGACTATCAGCAGGAGAACACGAGAAGATCGCATTTCACAAATACGCCGGGAAAGTCTTATTTCTCACAAAAAGTCTTCCTGTTGTGAAATCACAGATTAAACATTTTGCAAATTAAGTAAATTCAAGTAATTAACAGCAGCGAACAAAATACATTTCTGTTATTCTAACATTTAATTAAAAAACTGTACTTTCCAATAATTCCTTTGTCTCCAGATAAGATTTTTAGATAATTCGTTATGGTGGCATTCCTTACTAATTTCGGTGAATTTTTCAAATAAGATACACTTTCGAATACTCTGACTATCTTCAGTATTACATTAATTCGCATTACAACATTTAATCCAAAATTTTAACTACTTTACTGGCAAACGGCTGAATGTATTACAGGAAACAATAAATAAAGCACAGCTAGCTTGAATATTAAATACAAGTCAAAATTTAAGATGCTCATAAATCACGGGCTAACACGCAACGAATATGTTAATAATAGATGCAAAATATTTAGAATTTTAAAAGTAATAAATTAACTTTACGAGGGTTATTTTTTAAATTTGGTCCGTTCGTGAATGAGAACAAACGCGCGAACACCACAGGCATGTGCGTCTGCAGCCAGCATTCTCTGGGCGTTTACACGCTATTTGCAGCTGTATAGCTTGTCTGTGTGCGGAGCTGAAAAAACTTATGATATTGAAGAAAAGTAATGTCCCACTAACTGTGAGATACTATCTCTAATTCGATTCTTGAGTGCAATAATCTTGGGCGGAACCGAAATTTCACCGTCAGAATTGTGAATGTACAGTGATAATGTTGTGAGTGTTACTAATGTTCTAAGGTTAGGGAGAATTTTCAAGGACGCCCAGGGTGACTTTTCCTGATTTCTGTAGATTTGGTTCATAATGTGGACAGCAAAATTGGAGAGGACCGGTTATTCAATATTTCACAGTTATCAATTGATTTTGTACAGGTTTCAAGATCCGTTTTTTACATCATTGTTTCTGAGAAACTGAACTATCGAAAATTTTGTTTACGGTTGGTTTCAAGACTGCTTTCTAAAGATCACAATAAAAAGGATTAAGTTATACTTTATCGTTTCTGACTCGATACCTTAAGGAAGCAGATCCATTTTTGTACCTCACCGTGACAGGAGATGAGTCTTTGGTATCTCACATAAGTCCAAGCAACAGTCCGTGGAATGGCGACACACATCATCGACAACCTAAGCGATAACCAAACCACCGAGCGTTGTGGGTGAACGGTTAACGTTCTCGTCTCACATTTGGGAGGAGGACACGGGTTCTAATTCCGTCCGGGCATCCAGATTTGGGTTGTCCATCGTTTCCACAAATCATTCCAGGCGAATTCGGGGATGCTTCCTTATAAAGTATATGGCCGAATTCCTTCCCGTTCCTTGCCCCAATCCCATTCCGCCTCTAATGACCTCGCCGTCTACGAGGCGTAAAGCCCCTCCCCCCCCCCAAAAAAAAAGATAACCAAACTGTCAATTTTAGCACGAAAGATCATTTCAACTGTCATTGGACAGGAGAGGATTTTCTTCGGAGCATAACAATCAATCCTGGTGCTTACTGTGTGATCTTAAGAAAACTCCGACTTGCCATACAAAACAAGCGGCGAGGCCTACTGTTTTGAATGACAATGCAAGGCCACACGTTTCTGCACAGACACAAGGGCGAATCAGGTCTTTTGGATGGGAACAACTGGTTCATCCACCTTACAGTCTAGATTTAGATTTTAGTGAATTTTCACCTATTTCGGTACTTATGAGAGTTCCTTTGTATTTAATGGGTCAACCACCAAACAAACATAGTGGATGGGAAGACGCCCAATTACTTTTTGGTTGATAGTGTGCATGGTTACTACAAAAGAAACAGTCACCTTCAAAACCCTATTTATTCAGAGGTAATATACTTACAAATATGATTGATATATGAAAATTACTATAAAATATCCAAGTTTATACACCAGGAGGCGTGGCGGCACTAGTTCAGTATTCGTAACGGGTTCAGTTCAGTCTCTCCCATATTATTTTTTTTTTTAACTGCTTAACTTCTCTTAACAGCGAGGTCTTTAGAGACGGGAAAGTATGGGGGGCAACGAATGGGAAGGAATTCGGACATGGCCTTTTAAGGAAGCATCCCGGGATTTGCCTGGAGTGATTTGGGAAACCATGGAAAACCCAAATCTGGATGCCCGGACGGGGATTCGAACCGCCGCACAGTGTCTCCCGTAGTGGAGGCAAAGCGAGAAAAGCTTCCTAAAATATGCGAAATGTTCGTCTGTCATAGCAGTGCGACGTTCTTTCAGAAGGCAGTACGGAAAAGAGCCATCTAGTAATCAAAGCATTTTGCGGTGGTATTTCCAATTCAAGGTCAATGGTTGTTTGTGTAAAGGTTCGATGTTCGTGCTTACCTGAACCATGAACTCCCGCATCGCTGGATTGGCCGTGATGGTGATGATGACCTCGCTTTTTAACCATGGCCTCCCAGGAAGGCAATGCCAAAAAGGCATACACTTCAACAAATGAATTCCCTAGCCCAAGGGCTAAGGAAGAACGATGGAGCTCTAGTAGTCGCCGAAATTTACGCCATGTGACTTCTTTCTTTGGGAACACATGAAGGACATTGTTTACGTACCACCACTACTAAAAACGATAGAAGAGCTGAAGAAACCAAACAGTGATACATTGATGAACATTGACGCGAACACGCTACAAAATATGTGGATTGAAGTGAACTACCGCCTGGACGTGTGTCGTATGACCAAGGGGGCACACATAGAACATTTGTAGAGTGAGCATAAAACTTGGATATTTTGTGGTTTTTTCATATATCAATCATATTTTAAAGCATAATAAGGGTGTTTCAAAAAGAATATACGTATTTCGAATGCATATATTTATTAAACTGAAAGACATAAGAATATGAAACTTTACACACATATTTACGAACCTCTTAAGATCAGATTACAGATATTCAATATGTCCTCCATCAGCCACACGAACAATATCACATCGATACTCAAATTCCTCCTATACTCGGGCAAGCATGTGCTTCGTCACTGATGTTACAGCAGTACGGATCCGGTTCCTCAAGTCCTCAAGGTTCTGTGGGAGTGGCGGTACATAAACGTTGTCTTTAATGAAACCCCACAGGAAGAAGTCACAGGGTGTCAAGTCCGGTGACCGTGGAGCCCAGCTGATGCATGCTAAGTCGCCAGCTCCTTGACGACCAATCCAACGGTTCGGTAGAGTTTCATTCAGATATTCACGCACTTGGCAACTCCAGTGAGGGGGTGCCCCGTCTTGTTGAAAAATGAAGTTGTCTTCGTGCAGCCTCGGAAACAAGCAGTTTTGTAACATAGCTGACCGTTAACCGTGTTTCCATCAAAGAAGAATGGACCGTAAACAGATGATCGGGATATCGCACAAATCACATTGACTTTAGACGAATCTCGTACATGTTCAATGACTGCATGTGGGTTCTGTAGACCCCAAATTCGAACATTGTGTTTGTTTACCTGACCACTAACAAGGAAAGTCGCTTCATCACTGAAAACGATGCGTTGTGCGAAAGTGTTATCATTGTCAATAGCATCATTAATCTCGTTACAAAATGCCACACGTTTCCGTTTGTCATCAGGACGCAGAGCTTGTAACAACTGTAACTTGTACGGCTTCATAACCAACCGACGTCTCAAAACACGCCAAATTATTGTTGTTGGTAGTTGTAACTCCCGACTGGCACGACGAGTTGATTTTGAAGGACTACGTTGGAAAGCAGTTTAGATTTGTGCAACATGTGTCTCAGAAACACGAGGGCGGCCAGGACTCTTTCCTTTACATACACATCCGGTATCTACAAACTGTCGATACCATCTACGAATGTTCCACCCATTTGGAGGATGCATTTGGTACTTCAACCTGAAACGTCTTTGCACTGTAATCACGGAATTGCACTTCGCAAACTCGATAAAACAAAATGATTTCTGCTGTGGAGTAGCCATTTTAAGCATATGACGGTTACCAAGAATAACACAAGACGAGTGACATCTAGCGGCTATTAAATAAACTAGACTATGTATTCGTTTCTCCAATTGCCGAGCCGGGGCGCAGCGATTGATAGTTTGGACAAAAGAATACTTTGTAATACGTATATTCTTTTTGAAACCGCTTGTACAATGGAATAAATCGGGTTTTGAAAGTGAATGATTCTTTTATAGTAACCGTGAATTTTGCGCCCCTTGATCTTTTTAGCAATTTAGTGGCTTGTTTGCTAAGCCTATGTGTCGATGAGATTGGAGCTGATACGCAAATATTTTCATCGAATGACGAATCGAAAGTTTGTATGATTCATGTAGTTCTTTGTAGTAACATACTTGGGTAAAAGTGTTACTGGAACACGAGGAATTGGAAAAACAGGAGTAAGAAGTTAAAAAGTCCTTGTTTTTTCACATGTTATTTATTGAACCGGAATAGACAGAAAGTTGGTTGTATCGAACGAACTCATCTGACGAAGGCTGGATATAATCCCTGGTATGGGTAGAAGCCTGGGTAACCGTTGTAGAATGGAGCACCAGGGTAGATTCCTCCGGGGTAGATTCCTCCGGGGTAGATTCCTCCAGGGTAGATTCCACCAGGGCCGCTGAATGCTCCAGCTCCAGGGGGACCACCTCCTGGACGGTGGTGAGCATACACTACGACCAGCAGGGCCGCCAACACAACCTGCGAAAACAGAACTACAGTTACCAACAGCATCTGTCTAGCCAGTAGAACATAACTGTGAGTGAACGGCAATGTGAGAATCAAGGTAAGAGAGGTAACATAACGGCAATCATTTATAACAGGAGATAGAACGTTATCATAAGTTTTTAAAGGAATACATATGGCGTTTTATAACATAAACTGAACTTGACGTATGGCGCAGCTTACTGTGTTATGTGACGTACGCCAGAACGTTTCCGTGGTTCGGATTCCAAGTTCAACTGTGGGTTCCTTATATCCGATAGGACTTACGGGATATGTTGGGTTAGGCGGCTACGAGAGGGGTGGATTGCGCAACCGGTAAGAAAACCTCATACCAGGTCATTACGAAGATATGCAAAAGAATAATTGTTTGTTTTGATATGTAGGGAATTATCTGATTACAGCAGAATTTTTGTATATTTATTCTCGTTGGTAGTTTGTGATTGCAAATTAATTAGATTTTGACAGTTTTCGTTTTAATCTGTTTTTATTTCGCTAAATAATTGTATTTACAATCGTCACTGAATTTAATAACTGAGTTTAAAGGTAAACCTTTCTCTGATTAGCCCAGATTTAGACAACTAATCTGGAAAAGAGTACTGTGGGGGGAGGATACCATTAAATTTGGCGTAGGTTTCTTTGCATTTGCCACAGTGACAGGGTGAATAACATCAGTAAGCCTAATATAACATCTGACACCGGGTCGACAGTGTGTCTGTGAGTTTTAAAGCACAGCTTTTTTTAAACACAAAGGAACATTGAATTCTGGTTCAACCGTCGTCATTTACAAACACGCCGTCCTTAGGTTGTTTTAAGACGATTTTCTTTAAATATCTTAGGAAATGTAGTATCTTATTTTCGCCTCAAAAATTTCAGAATCTGACTCCACCTTTGTCATGCAGATTTCCAGTTTCATGGGGAGATGGCGAAAATTAAATTCCCCCTCTCCCACACCAATAACAGGCTAAGTGGCAAGTCGACTTTTGAACAAAGTTTTGCAAACTGTTTAGTAATATTTTTTCGAAATTATTTGAGACAGGAAAGGACTGGGAGCAACAAAGGGAAGGAATTTTGTCAAGACCCTGCGGAACCGTCATGCCAGAACTAGGAAAAAAAAAGTTCCAACTTCGAAAACGAATTTTTTCTTTCTAAAAGAATTTAAGCACATTATGAAAGTATTTCAAGCAATTTTAAATAATGGAATGAGGACATGAACACGAACGAAGCAGAAATAACGGTAATTATCGCAGCATTCTCAATAACATTATAAGCATTGTTTTCTATAGTGGAAGTATCTTAATGCAAAAAAAAAAAAGTTAATAGAAATAGATCCGTTTAAAAACGTTAATTCCAAGGTACAGGCACTGTTGCAGACTTCTGATCGAATAGAACAGTGGTATTCATTTTTCAGCACGTATTAACTAATCTAAAACCTAATACTAAATGGGAAGGTTATAAGTCTAGCAATTTTGGCGCAAAAGTCATTAGTAGCATGTGTGTATGATGATGGACGATCTAAAACTGATGCCGCATTATGAAATGACGATTAAAAGCCCAAGTGAAATGAGAAAGAGAATTGAAGGGATGAAGAATGAATGAACAGCTCAAGGTAAGTGAAGCAACCTTGATCTATACGAGAAAACAATGATTATTTTGTCTCTGTTATCTGTAATACACTTTCGGATGAATTAGCAGTATCAACTTTTATTAAATAGCAACAAAATATACTTTTTTTTGGTAAGAATACTGATTTATCGGCCAACAAACCATCAGAAAGTCAATGTACTCTTCACACTATTGTTGCTGAATACTGTTACAAAAACTGTGGATTTTGCCGAGGTGCACTGTAGCAGAAACCTAATGGGTGTTTGATTTTATATTTGAGCAGCTCATCAAAACCTTACGATTGCGAGAGACTACAGACGTAAACAAACTATGATGCATATTTTTAAGGAAATTAGCATGGTATTGTAAGGCATCATGTTTATTAGACCATTCCTTTAATACAGGGCGTTCGCCGGAAAACGCTACCCTCCCAGTCTGTTGCCGTCGGCAACTTGCTCGGTCAGTCCAGCCAGCAGTTTCCGCCACACGGCACCGTGAATCACCGCACTGTTTAACACCTCCGCTGCCCCAACAGTGCAGTGCAGTGACCCTTACATTGTTAAGAACGGTTTCTTTGCATTGTAGATAGTTTGTGACTTCAGTCTCTTATTAATCAGTATTGTGAATAAACGTTTCTTTGCGGTTTGGCTGGTTTGGGGCTTCATACTCTTATTAATCTGTACCGTGTTTGAGTGTGAGTAAAATTATGGTACGTTACAGTTTGCAACAAAGAATATTTCTCTACGATACATATGTGAAGAAGAAGTCGTTTAAAAAGTGTCGCAGTAAATTTCGTCGCGAATTTCCTGGCGCTTTACTGCCAGCTAAATCAACAATTCTGCGTCTGGTTAAAAAAGTAAGAGAAACGGGTTCATTTTTTAACAAAAAGAGACTGTCGGTCAACCGTATTCTCACAGAGGAGAAAATTGACGATATCGCTTTTCGACTAGAACAGTCACCCAAAAAATCATTAAGTCAGTTAGGGCAGCGTGTGTCTCAAAATATGTTCAGAAGATGTGAAATGTGCATTACACAAGAGGGTCAACACTTCCAGCATCTTTTATAAGGTAAGCTAATGAATTACGTCACATTTAAATGCTTAGCACACAAGTTTATGAAGTTTATGAAGCGTAATTATTATGAAATAGTCCGCGGCCGACGGTCGAACAATGCCGGAAACTGTCCGCTCGCTCGCCGGGAGCAGTTTCTTCCTTGTAGCGCTAACAGTGGGTTGCGTTTCCCGGCGAACGCCCTGTACCAACAGACCTAAAAGTTTTGTGAACTGAAGACTGTCTTCCCGTGTACCGCATCATAGACGCGTTATGTCATTGGTTTCGCAGTTGTTTGTTCTGAATCCTTGAGAAATCGGCCCCTTCTACCTTAGTAATGACGCCATAATTCAGCCAATTATAATAGAGTAGGTTGATTCCAGTGAGAGGAGACTACCCTCTACCGAAGTGGACTCCCACAGAATTCGTATCGGCACCAATCCGCGAGAAACTTCATCACTGTCCATGAAGACCTAATAGTCACCATTTTGAAGAATTTCTTATTGTCCCGTTTTCTATTTGATTGCTACTCTAAATATCAACAAACCTAGATATCCACTTTTCATCCTGAATTTGATTTCTAATACTACAACACTAAGAAAGAGACGTTATTTTTTTTCTCGGTGCTACAAACGGTTTTTTTGTTGTTCATGATACAACAGGGTGGGTACTCGTAAATGTTCAAAATTTATTTTTCGACATTTTATTAGCATATGTGAACATCCGATAAAATAATAACCGATGAAATTCAATTTTCTACTTTCATTTTGTCACCAGTTCTACAGCAATATCTGTGGTACTCACCAGCAACAGCTTCATGTCGTCGGAGAGCGGCAGAAAGACTCTTGTCGAACCAGCTGCTCGGCGCTTTTATGCAGTCTGCACGGTGCCATTGCGTGATCGTTTGACTGCCACTGTAGGCGTGTTCCAGCTTACCGCACAGGCTGCTAAAAGACGTGTTTCAAAAGACACAAAAGGCAATCAAATTGCTTAACGTGTACGACGTTAAAAGGAGATGCACTCGTTAGGTCATACTGTTGGCTCGATGCACACATATGAAACAACAATTACGTCTGCGGTTCACAATTTAGCTTCTAATGTCACGATTTCGTAAATAATTTCATTACTACAAGTGTCGTTGTCCCGCATGCTTGCACTCATTGTAAAAACAGCCAACCACCGTCCACACTGAGCGCTGAACGCACACTGGCTCGCCTTTGAGCTTTCTAAAATACCGGCACACAATCGGCTCGACCTGAGCACGCTGGCCGTCGTTCGGCGCGAGCGTGCTCAGGTGTCCACACTTGATCCGCTCGCTTCAGTGAGCGTACTCAAGTGGATACGAGGTCTAAGACCACAGCAGGCACGTTTTAATATAGGCTACAGCAGCATAAAAATAAGTATGTAACGAAACGTATCAAATGAATGACATTGAAACAGAAACACTAGAAACTATTGCGGTTGCAGGGAAAAGAAATACTTCTACCAATCTGATTTTCACTACTCTGTTATTTACAGACATATTTTCTTATACATATATGTTTTTGGGCCTCATCAGATATTCTGTCAGCCACTGTAGTTTATTATTCATTCTACGACTGCATTAGGCGAAGTCAACAAATGACTTGTGTCATAACAGGAACATAAGAGAGTTACGAGGAATAGGTGAAAAAATTTGACCTATAATTGTAAAGAAGTGTTTTCTTGTTCAAAAATGCATTTTTCGTTCTGCGTAGTTCACCTTTAGTCAAACGCAATAAATGCAACATTTTTTTCAGTGAATGAGTTACATCTTTTAAGTGCGATCCTAGAGATTTTGGAAAATGCCCATCTGCCATCATCTCTTCATTAGGCTCACAATTTTTTCTAGCCATAAGTAGGTACATAGTCTTGGAATAAAATGTAAGTCAGAGAGGGCAAAAAGCCAGTCATACTTCAGATCCTTTAGATTTCCTAAAGCCAAATTACCTTTGCGAGCATGTGCATTGCCCTGATTAAACATGATTTATTCTTTTAATGATACAGGTCACTCTATACAAATTTTTCCAACCACTTGGTCCAGAATAGTTGCGTGGTATTTGTAAGTTATAACTTTAACCCTTTTCAACCTAACCGATAGAAAATAATATCTTTCTTATCGCAGAAAAATCTGGTCATGACTTTTCTAGCATATGAAAACCGATTTCAACCTTTCTTGATGTTTTAATTGATGTTTTATTACTGGTATCCTGACAAATCGGCGCGCAAAATTAGTAGGATCTTTTTAAACTTCTAAATGTTGCTAAGAAAGTCGTTTTCGAATTTTATTTTGGTCAGAATATAAGAAATGCGGTCCCTATCTTGCACAAAACATCCGCATATTTAATTCTCCTTCTGATGTCGCAACCACATTTTAATTCAGGCGGTTTATTCAATGTTGAAAATATGGATGTAGACTACTTTCGAATTTTGGTGATGATAAACCATCCAAAGGGAAAATTATATGGCGGTACGATATTCTTGTTTATCATTTCCACGGGAACACACCAAATTCATCTGCTTTAGAAAGCCATTCAAAGAATTTTCCAGGTAAAGCTCAGGCTTGATGTTCATTTGTGTAATACGTGTACCAACATCAGAAAAAATATTATTGATAGAAATTCCACCTCTATTTCATGCAGAGAACTAATAGGCAGCTCTGCAGGTAGTAGGAGTTTCCTGTCAACCATTCCCATTGCTGTGGTGAAGGTAGAAACAGCAATTGTTCATCAGACTAAGAAGGAAAAAAGCAGAAATGATTTTCTGGATAAGGGTGTATTCCACGATTCGTCCTCCACTAATAAGGTGGACCTGTCTCATTGCTCAAGAGCTTTCTGGAAAGCATACAACATCACAGAACACCCTTGTCGTGTGAGCTACTTGCAATCAAATACTCAGTGGGTCATTTACGGTTCAGAGGTCAACGACGTGTATTGACAGGAATAACTAAAGGGCAGATCTTTCCCTTTCAGCTCACATTTGACTTCCAATCTCAATTAATCAAAAAGAAGTTCTAAACACGAGAAGGAGGGATGGCATACAAGTGATACAGTTGGGTCAAAGAAAATAGGTACCGCTACTTCGCTACATTTCTGGACCCTGGTCCCTGCGTTTAGGAGGCTTACAGGTTACTCTTACAACTTCCGAAATTTTCTCGGAGTTTCATTCCAATCTACACTGAAGAGCCAAAGAAACTGGTACACCTGCCTAATATCGTGTAGGGCCCCCACGAGCACGCAGAAGTGCCTCAACACGACGTGGCATTAGTAGAAAGAAAACGGCGGTTCTACTTAAATAGGTCACGCGCCCCGCCC